>JAEMWC010000103.1:1355000-1430000 GCA_016490735.1 Pachyseris speciosa | reverse complement strand
TGCCACATTTTAGATGGGGCTTTCATTTGTGTGTGAATTATTTTGGTTGAAATAATGTAAACTTATTGGCATAAAAAAAAATTTCAGGTAATTTTTTTAATTGATGAAATTTACCCTACAATGTGAACAATAGAAATATTACAAATTGAAAAATAGTAACTTTAATGACAGTACAAAAGTTTCTCACATTATTAACACAACTTATAGATTAACATTGAAATTCAGGCAAAGAGACAATGAAACATTTAGAGTAACCTTGAAACATGGGCAACAACTATTTCATTGGAAGGCTACTAAAGTGAAAGTACCTTAAATACGAATCGGTATTTGTGCTCAAGTTTCTACTATTTTGTCTTGACTTTTCTTTGAATGTTAAAAAATCAGTGCTTAGATAAATGAGTGCAAATGTTGTGGTTCAATTCTATTTTCTTTTGTTCTTGTGCATGGTAATGTATGATAATGAGTACAAAACAAAGGAAGATAAAAATTGAACCAAGGATAAAATTGAACCACAACACAAATACATGAGACTTCATTACATATAAACTGCTGGTTACAGATTAAAGAAGTGAAGGACCATTGCAGTCTTGTCTGCAACTGGACTAGTTATGAAAAGATCGCACTACTTTTATTTTGCACCTACTTCAGTTAGCATTTTTCAGGCTTTCTTTTTCACAACTGCTTCAGAAACATACTTAACTGAATTGGTGCTTCACACTTTTTTGATCGCACACATGTAAAGTGGGGGTTCTGGCGCAGTTTGCGCTCGCAACAGAACATAAACCAAATCTCCTCGTCGCGCCGCTCCTCGTCGATTTGGTTTATGTTCTGTTGCTCATGCAAACTGCGACCAGAACCCCCACTCTACATGTGTGTGTATATAGGAGTTAGCCAAGGAAACCAGTTAAACCACACAATTTGCGCCACATATACACCCCTATTGAGGAAAAATATGTACAGGTATACACAGGAATGGCAGCAGCACGCGTGGGGGAAGAGGTGCTCAACGAGTACTACGGCGAAGCCGCCCCAGCGGGGGGAAACATCGGCCTGCCCGCCCAAGCCGATTTAATACTGCCACCAGAGATCACAAGCAACCACTTGCTTTGTGAACCCATCCTAAAAAGGGTAATAAAAAACATCATTGAAGAACGGGAAGAAATGGGTTGGGATGCTGTTAATGAAGTTATCCGTGAAGCCCCTACATGTGACAGAAGGAAACGAATTACAAGAATATCAGTTTCAAGTAAATATAGACCTTGTAACTTAAATGGGCTTTGCGACTTATGGCCCAAAGAAGGAGACAAAAAAACACTATATCGAACCACCTTGGTTTAGCCCCGAAGACTAAGAAGAATTTTTGAAATACTGGTGAGAGACATCAAAACATTTTTGTAAAGCGGCGGCGACCGCTCACACAAAGCTGGTTTTTGTTATCCCACAGCTTTTACATTTCGCCGTTACAATTTTTCCTTCCATTTTTTGTTATTTTAAATTTTATTGTTTCCCCGAACATTGGGGGTTTTTCTTCCCTTCCTTCACACAGTAAAGATCCTCCATCATATGTTTTAAAGTTTTTTGCACGTTTAATTAAAATACTGTCATCCGTCTTACACGCTGCCGAAGAATTTTGCATATGAGACAGGAACGTTTGTTTAGGGGGGTTTCCCTTTTGAATGAGTCATTAAATTACATCATATTCTTTGTTTCAATGCACATTCCTGAAGGCTTAACTTTTTTTAAGCCCAAAGGATGTTAGCCTTCAGGAATGTAAACAATTATGCAAAGATCCGCCATCTTTGTTTTTCCGCATCTTTCATCGCTTCAACAAATTCAAAGGTAATTTGTCTGACCTCTTTCTGCCAAACAGGCATTGAAAGCTCAAGGAAAAACATACAACAACATGGAACAGAAGCAATCATTCTGCCCCAGAAATATGTACACGATGTTTGTTTAATTTTCATTTTTGAAGAAACTTATGAAGAATCCAACATTTTTGCCCTCAAATTTTAGTTCAAAGGTGCGCTCGCCGCGAGCTTTTTTCTAAACTCCTCGCGAGCCTCTTCCCTTATTTTTTTAATATCTGGAGGGGGCGGAACAGACCGTTTTTCGGTAAAGCTTGCACGCAAATCCGCCTTCATTTGGTTGTAGCTTTTCATTTCACGAGTTGCGTGTTTGAATTCCTGGTCTGTAACTCGATTATCATCGAGTGCCTTGGAAACAAAAGAGTTTATTGTGTCATGTTTTGTTGCGACAAGAGCACTCAATCGGTTGTGTTTGTTAATTATTTTGCTCAAGCTTTTTGTTGACCCCAGTCAAAACGGTGGAAACCACGCCGCAAACACCCCCCCCCCCCCCCCCCCCAAACACCGAGAGGAACACTGACCACAACTCCAACGCCCGTCAGTGCAGAGGCGACAGCCCCGGAAGACAAAGCCGTTGTTGCAACGCCAAGGCCAGCAACAACAAAGCTGCAGGCTTTTTGAGCCTTTTAGTATTTTTTTAGCACAACTCTGTAGTGGTCCGCCTCATCAGAAATATGCTTCTCAATTTTGCTGAGCTCAGTCAGCCGAAAAGTTTCGGCATTGGGAAGTTTGGGATAGAGCTGCGTATACTGCTTTTTCTGCAACGCTTTCGGGTGGAGCAGATGCCACAGGGGCAAATGCCATCACATCCTCATTCGGCATGGCGTATAACACATATTCAAAAAATCTCTAATTCAAAATAAAGATGTGCCCCTCTAAAGTTTAAGACGTTGCCGGCATTATCTTTTACGGACATATCAATATGTGGGTACTTGAGCCTGAGCGTTAGCTATGCCATGCTGATGAGGCCTAACAAGGCCGAAACAGCTGTCCATGGCGGCTAATGCTTGGGCTCAATCTTTGCTTTGGTAGATTTAAGGGGTAATGCCCGCTACCTTGTGGCCTTAGTGCCCTTTAGAGTGGCTTCAGCTTACTTGATCGCATTAATTTGTGAAGTATCCTTGTCACTCCAGCCACATCCCACAATCTTTACGTTTTCATTGCTTGTTTTATTGATATGTGGGTACTTGAGCCTGAGCGTTAGCTATGCTATGGCTGATGAGGCCTAACAAAGCCGAAACAGCTGTCCATGGCTGCTAATGCTTGGCTCAATCTTTGCTTTGGTAGATTTAAGGGGTAATGCCCGCTACCTTGTGGCCTTAGTGCCCTTTAGAGTGGCTTCAGCTTACTTGATCACATTAATTTGTGACGTATCCATGTCACTCCAGCCACATCCCACAGCTTTACGTTTTCATTGCTTTTTTATTGATATGTGGGTACTTGAGCCTGAGCGTTAGCTATGCCATGCTGATGAGGCCTAACAAGGCCGAAACAGCTGTCCATGGCTGCTAATGCTTGGGCTCAATCTTTGCTTTGGTAGATTTAAGGGGTAATGCCCGCTACCTTGTGGCCTTAGTGCCCTTTAGAGTGGCTTCAGCTTACTTGATCGCATTAATTTGTGAAGTATCTTGTCACTTCCAGCACATCCACAGCTTACTTTTCGTTTTTTTTTCTTTTTTTATTGATATGTGGGTACTTGAGCCTGAGCGTTAGCTATGCTATGCTGATGAGGCCTAACAAAGCCGAAACAGCTGTCCATGGCTGCTAATGCTTGGGCTCAATCTTTGCTTTGGTAGATTTAAGGGGTAATGCCCGCTACCTTGTGGCCTTAGTGCCCTTTAGAGTGGCTTCAGCTTACTTGATCGCATTAATTTGTGACGTATCCATGTCACTCCAGCCACATCCCACAGGCTTTACGTTTTCATTGCTTGTTTTATTGATATGTGGTGCTAAGCTAGCCATGCTGATGAGGCCTAACAAGGCCGAAACAGCTGTCCATGGCTGCTAATGCTTGGGCTCAATCTTTGCTTTGGTAGATATTAAGGGGTAATGCCCGCTACCATGTGGCCTTAGTGCCCTTTGAGTGGCTTCAGCTTACTTGATCACATTAATTTGTGAAGTATCCTTGTCACTCCAGCCACATCCCACAAGCTTTACGTTTTCATTAGTTGTCGTTTTAGGCGCAATAATTGCCGGATAGTGTTATTTTCAATGGAGCTAGACAAAACTAGCGATTCTTCTTAACATACCTCTCCACCAGAAAAGCAACCACAGCCAAAATAATCAGCCTCAACAATGCGGACAATCTGGCATGCAAGGTACTATCTCAACATCCTTGAAATTTACAAGAATGGGGCACCACTCATCATTACAATGCGAACAAGAATGTGAGCCAAACTCTGAGTAAACCTCAGAGTCTATTTCTACCAGCCATCTTTCCTCAATTAACTCTTCACTGTCTTCACTTTCTTCAAAATCTGTAAGCCGGTGGTCCATGTTTTTTAACCAACAGGCGAAACAACGATTTTCATATACACACAAACATGCCTCAAATTCAACGGTCTTGGTATAGCAGTTTTCAATTTCACAATAAGGAATGTTCTTGAAAAAAGAACGCAACTCATTGTGTACTTCACTCCACACCCTTTTTTTTCCTCACTTCGAGCTTTTATTGTTGACGAAGGATAATTTCCCTCAACTCTGGCGGTAGCTGGTGACCATGAACAGCAGATCCATTATATGCCTAGGCAACATTATTCAAAAGGGCAAGCCGACGCTCTTACTGGCCCTCAAGCACATCATCGCGCCGGGGTAGTTCTCTTTTCCATGGAGCTGCGCAAAGCTAAAACTAGCGATTCTTTTTCACATACCTCTCCACCAGAAAAGCAACCACAGCCAAAATAATCAGCCAGGTGTGCTCGGCAAGAAAACCGATGGCCTGTCCAGCAGTTTTGAAAAAGAAAGAAACAATCGAGCCGATGAGGCCGGGCAAAAGTGAAGCTGTTTTTTGGCCGATTTCTTTCAGACCGTTTCCCAGCCCTTTCCCCAGGGCTTTCAAAGAGTTGGTGATGGCGCCAATCACAGCACCAATTGTTACACCAGCAGCGAGAACAATCGCTGTAAAAGTTACACCGTATTTTTTGAAAATCGCTTTGACCCTCTCACGGAGCGGAAGCTCCCCTTCTATTTCTGCAATCTGTGTTTGCAAACGCGCGAGCTCTTGTTGATTTTCCGCCACTCTTTCTCGTGCGGCCTCTTTTTCAGAAGGCGAGGCATTGGTATCATCGATTGTAGTTTTACCTTCGTCAATTTTCTTCTGAATCTCAGCTTCTTGTTCCCGCAGGTCATCGAGTGGTTTTGTGCTGTTAAGACCATTTTCCAATTCAGCGATTTGTTCCCTTATTTTGGCGAGAGTTGCTCTTTTTTCTTCAATATTTTTTTCCACTCTTTCTTTTGTTTTGTTTTGTTTTCGGGTTTCCGCCATTCTTTTTTTCTCATCGGCAATGGAATTTTTTAGATTATTTTCCAATATTTTATTCCTTTCGATTTCAGATCGGTTTTCCAATGCAGAACCACTCTCATCTTCCAACTGTTCACGTTGAGCCTTTGTTTTTACATAATCGCTTTCAAGTTTTTGCAGATTTTGTTTTTGTCTATCAAGTTCTGCATCTACTTTTTGGGCCTCTCTTAACTGCCGCCTTTCTGCATCTAAATCCTGCTGCGCTTTTCGGGCTTTTTGTTTGTTTTCCTCTATTAAATCTTTGGCATTTGGTCCAAGAAGTTTTTCATTTTGCCCCAAAAAGCTTGAAGATAAATGTAATCATCCTGATCATCATCATTCGCATCCTGATCATCATTGCTATCTTGTTCATCATATAAATTGTCATCCTGATCATCATTTTCATTGCCACCACTGCCAGAATTATGGTCATGGTCATGGTCATGGTCATCATCATCATCCTTATCAGCAGCAGCAGCAGCAGCAGCATGACGTACAGAAGGCTTTCCCACAAGCCTGTGGATGGCAAGGTGAACAGGGGCAAGAGCATCACCAGAAAATATGTTCAACGATTTCAGGTACTGCTTCAATGCCTCAAGATGAAATTTGGGCTTGAGCTTATTCAGTTCCTCTAACTTCAGCTCCTGGCATTGTATTTGTTTTTCAACTGGAATGTTTTCTTCTCTCATCACCAGCTGACAAAGCTGTGATGACTTTGATTTGTCAGGGATAAACTTGGTCAATTAATTTCTGTACATCTGTTATGTAACCTTTTCTTTTTTCTTTTTTTTACATTTCTTTTGTTCTCTTTTTTTCTTCTCTTTCCTCGTGCATTTTCTTTAGAAGTTTGATCTAGTTGAACTCTAGATCTTGAAAGCAGAAGAAGTGATTTATTTGAATCATTCTCCACAGTCAAAAGTCTCTTGATGTTTTCTTGAAGTTGCCCAAGTTTGATTGTGAGGTATTGATGCTCTTCTTCACAGCCTTTTTTATTCCCGAAATGTTGCTGGACCGTAGCAGCCTTTTTATTGGTTTATTTAGTATTAAATGGAACATTAAAGTCTGTCTGTGTGTGTGTTTGAGGGGGGAGGGGGGGGGTCACGTTTTTCCTTCTGATCAAGTGGGGGGGGGGGGGGCATTTGTAGAAAATCTGTTGTGATTTGGTGGGATCTGAAAATATTGCCCTGTCTTAAAAAAATCCTCTGCCCCCTCCTGTAGTATACATAATGAATGCAGCTTTATCCAGAAGTATCAATGAAATTAGTTTTACAATCAAGATATTTGACTTATTCATTGTGCATTGAGGGACCTATGCAATAAAATAAATAAAATAAGTAATGTGCTGGCCGCTCAAAAATCAATGTGTTTATTTCATGGCTGGCAACAGTGTTTTTTAACCCGTGTTACGATTGGCGACAATAAGTTGTTTTAAAGGGAGTACCATATGTGTGTGAACAGTGGGCGCAGGGGAATGCGCCACTCACTTTTGTCCCCGGGGACCAGGGACTTCACTCGCTTTCACTTGCATAAAAAGTGAATGCCCCGCTCAAGTCCGAATGGGGGGTGGCGGGGGTTTCAAATGACTGGTGCATTACTTGAAAACAATAAAATACTTTGAGTTAAAAGCACATGCATACCGGAACGATTCTTTCAATTTTCGTTGGACAACAATCGCAAGCACACCGGAACGATTCTTTCAATATTCCCATTTGACAACAATGAGTCAAGTGCATACAATATCATGGAAAATATGCCTACCTTTGTCGATCAAAAAACGTTTTAGGTCTTCGGCTACAACAGCCTTCTTTGGTACAGCACGCCGTTAAAAAAACAAAACAGACCGGAATTCACGATTGAGTATGTCAAGAAAGCGACAATAATGTATGCAAAATTAGTATGATGTACGAAAATGAAAACTTTTCACCAAGGAGTGACTGCCCCGCTTATTCCCCCAATAGGGCATGCAAAGACCATGACTTCCAGCGAATTTCCCGCCTACCGGGGTACCAAAGTGGAGTGTATCTGAAGTGAAAGCCCCCGCTAAGGCCCGAAGGGGGGGGGGGGGGGGTGCGAGGGTTTCAAATGACTGGTGCATAAGCTTAAGTCTTACTTACCAATTAAGCCTTTTTCTGTCAAAATTGTTATAAACAGGCTACATACTGTCAGACCACTCCATAAACACTTTCGCGACAATATAAAATCATTTTCACTCCTGCAACCAGCTAAGCTCAATAAATACAATTCTAAATAAAATAATGGCTGGACGAACACATATTACTGTGAGGAGAGGCAATTGTGGGGGGGGGGGGGGAGGGGAAGGGGTCTTGTCACGAAGTCATGATATTAAATTTTCGATTTCACGAATCACGATTCACTGAGGTCACGGAAAAATCTGATCACAATGCAGTGAAATTCAGCTACGAACTCAACTTTTAGACATTCACGATTTATTTCTTCTCTATTCACGATTCACGGCCAAGGACTTTTGTATTTCACGCCTCACGGAATACACTTCAATCACGATTCACGGAACAGTTTTTTTTTTATCAAATCACGATTCACAGAGCACAAAAAAACCGGATCACGGCGTCACGAAAATACCGTTGTCCCTCCCTCTACTGTGAAGTATTAAAATACGTGTTTTGTTCCTATTTCGTTCATCCGTACACGAAGAGTGAACCAAACGATGCCACGTAAGGTCGCTATAGCGCATGTCTAACCGAAGTCTAACCGAAGAAAGCCTCTCCTTTCGTAAAGCACACGAAGAATTTCCGAACATGATTCGAGGCGCGAGATCCAATCAGAATGCATTCCGAAATTCTCGTTTCACCGGTGTGGTCACGAAGGAATGGCAAATCTAGTCACATGCTGCTCAGTGGTCATTCCCCTGGTAATCATATGATAACGAACATGGCGGCTTACCGGCGCAAGGTGCAATCAAGGATTTTTGAACCAGGCTTTGACTGCAAGCATTCAAAATGAAAAGAGCCTTATGCCAGACTATGTGGAAACTTGTGCAGAGACAAACTTATACTTGCTTGTCCTCTCGCTATGGGATAGGGCTATGCATCGGTGGACTGCTCTTGACTCTCATTTCTGCCTTCCAGTTTGGAGAAGTTGTTCTCGAATGGAGCATGCAGAAGTATGCGGTCACTTTTAATACCTACCACGATAACATTCTTGGAAGTTCATACCAGAAGAGGCTGTGTCTCCCAATACCGATTGACATTGTTTATACTTGGGTCAACGGAAGCGACCCAAAATTGCTTGAAGACTTGGAAAAACTCAAGCTGGAAATCGAGCTGGAACAAAACCGAACTACTTTGAAAGAAATACAGAGGCTTAGAACTGAAACCAATGCTACAGATGATGAAATTGCGGAAATGATTTTGAAGAAAGCGTTAGAAAACAAGGAAAAAGCTAAAGGGGAAACGGGAAAGAAGAGTGAACAAATGGGAGATTCGAGGTGCCCCTTTGCTAACTGCGTTTCAGCCTTTAGCGTAGTCGTGGAAGATGGTCTCCCGGGTGACCTGAAGCTATCGAAAATACGTGAAATGGATGTATCGTTTTCGAAAGCATCGCGCTTTTACAACGTGACTACCTTTGGTGCAAATAAAGAACGAGTCAGTGTAATTCAATTCCCAGGCAAAAGCGAGACGAACGGAGCATTAAAGGTAAAAGTTAGGTGGCAAGATAAAAGTCTTCGAAGTAAAGAAGGTTTTTTCACAACCGATGGAACCAGACCCACTGCTGTAAACATGGAAACGGAAATCATGATTTTGGATCTTAAGGGAGCTAATGATGTTGAAAAGGTTAAGAAAGAGTTAAAAGACCGCTTTGCAGACAAGTTAATTGATGTAGTTTTCCATGCTGAGAAAATGATCGGAGTTGTTTATTTCTCAGATAAGGCATCAGCTTCCTCTGCACTGAGTCAAGGCTTGA
This sequence comes from Pachyseris speciosa, assembly GCA_016490735.1. Lineage (NCBI taxonomy): Eukaryota > Metazoa > Cnidaria > Anthozoa > Scleractinia > Pachyseridae > Pachyseris > Pachyseris speciosa. The sequence continues at coordinate 1,420,694 of JAEMWC010000103.1, read as the reverse complement.
TAGTTGATGGAAAAGCTGTGAAATTATCTCCTGCTCTGTTAATATGGGCACCATTCAATTCATTTTTACTTGCAGCGTATGACTCAAAAGATGATGCTGATATTTCAGCCAGCCGTTTTGCTGACAATGAGGAGTTAAAGTATTCCCTTCGTTCTGTTGAGAAACATGCACCGTGGGTGAGGAACATTTTTATTGTAACAAATGGGCAGATACCCTCTTGGCTTAACTTGGACAATCCTCGCCTTAGGATAGTCACGCATGAAGAACTCTTTCTGAACCAAAGCCACCTTCCGACCTTTAGTTCTCCCGCTATCGAGTCTCATCTTCACAGAATTCCAGGCTTGTCCCAGAAGTTTGTCTATCTAAATGATGATGTCATGTTTGCTGATGATGTGTGGCCAGATGACTTCTACACCCATGCTAATGGGCAAAAAATCTATTTGACGTGGCCCGTTCCGAACTGTAATGAAGGTTGCCCATCTTCTTGGGTAAATGACAAATACTGCGATAAGGCTTGCAATGTATCAGAATGTGACTGGGATGGTGGAGACTGTATTGGCGTTAAACCTAAGACACATTATAGTTATCAAGGATGGCAGAGTCAACAGTCAGCTTTTCGCATGCAGTTTTGTTCACCAGGTTGTGCAGACACTTGGGTTGGTGATCGCTATTGCGACGTGGCTTGTAATGTTGCACAGTGTGGTTATGATGCTGGCGATTGTGGAGTTACTCAGTTCCATGAATTATACCACATAGATATCAATCAAAGCACTGGTGAAGTTCGCTTGCCTCAAGGTGTATCAGTGCTTTATTTCAACATTTCAAAATTGTTTGGAGAAGGTAAAGTCACTTCAGGGGAGTACTCAGAAACGCAGTGTGTGCGATCTGCCACAGTGGCTCAGAAATACAAAGTCTTTACCCTGACTTTGCGGAGGAACTGTACTTCAACAGGTGTCAGTTTTAAGATTGAGGGTTTGAGCAACAAGAATGAAACAGCCAAGTTAGCTGTTACCTTCAACGTGACTATTGATACAAGGCGAGTTGAAGGAAATTCAGTTTCTAAGGCAACTCCAGCACCTGTTAAAGTAATTACGCCAGCAGTAAATGTACCATCAACGCCAAGTGTAAGCACATCAAAACTGCGCCTACCTAGTACTCTTTATCCAATCAGAATCCAGAATGCTGATCAGTCACTCAATTACTGGGTTGTCGCAAATGGGTCTAGTCATAAACCAACCTGGCAACCATTAGATGCCAAAGTGTATGAAATACCACAGATTTCAAATAATACTGTGTTACCGAAACATGTTCAAAGTGCGTTAGAAAATGTGGAGAAAGAGTACAAAGAAGGAGATTTGACGGAGAAAGGTTATGCAAGAAAAAAAGCAAAGATTTTGCATGACTTTCTGAATGTAGCTGCTACCAAACCAGCTTCCTTACAGGTTGCTATGCTGATGTCTCCACTACCTGAGTTGCATGAAAAGCCAACTGTTCCCGCAAAGTTGCGTGCTCAGCAAATAGTGAGTAGTGGAATGTCATCTCTGAATTTTAAAGGGGCAGTGTCACGTTATTTGACAACTTTATAAAAAACTAGAAGGTGTCTTCGCATTAACTGAATTCCAAAAATAATGGTCTAGTTTTGTTATTAAAGACTATTTTGAAGGTACTGAAACTGTTTCCTGTCACCTGTTGCTACGGAATGCAAGGGTGGAAATGGATTGAAACTTGAAAAAATTGGCCAATTTTTTCAAGTTTTGATGCTACGTCTTCAAAAACTCCTCAAGAAATTTATTATGGTTAGCCCCCTCTGATAAAATTCATTTGATATCTTTGTCATAGCTTTACAGAAACATTTTGTTTATGAGTAAAGCCTCAAAGTAATGATTTTAGTACAGAATTGACCTATATGATTATTAAAACAGCAAAGTCCTCATGACACTGCCAACATGTTCTCAGGCGTGGATTCATGATAATCCTGAATTGTCAATTGATCATGAATTCGCTGATATCATGAATTCAATCTGCTGGTCGAGTTGAAAAAAGAGTCCTCGGAACCTTATTTATTTGTAGAAAATAAAAATTATAACCACTGGACAGGATTTGAACCAAGAGGTTCCGATACTAGGAGCGGCTTCTTACCACTAGACCACTGAAGAATGAGATACCGGTTGAATTTACATTTAGATATTTATTAGCGTCTCCTGTAGAGTATTACTGATCTACAGTGATTAGGCCTAAGCGCTGATTTTGGAAGGGTTAGCTTTGTGTTGACAAACCTTTTCTTTACTGTCTAAAATTGTTTCTTAGCGAGCCATTGTATAGATTTACAGCAGGATTTGGGACAAGCGCATTATTAAATTCTATTATGTTTAAAAACTGAAGTTTCTGCAGCCAGTAGTGTAGTGGTCGAGTGGTTAAGGGAGGGATTAATAAGCGAGCAGTCGCAGGTTCGAGTCCTGTCCGAGGTCACCTTTTAAAAAAATATGTCCGTTTCCCAGAATTCTGAGCGACCTGATAAGTCTTAAAATTCAGGATAATAGTGCATTCAGAGCGATTTGACAATTCAGGATAATAGCAAATTCCAGTGTGTGAACGGGTTGGACACTGCCCCTTTAAGCTTTCTCAGGGTGGTACACAGTCATATTTATTGTTTTATTCTTTTAATTCCTTTTCACTCAATGAATTATTAAACATACACGTACATTGTGCTTTTAACGTATTGATATAGGGTATGGGGTTTTAGTGGCCATTGTGGTTAATATTTTGGGAGTAGTGCCTCAAGTGCTGTATACATTGACTAGTCAGTTTCAGTAACCTAATAATAATATGGATCTGTAACCATCTACTCATGGTACATAATTATTTATTTAAAGTAAAGGTTATTCTTCAAGCCTACGCAAATTGCCCAAGCATACAGACAGAACTTGACACGGCTTTATTAGTAAGAATAAAACAATTTGTTGCATTACTGCCTTGAGTTAGCTAAATCTCTAAACCACAAATTCCTGGCATGTTATGAAAATTATTTTGATAGTCCAGAGTAATACATACCTCTTACTAACCAAGTTCGAGGTCCATACTATAAGTTATGGACCAGGTTTTTTCCCTTTGATTTATGGCCCAAGCACAAAGCACGCAGGCTATAAATTAATGGGAAAAAACAAGGATCTGTAAGTTACTGTACAGACAAAGAACACGAGGTTAGTAAGATATTTATTATATCTCTGAGGTTAATTTGGAGCATGGGAAAGAAATCTAGTTGAAGTCAAACGGGCCGTACTGTAGAATACGGCCAACAAAATTGACCAATAACAGCATGCGTACTAAGTGAGAGATATAATAAGTAACTGTGTCACCTTTATGACTTCAAATTAAAAAAGTTGATGGCCACCACTGTTAGATGTTTTTGTCTCTTACCCAGCACCAGGCTTGTGTCACATACATGTATGCTAAATTGTAATGCTCAGTATTGAAGGTCTGTGGTTAAATATCGAATGTATATGCAATATAATCCTCAAGTGATGACGTTACTGGTATACAAAAACTAAATTTGTGAAATTATGGGATTTTTGGGATATCCAGAAAGAACAAGATAAAAAAGGCCTACTTGCCAAAAATCACCTTTTTCTTACAGTTTGAGAGCGAGATATTAGCACTGTTATGCTCTTGTGACTCGATACAAATCTTCTAACTTTGACTTGGGTCATAATGTTATGACCCAAGTCAAATTTAGAAGGATTTTTATGGAGTCATCCCATACCAGAGCATAACAGCACTAATGTCTCAGAGCCAATTTGTCTTTACAGTACCGTTCTAAACTATCTCCCCATTTACCACGACATTGCCTCGGTGGATTCGCGGCTCTGTGCTTCGGTTTGACCTAGGCAAAATCTCGTCTAACCAATTCAAAAATCTCGGCTTTGCCTCGGTTTTTGCCGTTGACTTATGCCGAGGTAGATTTGCAGTAATGGACTAGACGCGGTACAACTGAAAAGGCTATTGTAGGCTTTGTTTTACGGTCTTTTGTTAGCGACAAAGAGCAAACTTTCACAGTGAGGTGTCGATAATTCTACACGGGCCATATTTCATTATTTGAAGAAATTGGAAGTGGGCACTTTTGGACGAACACTTGCGTAGTTTAGCTAAGGACAGAAAGAACAAGTGAAACATTTGTGTGTTTGGGAACAGAATATTTTAAAACAGTACTAAACTTATGCGGAAAAACGCTTTCATTTAAGCTTTGGTTTTGGATCATTACAGAGTGATTTTATTCACATTTGATGCCGACGATTTGGCGGCATCATACGTGAGTAAAACATTTACATGCTTTTAATTTTAATTTTTCGACCAACAAATGAAAAACATCCAAAACTAGTTTATAACTTCTAGCTAATTGTCTTGGTGTAATGTTAACGCTGAGTAATGAACAGCTTCAAAAGCGGAAAATTGATGTGAACCTGTCGTTGAATACTGCGAAACAAAATATTTACGTATTTGCATAGTGGTAACGCAACGCGCATTTTGACAGCCGAAGTTTGCGGTTCAAAATTATTTTGCTCTTTGTGCAGCAACCCAGAAAGAAGACGAAATAAATGAGCTATATTTTTAAGAGGCTGTCGAAGATCCAAGATCTTTTCACGTTGAAAAGTGTCGGAGGCATATTTCACAGGAGATGATTACCATACTTCTCCTTGCGTAATACGTACGCTTCATGAAAAGGTATCGCCCCACGATAATTTGTTACCTAAGCATCCGGATGATTCAAAACTTAGCGAATGAAAGCAAAACCTTTTACACAGCAACCACGAACAGTCCATGAGCATAATTTATGAGGATTCCTAAAATGGCTGTCTGGATCTTTCTGACTTGCTGTCTCAACGCTCAGGGCAATGCTATTCTTATCAGATAAAACATGGATTGTTGATACTTTTGCAAAACGTCACGCTCAATAATCAACTGTAGTTGTAGCGCAGTTTTCAACTGAGTGTCGAAAGTACTGGTAATTCTGGTTTTGCATTGCTTCACTCTCTGATTGGCCAGGAAAACTCGGGCCACTTTCTCAACCAATGAGAAAAAAAACCAAAACCAATCATGATTTTCACGCGCACATTTTCCCGCGCTTTACGCCAGCTACATGTAATTGCTTTGTATTCTGATTGGCTCATTACGTTGTTTGTGTCCGTTGTGATTGGTCAGATTAATTGCTTTGGTTGTGGTTTTATGACACTCAATTGAAAAGCACTCTAATAGCGATTGTCTTGTAAAAGCAAACTAATCAAACAAGTTTTCAAATCATCACTTGATCAAGGGAGGATGCAGATAAAAAGGAACATATTATCTTAAGTTTCCTCGCCATTAAAATCGATCTACAGCTGAACCAATTGCTTGTTTATCACGCCGACGTATCTTTGAGGAAAAAAGCTTACCGCGTTGAACATTAAGCAGCGAAAGCAGGAAAGATAAGCCGAGAACTTCTGTTCAGATTTACATGTCATGACTCCCGTCGTTCGGCTTTCCACAAAGTGAAAAAAAAAAACTTCTGATCTGTTTGTTTTCACAGTGTTTTGTCTGCTGGATCCTTGGGGGAGAAATGTGAGAAAAAATTTTAACAATACATTCACAATAGTAATTACTTACTATTGTTTTTTACTGAGGCATTACCGCAGCAAATTCACCGCGGCTTTCGGTTGCTTTCGGTATTGCCGCGGTTTCGGTGATTCCGCGGTGGATTTGCGACAACCAACATTGGCAAAGACGAGGTTTTACCGCGTGCTAACGGGGCGATAGTTTAGAGCAGTACTGTACATGTTGATTTTTGGCAAGGAAGCATTTTTCATCAGTTCTTTGCTTTATTATTCTCTATTTCACCATAAGCCACCCACCACACACATGCACACACAGACAAAAAAAACATACATACTATGTAACATGGGATATACAGTGCACAAATTATTTTGAAAATCTCACAATCCCATAATTTCCAAAATTCAAATAATGCACAAATTATTTTGGAAATCTCAAAAATCCTTTAATTTCCAAAATTCAACTAATTTATTTTTGACATCACATTTTAGGACTCTTTTGCACCATCAACCAATGATGTTTATCGTGCACATACCTTTATTTTGTTAAATTCATTAGGTATTTCTGATTGTAGGGTAAAGCTGTTACACAAGCAGATAGTAACTCTGAAACCTCTGAGTCTGTGGAAAAGAAATCCCATCAAAGAAAACTGTTGTCCTTGGAAATTCCAGTGATAGGGGATGTTGTTAATGTGGTTAGCAAGCACGAACATGGCAATGCAGACCTGAGGGACGCATTTCAAGATGCCCGCACATTTGATAATTTTAACCAGCAAACTGTCTCAAAGGATGAAGTTTTCCTAGCAGACTGGATTGCTGACACTAAAAAGAAACAACTCTCTTTTGAAAATGATCAATTAGAAAGCCTCAAGCAATGGAGAGGTCGCTATGGTGATTGGAAGCCTCTGACTCAACAAAGTGCAACAAGCTTTCTTCCCTGGGAGAGACTTGGGACCTTTGAGCAAGTTCAAAAATCCAGAGAAAGATGGAAACATTCACAGGAATTTGAAAATTACCATGCTCCAAGTAGAAAATTAATGGACACCTTTGCAGATTCGTTGCTTCATGTGCATCGGATTTACAACCGCAAGTTTGGGTACAAGGGACGGAAAGTTCCTGCTCATATGCCTCACATGATAGATGTGAAGGTTATGGAGGAGTTGCAAGTGCTCCTGCCTGAGGAATTTGACCAAACATCTTCACACAAGCTTCGCAGCTCAAATGATATGCAATTTGCATTCTCCTACTTCTATTTTGTGGTTGGGCAGAAGAAATCTCCAAATGTTAGTGAGTTTTTTGCTGATGTGGATGCCGACCATTCAGGTGCATTTAAGTAAACCTTTTATTTGATTAAGGGGCTGTTTACATGGAGGCAGGAAGATCCTAGCACTAGGAAGATCTTAGAGGGTGAACCAACTTTTCGTTTGGTTTACGTGCAGAAATTTCGGTAGGAAATTTTGACGAAATTATCTTCCTTTAGCCGCTGATTGCCCAGCCACCTCCCTGTTTGTTTGATTTGTTGTTTATGTTTACATGGTGCGAGGATCTTCCCACCTCTCAGAAAGAGATTTGAGATTTGAGACTTTAATTATTATTATTATTATTATTATTATTATTACATGTATTATAAACATTTTCAGTGCTATTAATAGGCTAGTTTCGAATTGTGGTGCAACAAAAGAACAGAGTCGAGGTTCAGGGGAATAATTTGCATTTTCTTTTGGGCAAAGACAAAGGAAAATGCAAGTTATTCCCCTGAACCTCGACTTGGTTGTATTGTTCTCCCACAATTTGAAACTACTGAGTTTCATAGAACCGGGACCAATCCTCGGTCCTGAGGGTTAATATTAATAATAATAATAATAATAATAATAATAATAATAATAATAATAATATTATTATTATTATTAGGGTTGCCATGGTCAGGAAGAAGTCAGGGAAAAGTTGGTGAATTGTGTATCAAGACAGGGAGATTCTAAATTGTACCTAAAAGTCAGTAAAAACTCCAGAAATTTTACTTTTGGCTAGCCAATTTAATTTTGGGGAGGAGATTCCTAGTTAATTAAGGTAATGTCTCACAGAGACTCTTGTCCTTCGGCCATCAAAGTTTTATAAGAAAAACAACACATAAAGCGGTTATAAACATGGTGAAGAAATGAATTTTATGAAATCAGTCATGTTTCATATGTGGCAACATACCCTACATTTTCATAAAGTAACCGTTTTGACATGAAAAACTATTTATATTTAAAAAGAAATTGCAAGTGATCTGGGTAAGACTAAAAATAGCAGTGACATACTAATAAAGTGACAGCTTGTCACTGGTAAGATTAGCGTTTAAAGTCAGGTTCCTTTTTTATGTTTTAAAAAGGTTTCTTTTATCCTTGTAATGTTGTTTAAAAAAATCCTGCTCCATTGCTGGCTTCATTGCCCAAGGATTTGTCTTGGATAGTCAGTGAAAATAATTTGGTTTGTATTCAGTGAAAAGTCAGGAAAATGTTAGTGAATATTTTTTTAATCTCAATGAGTGGTAACCCGCCTGTAAAGGAAACAAGCAACCAATGAAAGACTTTTTGCATTTTCCACGTACACTGTAGTACTGACAGTAGACTCCTATTTTACACTCAATTGGACCAAGAGTTTGTTTGAGGAAGCAGGAGTCTGATATATGCATAAATTTCTGTATGTATTATCCAAAGGCAACAAGTTCCTGCACTGAATAATAGGGCAAGGTGGGTGGTTGCCATGGAAACCAGTTCTAGGGGGTTTGAAATAATACATTCCCTTATGACGTTTTCAATATTGAAGGTGCACCAGTGAAACACTAGGTTCCTTGTGCTTGGTGATTGCATCAATCTAGATCAGCATGACAAGGTTGTCAGTCATAAGATTTTTTAAGTGTACACTTCTGTTCATTGCTACCTTAAATTTTGTCTTGTCTTTCTTCATTTCCAGGAGTATTGTCAGATCGAGAGCTGCGCACTTTAGCAACACGGCTCTACACGTTGCCGCTAGTTCTAAATGACCTGAATTCTCTTGAGCAAACACTCTTGAAGTGTGCAAACAACTCTGTGTCAGAGACAAACACATCAGATCCAAATCAGCAAAAAATATTACCATCAGTCACAGAGGAATTCCTGAAAAATTGCGATCCCTTAGTACAAATGCTGAATGATTCTTACAAGAGTGCCACAAAATACAAGTATGAAACTCTTGGAGATGACGATGTTGCATTTCACATGATTCGTGATAATGCCTCAGCTGTGCTTCAGCAGTTAGACGCCATACGAGGCAAGAAAAAAAATTTGTGTGTTTGAATGACAACATAGACCATGGAAAGAAGGATGCTGAACTTATCAAGGCACTACTTGTAGACTTCTACCAATCACTCTTTCCCATTCCATCGCAGTTTGAGTTGCCACAAGACTATAGAAACAGATTTCTTCGCATGAGTGAGCTGCAAGAATGGATGAAAGAGAGAGAAGCTATGAAATTCTGGATAAACTCTTTAGTGGCAGTCATAGTTTTAGCAACAATTTTTGCAATTTTTCCAGATCTTTTTCTCTATTTGATTGAACTACTCTGTCCCTTGAGAAGACTTTTTTCGCTTTTTCAACGAAATAGTTCCTCTAGTTCTTCACGCCTCATGACAGTTTAGGAATTTTGCAATTTATACATGCGTCAATTTACTATTAAAAATTAGTAAACTAAATATTAATATTAATTGAACTGAAGTACCCATTTTTTAAAGAGAAGCAATATTTGTAGTCTTCCACTGTTAGTAAATTCTCTATAGAAATGAGGATTAGTAGAATTCAGTTAATAGTTAAACACCAAACTAAAGGCAAAACATACTTGCTAATTGCTAAACAATGTGACAACCAGTCTGTAAGCCTAATTGAGCTGAATCAATGCCATTACCATTTTTATTTAATTTTAGTCCTTCAATATTTTATTTTGCATACTATTAGCTTGTAAGGGAAGTGCTGCTGTTTTTTTCTGTGCAATTTAATTACTTTGGTGTAGTCAATACAAAGAAAAAACAGGTGCTTTTCACATTCAGTTTAAGTTTGCAAAATCTAAAGGTCTCTCAGTTTATTGTTAAAGAAGTTACTTGATCCTGTCGTGTCACAGATTGAACATAAACAAAGTTTCAAAATCAGGATAAAAACTTTAGAATGCACAAGCTTTCGATTCCATCCAGAGAGACAGCAAGACCTTTTGGGGTAGAGTCAGGGAACACGTGTCAATCACAAGAGCAACAACAATGGCAGTGGGGGACCATCTCAAGTGTTCAGGCCACACTCTGGATATTGCCTCCTCTTCGATCCTTGTGAGAGAAGAAATGTTTAAGATAAGAGTTAGGGAGGCCATCAAGATCTACTGTCATGCCCCAGCATTGAACTGGGATGCTGTTTATGAGCTCCCCACAATCTACCAGGATGTTTTGTGATGTGATTCACAGTTACTGTATTAAATTATATCACATGACAAAACGTCAAACTCCATCGCTTGATAAAGATTCTGTGATGGAATCGAAAGCTTGTGCATTCTAAAGTTATCCTGATTTTGAAACTTTGTTTACACCTGTACATTCAGTCTCTCAGTTTATTGCTACTAAATAAATTTTGTGACATATAATTAGTAATAAATATTTATTGTAGTCTTACTTTTTAGCTGACATTTGAAAATATTGTGGGTGTCCTGGAAAATTGTCCAAGACTTCAAATTTAAACCAGGATTGTTGTTTGTTAGTTAGATTGATTAAGAATTTTGTATTTATCCTGAATGTATTCAGGCAAGAAAAGTTTACTTTGTCAGTGGCCTTGTTCTGTGGTATTTTCCCTTTCTTTAAATGAACAAGAAAATAAGTTGAAGACTAATGATAACTATGGAGTTATTTTTGATTTCTTAAGCAATTTATACCCAAATTTATTTAAGTTTTAAAGTTTGAGGTTTGGGTAGACAATAGATGAAGATAATGATAGCTGTGAGCATTAATGGTATTAGTCAAGTTACTAATCCTGTTGACTACTTTTATTATATCTATCACTTGTTTTTTCCCATTAATTTTGGCCTGCACACTTCGTGCTTGGGCCATAAATCAACGGGAAAAACTCGGTTAGTAAGAGGTATATATAAGACGTCCAGATAACAAGTCGCTGTTGAAGATAGATTACAATAAAACCTTTGCTAAATTCAAATGAAAGACAGCACTATTGTGAAAGTGATTTTCAACTGTCATTATGATGAGCAGGCTCTGTCTTCTACTACAGAAAGTTCTGTGGAGCTTTTGTATCTAGCGAGTGGTAAATCCATGATTGGGGTCCCAATCTCTTCTCAGTCACTTCTCCAATTTGCATATTTATTTTACTTTCCATCTATTTGAGTCATCTTGGTAAAACAGTATGGCTGCTTATGCACAGAATGAATGCTGTCCAAGCAAATGGTAAAACTGACTATGAATGATGCATTGACGAGGTACCTCTGTCATCAACAGTTCCTACAATTTGTTTTTGCAGCTGCAAATGTACTGGTTTGTGACAAGAAATACAAGGAATAAAGGATTGCAAAGGGCAGTGTGGGGGGGGGGGGGGGGGGGGGGTTGTTTGCCAAGGATGTTCGCAGTTTATTCAGCACAAACAATGGTTCGAAACTAGTCACCTTACTTTTAACCTTTTGATTCTCTGAATATTGGCCATGGAAGTAAACACACAGCAACACAGATAAAGTAGGTTTTTTTTTCCAAACTTTAACTTGCAAACAACCAACATCTAGACAAATGCTACATTGAAACATACAATACAACCTTAAGGTGCTAAGTCTGACAATAATTTTCTCCACTTTTAAATAGAGGATTGCTTGTGCATAAGAACACTCTAAAAACTGACCCTACTATCTCACAAACTTAGCAAATAAAATTAATTTTAACAAGTTTTAAAATGCCAGTAAGTTTGCATATATTAAACAACATAGTGTACACACAAATGAAAGCCCCATCTTAAATGTGGCAATTAAATAAAGACAATTTAAAGGAGGATGAATAATTTTATGTCTTCTAGTTAGAAAATACAAGTTTGTGATAGTAATGGGAATGTTTTACTTCTGAATACCAAAGACGGTCTACCTGTTTCATGTTTCTACACTAACAAAAATATCCATTTGCTCAGTGGGAGAAAACCCGTTCATATATCTGACAATGTACAGTTTCCAATTTTCAAGCCTGTTACTTTGGACTCGCACAATCTGGAAACTTAATCCACTTGCAAGGTTTAAAATAAGCAATATTAACACTATCTAGTAACAAAGACTTCCGCCAGGCACACAATCGCAGATCTCAAAACTTTGTGCCTCCTCTTCTCCTAAGTCCTCTCCTTAATGTTACAGTATTACTGAACTCTTCAAGCCCAACAGTGATTAACATCTGACTGATTCCTCACAATAACACTACAGCTGTACATGATAAACCATACATCCATCAAGAATAGTCAGGAATTGGTCACCGAAGATAAGACATGGATATTCAACTAAACTCCACCAACTAGTGCCTCAAGAAAGGGCCAGCATTAAGGAGAATATGCATACTAGTGATCTCGGGGTATTGAAGGGTTAGTAATCATCATCTGGATCACTGTTAGCATCTTCTCCTACCTCTGAATATTGCCTGGCAAGATTGTCATAACTCAGTTGAGCACCAGGGTGACTGACGTCCTTGGTAGTATCACTGCCTGCTTTATTCGCACTATGATCACTGTTGCTTGTTTCATGCAGTCCTGGGCGCTTTTCCGAGAGACCTGGTGCTGCCTATATACCAATGAGAGGAAAACTTGTGGAATGATTGAATGTACCCAGCTACACCTATCCTCTATACATACTCCTGTTTGTTTGTTTGTTTAAGTAAGAGCTTTCAAAATGATGGAATGATGACGAAGAAGACCATGACACTGAAGATGACACAGACTAAAGCTACTATGATGACACTGTTGGTCAGTATTCCAGCTCCAAATTCAAGCATGGAGGTCGGTTTCCTTGGCATTAACCTGTAAAAGATTGCTTCAGATTAACTTTGCACAATTTAACATACATTTACAATAATTGAAGGGTACTCTGCAAAAGGGGCATAATATATATAGCTCTTTTGTCTAAAAATCTAGTATATCTCTGAACTCACTCTACTTTGGCATATAGACTGGAAATGGTGTCAGAAATGAAGTATCTGCACTTATTTTGTGATTAGAAAGCTACAAGTACAGAGTGTACATGTAGGATCCAAATGATTAGCTTACGACTTTTGCCAAAAATTAAAAGAAAAAGAAACAAAAGGAACTGATGCATGGTTGATTTCTTTCATTTCAAGTTGGTTCAGTTTTAGGCAAAAGTCATATGCTAATTTGCTGAACCCACGCCTTTAATATAAACCACAAAATATGTGCTGAACTTCATTTCTGACACCATAACCAGTCTGTATGCCAAAGTAGAGTGAATTTAGAGAGATCTGAATTTCACGGCCAAAAGCGAAATTCAATGATTGGTTGCAACCAAACCTCTGTGGGTTAAGAGCTTGATAAAGTGTTAGTGTTTTGTCCTAACCTGGTACTCAAATGTGATGTATTACAATAGTTGACAAAGAACAAATGAAAGCTCAGTGGAAACTGGACTCTTGTGTCTGTCTCACTCACAAAAAACCTTCCCCTGTCAGCTATGGGGTAATATAGCATGCTGTGGTTCCTGAAAACAAGACTACAGAACATGGCATACTTTTCATAATATTATGTTACTCACATCGTGACTGTCTGAAGAGAGTGCTTCATCAAATTTTGCCTCCAGATCACTCATCTTTTCTAGAATATTTTCATTTTCTTGATGGATCTCCTCTGCTTTCTGGAATATGGAAAGTAAAACAGAGCAAAATGAATTGTAAGAACTGAACAGACTTCCAAATACAAATGTAATGCAGTCAATTTCACTAATGCAGTGACTCAGCTGCAAAAATTATTTTTGCAGGATTCAGTGTTTACAATTTTTGCAAAATGATCTGAAAACAGGGATACTACGTAAACGTACTAAGCACTACTAGAGGTGATTTCTCTAAAAACAATTGTACATGTAGCTGGACTTGTTATTGCTAGCAAACAGCAGTCCTCAAGACAACCTAAATGCCACTGGAAGTAACATAACTATGTCAATATTTTTATATCTCTGCAATTTTGTACTTGACATCCAAAGAGGGGTTTTCAGTGGAGTGTCGCAAAAACCAAAAACCAAAGTAATCCCTACGACCAATGAATATAGCAGACACAAGTCTGTGGCACAAAAAAGATCATTACTCAAAGAGAAAACAAGTACATGTAGATGATGTTAACTAGGAGCAAAGCACAACATATACTTTTCAACCACTGCAAAAGAAGCATGCATTTTGCAAATCAGCTGCAGAGTGGAGAAAAGAAGCAAAGCAACTGTGCTTTCAATAAGACCTGGCTCCCGCCGAAGCCCCAGTGGGTGCTAACTTGTTAATTGCCTGCTGTATTTCTTGTGAACAAGTAAAACCGAAGTAAAGGAACCAACAACTCACTTCAATCAATTGGTTAGTTGAAATTGTTATTGGAAAACTAATAATATCTTCTAAAAAAAAAAACATTAAAAAAACACCTAATGTTTGATTTATACACTCCCCTTAGATTTTATCGCAGTATCTGCTACTGTATCTGCAGTCATCTTCCATTTTGCGTATTTTCACATAACATTGTCGTGAACATCATCATCAGTAATGGTCACACTCCAGCACATATTACATGATATACATCCGGGGGGGGGGGTACTCCCATAAAGTCCGGATAGGTGTGTGCCGCAAAGGGTCTTAAACCCTGACCCTATTTAAGGAACAATCCAACCAAAATTGATACCCTATTTAAGGCCCAAATCCGAAAAATGACACCCTATGCAAGGGAAGAACAAAAACTCAAAATAGCTTGAACAGGTCAACTTTATTTCCTTAAAATCGCTTTGGCAATACTTTAACTTTGACAGATCATTTGTTTTCTGCTTAACTGGGTGTTTACACCCTGCTATTTTTGCTGATACAAATTTAGGCACCCCATCTAAGACTCACACCGGGACACTATGCCAACATAGCTGAAAAGGATACCCTATTTAAGGATCGAGAACCTCCAAAAACCATACCCTATTCCGCAGCACGTACCTATATAGCCCATATAGGGGAGTACCCCCCTCTTGTAAGTTACAGAGCATCGTTTCCATGCTATGTCCTCAAACTTTGGGATAAGCTATGAGAGTATCGAAATATGAAGCGGCAGTGTTCTGTGCTGTTGTTTCTAGCTCCTGCAGCTACAAAAGGCTAACGACAGCAATCGGGTAAGTTTGAGTCATAAATATAATTGGATTAAGATCAGCATTTCGATTATTTTCCTTTTGTTTTGTATTCGGTTAATCTTGGAAAGCAAGGCACCCATACATACATATGTACATACATATACTTTATTTACCCTCAGATTTTTAGAGTAGCTTATGCAGCTAATATCTCTGAGCATTTAACCCTCAGATGAGAGATAGACCACCACACAGGGAACTACATTTCCTACTCATTTCGAACAGTGTGTGGGTTCTTTTACATGTACATCCCACAGAATCAATTTTGAAGAGTTACAGCTTCAACAATATTTTCCAAAACACAAAATCTCAAAAATTTGTGCCAGATTTTAATAGCCAAATAGCTGTGAACACTGCACTACCAGGATCTAACAAAGAAGTAGTGAATGCTTGGGTGTTAATATTCTCTCTCAAATCACTGGAAATGGTGTTTGTAAGTTTCCAGATTTCAAAAATTTTGTGGGGGAGTATGCCCCCATACCCCCGTAGGGGAAAGGGCAAAGGCCCCTTTTAGTTCTAACCTTCACCAGGTGCTAAAGGTTAGTTATCTAGCAATGTGCTTCAAATCTCATTGAAAGCACTGAGAAAAGCAGAAATTACTTTTAACACTCAGTGTTAAATGATAAGCATGGGACATACATGAAATAAGAGGAACTTAATACAGTAAGAATACAACCACCAACTTACTCTCTTAAAGCTTTCAAATGCTCCTTCATCTGAGACATTCTCCTCTTCATTCACAGCCAGAGACCTTCCACCCTCATCACCATCCATCATACGATCATCACGCATTTCGTCATCATCTTCATCAAAATCTACATTGTGGCCTGCTTCATCACTGTCATGCTCTTCTTCATCGTTTTCCTCCGGTGACTGACCAGGCCGAATCTTAACAACCTCTTCTCTTGCATCGCTCTTTTCCTCTTCATCTTCGTCTTCTACGCCATTGTCATTCCCTTCATCGTCCATCTCCTCAGCCATGCCTCTTTCATCCTCAGCTTCCTCATTAGTGTCATGGCGCTCACTTGAATCTGGTAAATAAACAAATTAATAATACTATTGACTTTTGTAAGGTTTCATATTGACTGGTACAGTCAAGCCTTGATTATCCAGACCTCGATTGTCCTTGATTATAAGTTGCAGAGAGTTAAAAATGCAGCCACCAGACTTGGCGCTATGCCGGGCAAATTTTGCCATATTACCCCAGTGCTCCATCAGCTGCATTGGCTTCCTGTCTCATTACTCGGGCTGCCCGCGTCTCATGCGGCGCCCGGGTCTAAAATTACCGATGGTTCTTCTTTTTCGTCGTCAAGTATCATCCACAAAGCTCACTTCCCGCATTTCTGCGCAAACGCTAACTATTTTTAACAGAGTGATGCCTGTTGTCACGTATCGGAAAATGTCAATTCACCTTGTGTCTTTTGAAGTCTGAACAAACAATATGTTAAGAGAAGTGTCTATGCGAATGTTTGCAAGTTCAACGGCGAGAAGAAAGCTTTTAACATGAGTAAACTTAACTCCAGATGGACTGCCGTGTTTCCTCGTGTCTGCTTCAGTAGACTGCGAGTAGTCTCTAATTTTGGTGATAGATTGTGGGGCGGGCGAAAGACACGTGCGCGCACAAAGTTGCGAGGAGATGCGACGCGAGGGGAGCGCCAAAAATTAAAGACTACAGACAAAGGGAGTTTGGCCTTTCACGGCTGAGTGATTCGGAAGTGTAAATCTCATATCAACAGCAAGAATGATGCCTGTTGTCACGTATCGGAAAACGTCGATTCCCCTTGTGTCTTTGAAGTCTGAACAACTAATATGTTAAGAGAAGTGTCTATACGAACGTTTGCAAGTTCAACAGCGAGAAGAAAGCTTTTAACATAACCTAAATTTAACTCCAGATGGACTGCCGTGTTCCCGTATCCGCTCCATTGAGATGTACATTTTGTTGAATAACTTAAGTACGGGATATCACACACCCCTGAGACTTTGACAGGTAGTTTATTTACTATTTTCCCACAATATCTCAATTTCTGGACTTTAATTTTTGAATGATAAGCGATTAGTTTTTACAAATGTACTAGCGTCACTTGAAACTGTCCAGAAACGTTCCTTTCTTGTGTTTCAAATGACCCTGGATTGACGTATTTGTAAACAGTTTCACTCTACTAATTAATTTTCTACTCACATTTCACCGAGACTCCATTAACGTTTATGCAAAAAAATCCTACATTGTTCGATAAGCGTTTCCTTTCTCAAACAATTATCCATCGAAGCGAAAACAAGTGTGCTTAGTTTTTTTTGGAATCAATACACTATTTTTATCACCTTGCATAACGATAAACCTCTGTGGCCTAAAGGTCATTGTTCCTGCCTGTGACGCAGCTAGCCCGGGTTCGATGTCTTTTAGTGGTATATATCACAGGCTTTATTTTTTCTGTTTCTCTTTTTCTTGTTCTTTTAGAATATTTTTTACAAGTGTTATAATGATTGTTCTCAATGGTTGAGCTGTATTTTAGAGGAATACACTGTATATGTTGATAGGGGTCTAAAGAAATAGACTCCAACACAAGCTAAACACAATGCATCCGATGTAAGAAAGACAGACTTCCCTCTATTCTTTTGTTTAGCGCTAAGTTAGGGATACAATACTGTTTTTTGCAAGCCTGAGTTTAGCCTAATTGTAGCCTCTTGTTTTGTATTAATTTTAAGATTTTACTTTTAACTTTCAAAGCCATTCATGAATTAGCAATGTCTTAAATCAATGATATTGTTAAAATTAAGCCTTTAAACTCAACATGTAGACTGCGATCTAACGACGGAATACTGCTGTCTCATCTGACTTTTAAAACTTTAACAACCCTGGGCGACCATGCTTTCGTTGCTTTGGCGCCTAAACTTTGGAATGATCTACCTCTGGAAATTAAAATGGCCAAAACTGTTGAAACTTTAAAAAAATTTTTAAAGACGCATCTTTTTTAGTAAGGCTTTTCATTAGTTAGGTGACTATGTGATTTTTTCTTATTTACTTTTAGCATGACTATCGGAGGTGTACCTTTTAGTAAGGCTTTTTATTCTTAGCTAGGTTTTTTTAATATTTTACACAACAGTTATTTTATTTTATCCATTGTTGTATTATAAATGCACAGCTGATCATCTCGTCAAGCGAACTGCGCAATATAAATCTGTAATTTATTATTATTATTATTTATTACTTCCTTAGCTGGTCCCAGTTTTTCATGAATGTTAATTAGCCATATTAAAGATCCATAGCAAATCTTTTCCCCTTCAAATTAAGCAATGAAACTCCGGTTCAAACTGAACTTGTTTCGCTTCAAAAACACAAATCTGTACCTGTTTTGAGCACGCACGTGCCATAGTAATGCAATGCATTTCCCTAAGCTCTGATTTACTGAGATGTTTTTTATTGCTTAGTGAATTTTCACGCTCCATTTGTTCAGTCATTGAGTTCCCTCTTGCAAAATCAACTTCATGTGGCCCAGTTGGTTTGTTTTTAAACAAATATACACTCAAACACGTAATACTGTTTGCTGCTCTTTGTTAGATAATAAAATTTCACTGTAGCTGTTTGAGTTTTGTACAAATCTGTACCTGTTTTGAGCACGCAGGTGCCATACTAATGCAATGCATTTCACTAAGCTCTGATTTACTGGGATGTTTTTTGTTGCTAAGTGAATTTTCACACTCCATTTGTTCAGTCATTTGTTCAGTCATTGAGTTTTAATTTTGGACTCTTAATTATCCGGACTATTCAGATCAGTCCCCACAAGTTTGGATAATCAAGGTTTGACTGGTACCGGTAATTATTCTCAATAAAGTAACTCATTTTCAAGAATTTTGAGGGGAACTCTCAGCAACCAGGGTTTTAAAATATTAAATATAACTGGACTGGACTCTTGTCCAAGAAGGTTCAGCCTGGAATTTTCTTGTATCTGAAAGTTTACATTGATAAAGCAACCCAAATTGACCTAGCCAATGAAGCAGTTTTTGGATTTTTCATGCGACAAGTATTAAAGTTGACTATTACTCTAAATAACAACAGCTCTCAACTACCCCTTTCCAAAAATGCTGAAAACAGCAGCTGTGAACTTAGAAGCTCAAAATTCTCTCCTAATATTGCCCTCTGACAACAACTGCTTCTTTAATTCATACTGATGTTCATGTGTCGAGTGTTCATGCAAGAGCCAATATATCTGAACTGAAGTGAAGTAAGCTAAAACTCAACAGAGGAACAAATTATTACCCCGCCAAAATGGTTCACTACACTGAAACGAGCCTTAATTCATGGAATTTTTTGTGCTGGTTCCCTGCACAACATTTTCCAAGAAGAAAAGGAGTGCTGCGTCCGACCGAAACCGAATTTTTTTCTCTGACCAATATTTCCCAAACACCACAAAATTCACGTAGAGTCAATATTGGACAGCATTAATTGTTCAAGCTTGTTTTTTAAAGCTTTTTAATTCAGTCTAAGGTAATTCGTGGCTTACCAAATGCGAAAGCGAATATTCTCTTTCCCTAAACTCGAAAGTAACTAAGAGATTGGATTCTCCTTTACTGGACCTTGCTTCGAAGAGGGAAATTTCGTCTTTACATTAGCACACAGCTTTCCATTTTACTCCTTTAGGAAGATTTCATTTGTCTATGATGACTTTGCTTTAATCGATCAAGCATGGCCAAAGCTAATCCCACTCAATCGCTGGCGACGTACATGTACGAGCATAAGGTTCACCTACCTTCAAGGTATCTTGCAGAAGAAACAAAATACCCCATAAACAAGAGTAGAACAAGTAAAAACGACTTCATTGTGGAGATAGTGCACTAACTCACATACGTACCGTGAGGACAAAAATGTAAATACAGCATCCCTTGCAACATCCAGCGCAGGGCACGACGGACAGGGTAAAAGCTGAGCAGCCTAGCCTGGAAAAGAGGGGTGTACCAGGGGGCTGTCAGCAGAGGGTAGGTCAAATTTTCGCGAAATGTAACTACTTGCAAGCATTCTTTCTTTTAAAAACAAACAAACAAACAAACAAACAAACAAACAAAAATTAAGATAAATCTCTCGAATCGCCTTTCGGATAAGCTGTCCTTGGATTCATGTAATGTAGACATCTTTGTATAATTATGTGTAACTTCATATATGTGCAACATTATTATTACTTTTTTTCTGTGTGTGTGTGTGTGTGTGTGTGTGTGTGTGTGTGTGTGTGTGTGTGTGTGTGTGTGGCATGTGTGCGTGTGTGTGTGAGCTTATTAAACAGTGTCAGTTAAGTAGCCCGCCTAGAATAGCTGCGCTAACTGCGGGCTACAAAGGTCTTTTTTTTTATGTATAAAAAATGAAGTCAATAACGTTTTGTCCTAATAAGTGATTTTTTTTGTCACAAAAACAGCAATATCACAAAAAAAAAAAAAAACACTCATTACTTTGGTTTTGTGCTTCTCGATTATGTTAGTAAAACTGGCATTTTATACTCCTAGCAATGCTCGTTTTTTTGTCCAAAACTTATGCTCCTTTGGTTAAAAATAAATGTTTTGTTTTATTTTGAAGAAAAAATACAAAATAGGGCATCACGTGTGTTTTACGATTACTGAAGAAAGTGAAAAACATCTTTCTGTTTCTATTTACTGACCTTTTTTATGTTCCTCAAATGTGTCTGGTATTATATAACACAACGTTAGATCATTGTTAATTTGTCCGTTGAAAAATACTCTATATGTCTCATGGCATATATTTACCAGCAGCGGATTCCAAAGATTGCTCTCGAGCAATTTGTGCAGGAGCTGGCCTATATTCTGCTTCGCAGACTCATTCTGTGACCTGCAAGTTACTTCGTGACGATGACGTAGCTGACGCCAACTTGTTTTGATTTTTAGCAAGGACTGGGTACAACTATGCAAACTAACGGCTGACCGACTAGGCGTTTTTCCAAGTTACAACTATAATGGAGAGACAGCATATGCGTGGACAGCTTGGAGAACTGGAGTTTTCTAAACGTCTTTAGAAGAGTTAGAAAACCAAAACAAGGCAAGTTATGGTTTAGAATAAAAAATAAGCGATATGAAGACTAAACGACGTTTCGACCGTTCTACGGTCATTCTCAAGTTCAGTGCCTATGAGGCTAAAAAGAATTATCATATATATATACTTTGGGAGATAATGAAGCAAAATTATGCGCTAAAAGATAAAAAGAGGGTGTTAAAAAAACAATGTAAAATATGTAAAAAATTTGTAAAAAAATTTTATGTGAAAAGTTTGGCGCGAACTGAATCCGACTGCGTATTAAGTTTTGGTTTTATGTTCCTGATAAAAAGCATCTCGTAGTTCAAGCAGTCAAACTTTGTGCGGCATTTCTTTAGAACGGTAAACTGGTCTTATAGATTAGTTGCTTGCAGCTTGTGTTCTTCTTTCAGCTGTTTACAAACAGCTTGATCTATGAGATGCGCCAAAGTTTTTACATAAATATTTTTTTTTCAATTTTTTTTACATATTTTTATTGTTTTTTTATCTAATAAGCCCTCTGTTAATGAGACCTAAAATTAAATAATCCCCCCGGGACTTAATATAGAGCTTTTACGGTAATCGGGAAGTAGACTGCAAGTAGTCTCTAATGTGGGGCGGGCGAAAGACACGCGTGCGCGAAGTTGCGAGGAGACGCGACGCGAAGGGAGCGCAAAAAATTAGAGACTACAGACAAAGTCAGGGAGTTTGAAGTAAGCGCGTACATTCCAAGCGCAAAACTCTGATTGGCTCTTTCTTAAAATCTGTCAACAGTACACAAGCCGCTGTCAACACTCATAACAACATTGATTCGGTACAGATTACACCACACTTTGTGAATTGATTTTGGTGCAACGCCTTAAATTGCACATAGTCTAAGTAAGGCCCAGTTCATACGTCGCATTTCTGCCGTGTTGAATTCAATTCAGTTAAGTACGGCAGAAATGCGACTGTTGATTCATACGTCGCACTTGTGCCGAACTTAATTTATAGTACAAATAATGCTTCTAATTGTGCTTCTTTTGTCTCGAGAAATGCAACAAAAGTTTACCGATCTTTTCTAAGGCTCGGTATGTAAATCTATGCAGATTCAACACGGCAGAAATTCGACGTTTGAATAATCGGATAATGCGACAAGACCAGTGGAACGTGCGGCAGCTGATTCAGACGTCGAATTTCTGTCGAATTTAATTAGTTTAATTGAATTCGACACGGCAGAAATGCGACGTATGAACCGGGCCTAAGCGTTCTATAGTAGTAGAAAATCCCCTATGGGTAAGCTTTCCAGGGCCTTCCAGGGCTATCAGCTATCAAGTCAGCTGTCAGCTATCAAGCAATCTCAACTTCAAATTCAGAAAGCCCTAATCTTTAAACGGTCTGGTTCCCGAATATCTCACGTCTAAATTTGCATCGCGAATTGAATCAAACTATGCTCTGAGGGTCTCTGAGGGACTCGGTTAACAAACTTGTTGTCCCCTTTCCGAGAACTAACCACATGAAAAATAGTTTTAGTTACAGCGGCGCAACCCTTTGGAACAGCTTACCCTGTAACATAAGAGAAACTAGACTGCAATGAGGAGATCCGCTTTTTTGCTCTTGTTGTTGTTCTGTAGTGTGACGGTGATTCTTTTCTTCCTCGCAAATATGTTAAAAGAAAAATGACCGTTTTACAAAGCTGGCTCAGAATAACTAAGAAACTGACAAAAAGACCTGCTGAGACCAATCATAGCGTTTTCAAAAAGTTTCCGCCATTTTCACGCATCACAACGTTGTGAAAGCAAAACTTTTCTAGAAAACAACAATAATATGATAGTGAATGATATATGAAATGAATCATATATGAACTGCGGAAATGAAATCAAATGAAGAATGATCCTCGCAGTTATGAACGCAATTTATGCAATTGCGAAAAGAAGCCTGAAAAAAATTCAGGACTTCAACGGGGTTTGAACCCGTGACCTCGCGATTACCGGTGCGATGCTCTAACCAACTGAGCTCATATATGATTCATTTCATATATCATTCACACTCACTTCTTTCACGGGATCATTGAACCCATAATTGACCTGCTCCCAACGTCAGTGGCTTCATAGCTCAGTTGGTTAGAGCATCGCACCGGTAATCGCGAGGTCACGGGTTCAAACCCCGTTGAAGACTAAAATTTGACCTCGCGATTACCGGTGCGATGCTGTAACCAACTGAGCTCATATATGATTCATTTCATATATCATTCACACTCATTTCTTTCACGGGATCATATGAACCCATAATTGACCTGCTCCCAACGTCAGTGGCTTCATAGCTCAGTTGGTTAGAGCATCGCACCGGTAATCGCGAGGTCACGGGTTCAAACCCCGTTGAAGTACTGAATTTTTTTCAGGCTTCTTTTCGCAATTGCATAAATTGCGTTCATAACTGCGAGGATCATTCTTCATTTGAATAATATGATACTCCGCCTCTCATCTCTCCTCCAGTTTAACAACTCGGAAGCAACTGCTGCGTTTACGAGAAACAGGGAAACATTTCGGGAAGTACACTGAAATTCGGGAATGTTTCCGCAGACAATATCCTTTGTTTGCATGGGGCTGGAAATGATTAGCATTATTGAAATAATTACTTTCCTGGTTGTTTGGTTTACTTCACGAAACGATCGTAAACAAGGCGTCTTGTGCTAACTAATAGATTCTTAAGCACATGTAAGTAAGTACGTTTTTGCAAAACAAAGTACTCAATCGGTTAATTTTCCTTATAGCCTTTAATACATAGTGTAAAAAAGAGTCCGTAGCTGAATCAGTAACTGATTTTCATCGGTTGAATAAATATTCAACGCCAGGTCGACAGCTGTAGAGGATCAAACGTTAATCTAAATTAAGCAAAACTGCACTTTGTTGTTTTGTTTTTTATTTAACAAGCCACAAAATCTTACAAAACTACAAAACTGTCAGATGGGTATTTTAAATTGCAGTCTCGATTGGCATCATAATATTTCATCCCTTTGTTTAATAATTGTGATCGTAGTTTGTTAGTAAAATCGCCAGCTTTGGAGGTTTATTTTATGATGGTTAGCGGTTTCGTTTCACGGTTTGAAAACTTTAACCGACTCCTTAGCGTACACACAATATTATGTTTCAGTAGCTCTCTAGAAATGAACGCGGCGACAAACTGGTTCTGTGTTCTCGCGACTAAAATTTGTAGCTTGCGAGTTTTTTCCTCTTTTTCTTTTCGTAAAAGAAACGAAATTTCGTGACAATAACAGGACTGGGTAAAGCGATTACCAGTACACCTGCCAAAGTGCAGATTGCCGCTAACAGTTTCCCTACGTCGGTACTGGGAACCATATCACCATAGCCAACGTTTGTGAGCGAAATGATAATAAACCAGGCTGAAGCTGGGATACTCGAGAAAGATTCTTTCTGCCCATCGTGTTCGACGTAGAACGTCCAGCCGGAAAATATGACTGTGGTTATGACAATGAAAAACAGGATCATGACCAGTTCGCGCCATGTAGCTCGCATGGTCTTAGCAAGGACTTTAAGCTCGTCAATGTGTCGAAATAACTTGAACAGTCTTGAGACTCGTAGTAGTCTAATGGCGTCCATTTTTTTGGCTGTTTCGTGGTCTCCCAGCGCGAGCTGACAGTAGTATGGTAAGATCGAAGCTAAGTCTATCAAGTTCAAAACATCAAGCATAAAACGTAACTTGTTCGGACAGGAAATAATTCGCAAAGAAAATTCTAACGTGAAGAAGGAGATGCATACTGTTTCGAGAAGGTGATATACGTGTGTCAAGTAGTCTTTTCTCTGTTCAGAATTACCATGGTTTGTGGCCGTCGTATTTTGTCCCTTATCTTGTTCGACCGTCTCTGCGCATAACACGAAGATCCAGATCGCGATAAAAGTGACCGAAATACTCGCAACAAGTCTGGAAACTTTTGACAACGTCGGGTACTCGAACCACATCCATATCTTCCCCAAAACCACGTTCGTTGGTAGCGTAACGTCTAGATCTTCTTCGTCATCTTCAAGAGCACCCTCATCACGCATGTATTCGTTCAAGGTTTCTTCTCCGATCTCGAAAAAACTGAGCTCTTCGCAAAATTCTTGCAGCCTGACGTTCTCTGGCCGCGTGAGCAAACCATTAGATTGGTAATAAAACAGAATTGCATCGAATGCGTTTCGGTTGCGATTGAAGAAAAATTCTTGGCGATCTTTATCGAAGTATTTCTTCCTTTTCACTGGATTTCCAAGAAGTGTATCGGGGAACCGCGCTAGAGTGGAATACAAAGTTTCGTATATTTTTCCGCTTATGTTGATTTTGACCCTTGCGTTGCTATAAATGAGTGTTCTCTCCCTGGGGTTAGAAGCTCTTCTGGAACTAAGAGCAACCTCCGGGCAGCTAGCTCGGCGGTTGTAATTTTTGGTGTACCGCTTCGGAATTGTCTTATACTCAACTGTAGCTCTCAGAGCAGATTTCATGTCATCTCCAGCCTCCGGTACAGAGGGCAATCTGTTTATGTATTGCAACATATCACCGGCGACAGGCTAACCAATTCAAAACTGCATATCATTTGCTTATGTTACGCAGATGAGCGCGGTTGTGTTGTGGGCATATAGCTCTGAGGCGACGCGAAATTAATACGGAGACTCTTTTGACTGTGTTAAGCCTCCAACTGAGAATATTGTGTTTATAATGACTTGAACTCTTATTTCTTTGATGCTCTTGTGAATTGTTAATTTTCTTGTTTGCACCTTGAATTTTTTCGTATCAAAACACTCTCGCCCATGAAGATGTTTAATTAATATTTCACGGAGAAAATGACGCTAGCGCTTTGAAAACCCTAAGTTGGAAAGCCACAAAATGACCGATTCATTGTAACAGTTTCGAGGAAAACAATTTCTTTTCATGGTGATTAAAGACGATACTCTATTTGTGTTAAAACGTGTTATCGCGATATCTCGTTTCAGAGTTTTTGTTGCATACTCGATGCTATAATAAAAACTGACAATAGAATATAATAACGGTTTAAAGTTTTCGCCTACATATTCCTTTTTATTATATCTATTTTGAAGGAGGATTGATATCTTCCTCGTGAGCCAAAAGTGTCAGATCAATAAAGTTGAGCACCTGAATGTTTACTTTTCAACTCGGGCAGGAGAACTTCGAGTCAAAAATTATGACAGCTGTACCGTAGAAACACTTGGCGAAAAACTCTTTCTAGCATAAGTTATTGTTATAACAAAACCACATTACATATCGCCACTCCCTAATTAAGATTTCCTTGTCAGTTTACATCTTTGTCCGTTCCTGCTCTCGAAGAGCAGAGTTTTGCAAGAGTAAACAAGACGAAAAGCAGATAAAGAAGTTTTATACAAACGGTTATGGATAAACGACGCTGTCGAAATTCTCGGACCATTTTCTTTCAAATACATTATGGAAACTTCACTAAGCATTTCCGCAGTTTTCCAAAGAAATAATTAACTAGAGAGCACAAGTTTATCATTTCGTTCGATAAAGTTAGTTTTTACTATCTTACTAATCCTTGTTTATTTTGTAAGCGTTTGTAGAAATAAAGTTCTCACTCTCTTAGTAACTAATCGGCCTAAAGGCAATACCGGTCTAGCTGGACAGCTGGAAAGTCACCATATTAATAAGTTTTAGATATAAAACGACCATTTTAAAGTTTGCAGACATGTCTCGGCAGAAGCTTATGCAATGCAAATGTTACAAGACTCTGAGATGCAAATTTGAATATAAATAACAAGTAAGTGCATGCTAATGCCCTGAAGCATACTTGAGTAACATCATTAAAGTGCACGTGACCCGAAATTTCAAAGCCAGTTTTTTTTCTCCAATATGAAAATAGGTGTTTTAAGAAATATTTGAGGGGGAAATAATTCACTAAAAAGAGCAGCAACTTATTTTAAAATGCGGTGAAAGTTGGACCTTTCTCGCTAAAATTCTAGACAAAGACATAGTCGTGACGTCATTTGTGTGTACTCAGTCGAGTGCGTCACTCTGTTTTTATGAGTTGCGTGGAACAAACTATCAAGGTTCACTATTGGGACCGAAAACTTCGAAAAATGTTCCAGGTTTACGCTTTTTCGCCTTCTTCGTCATGTTTCACGCCTGAACATACACACGAGTGACGTCACAAAGACCTTTTGGCCGCGCACAAAATGTCTCAAATTTCAGGCCACGGCAGGAATTTTCGAATCCCTACTTTCACGAAAAGGAGAGAAACCACTGAGAATGAAATATGGGGAATATAAGCTACGTAAAAACGTAAAAAGATATCGGTAGTTAATTTTCGATTCATGTGCACTTTAAAGAAAGAGACCACTCAGGAGTTTTCAATTGAGAACTAAAACAATTACATCAGCCAATCAAAAAAGAGACACACGGCGCAATGAGCCAATCAGAATTGAGAAGCGATTTTGTATTTCCGTTTTTTTCATTTTTATTTACAGTAGCTAATGCTGAGAAAAAGTTTCATTCAGAAAACTCGTCTTCTTTGTTGAATAAATGTACTCTTCTTGTTCTTGTAACGTAATTTGTAACAGCTTGCCAACCTCGTTCCCAGGGCCTTATCCTTCCGAGGTTGACAGCTCCTAAAACCATCCCAGAAGCCATTACGGCAACAATTCTCTTCCAGCCTGGAGTAGGGAAGGAAATCGTGATATACGGTACTTAGGAAAGTAAGTAAGATGATTCTTCACGAATTCTAATAATAACTTAACAACTAAATAAATATGGTTTTGTTACATATAAAACATTTCCCTTTATCCTTCTTTAAGAAAAAAATTAACATTCTACTTATGAAATGTAAATTGCAAAAACAAACAAACAAACAAACAGACAAACAAAAACTGGAAAAAAATATCTCCAGTACTATTTCATAGAAAATTGATAATTTACATAATGATAGCTGAGTTAATCTTTTGTGGAACACGAACACCTTTCATAATAATTTACATAATGTAACACCATGTCTCTGTTAGCTGAACCCGAGGCTGCCATAAAACTGAAGATAATTTTAAAACCTTTTCCGCTAAGTCCGAACCGCGGGGGGTTGGCAATTCCTTCGAGTTTCACTTCCGCCCCTACAATGTGCGCATGTTCAGGAAAGTATGGAAGGGAATATCAAGCTGGCACACCCGACATCTCGTAAAAATCCTCGTCTTCGTCTTCATCTTCTTCGACGTGTGATTCCATAATCAAAATCACCAGTCTGTATATAAGTAGAGATAACGCCATTGCGTTCTTGCCAGTAAAGAACAGATGCAGAGTGGCATTAACACCGTAAGCAATAATTAGCACGAGGCGCACTATAAGAAACGGCCCATCTTGCATCAGCATCAAAGTCAATATGGAGTACAAGTCTCCGTGAAGTTTTAGCTTCTGTCTTCGTTTAATGTGCTCTTCGAGGGCTTCTTCCTCTCGTTTCACCTCTCGCTGGACCTGCACAACTTCCAGAGCTGTGTCGTGAATCGAAAATCTTGCCTGGCGTCCGCGCGATTTGTACGCCTTGAGCTGTTTTAGCTGGTCTACAGCTGCGCGTAAGTCTTTGTTTGTTTCGATTTGAGCAAGGTCAGCTTTTTCCTTCTCGGCTTTTTCTCTGATGAGTTTCTTGATGTATTTGGGAAGCTTTGTTCCACCGCTCTTTGGTTCTTCCGGGCCTAGTTGTTTATCCTTTGCCTATAGAAAAAGAAAGGCAAACATGTCAACCCTTCACGACAAGAGGGTTAATTATCGTGCGTTGATGAATTGCTATGAAACCCTTGTTTGCGACCCGTTTAGCGGTATTGAATATCTTCAAACTTCAACCAAAGTGATTAATCTCTAGTGGCCTATCACAACAGATGTAAGTATAAGCAGCAGAAGCGGAATTCGATGAACACACATGAAAACTGGGGTCAACCGCAGTCCGCGGGAAAATTTGTGCGTGCAAGTCAAGATTGGGTTTGGTCTTGCTTCTCATTGGTTCAGAAAAAGTGGCGCGAGTTTTGCCAACCAATCTCAGGGCGTAGTAACGCAACAACAGAACAAAAGCTAATTACTTTCGTCACTCAACTGAAAATGCCGGCCAAAATAGAAGCTTCTTCCCCGCCAACGTTTTAGCTGGCAGATGAAATTTCGGAGCTTTATTAGAGTGGCACGTTCAAATGAAACTAAGTGTCTATTTAAAGCAGAACTTTCCGTGATGGTAGGGGAAATTCTTAAGTAAAACCATTCAAATAAAAAAGGTGGAGCAGTTTCCTCTAAAATGTTTGAGTCTGTGGTCCTGGTGTGAATTTTAAATATAATTACTCAGCTTTGAGCTGTTAAGGATTGCTTTCTTTTGGTACACTACTTGGGTTTTTTTAAACTCCATTTTAGAATAAAATTACACCTAGCTCAATTCAGCAAATTTTGTCGGTTACCTCATACGTACAATTTTATAACATGTTCATGTTGTGCAGGGGCACATTGCTAGGAGCATAGAACTGCCCTACAAAGTTCATGTCACGGCTTTTTCACACACCAGTTTATTTTTAGATCTAATTTCCCGCGAATATCAGACTCCTACTGGAGCTCCTTGACATCAAAAGTTTCTGTACGTGCAGAGCCCTTGCTTTCAAAGCTCATGCATTATAACCTAATTGTTTTGTGGTGCTCTCGTTGCCGTTGCCGTCCTCGTTGCCCTTTTTCGATGGAAAAGCCGCGACATACGCCTAGTACGGAAGTTGTACGTTTTAGGTGATGTGTTCCTGTCCTCAGTAAGTGAGCTGAATACCATTCTTGGCGTTTGCCAGCCAATTTGACGCATATAAATGGTAGGGAACAGTGAAAATCGGGCGTGTGATGCGAGCTGGAAAATACCAGGGGAGACTGGGTAGCAGTCATTAAAAACAAGGAGCTTACCTTCGCAAGTTCTTTGGTGTCTGGTACAGTGTCTGCTGTGGCAGTGAATACCAGTGTAAACTGAAGGAACGACCACGTGTATGTGGCCAGAACAGCAATGGCCACGCCCTCCCTGCACCACAAATCCGGCTGCTGGTCGAACACTTCGAAAAGCTCTGACATTCAAAATGAAAGGGCAAATTATTAAGCCCCGTTTCAAACGTCGTGCTACTGACCGCTACTAACTCAATTAATCGAATTAAATTCGACTTAGCACGGCAGTATAGTAACGCGACGTTTGAAAGTAAGTCGCGCTGCCGCCACGTAGCCCGGCAACTGAATTTGCTTCGTACAACCACTGGTCAGTGTTTCGATTACAGCAATCGACGACTTTAAAAAACCCTTATGAACCATATGAACTTTTATGAACTCTGGGTAGGAGATTGGGCAACAGCTTTTAATTTATTCGAAGGAATTCAATTCGACGTCTGAAACCGAGTCGTATTACAGTCGTGCTGGAGTCGTGCGACAGTCAAACCAGCTAAGCACGGTAGTAGCACGACGTTTGAAACGGGCCTAAACGAACTGGATGACGACTTTTTCAAGCATTTTGTTAGTGACAACAGTTTCGCCTGTAAACGACAATAGAACAACACTATTTATTTTGAACACAATGCCGATTGTCTCAAAATATCACTGGACGATCTATGATAGAACCATAACGATTCAAACTCCTCAGCCTCAACTAGGTGTTCAAGTAATTTCCTATTTACAACAGTTGTGACTTAAACTGCGAGTAGTTCTAATTTTCGGCGCTCACTTCGCGTCGCGTCTCTTCGCCATTTCGCGCGCGCGCGTGTGTTTCTCCCGCCCCACAAACCATCGCTGAAATTAGAGACTACTCGCAGTCTAGTTGTGACTCTAAATCCCCGGCTACACGTTGTAACATTGTTAGAAGGACACGTCCCAACATTGTTGTAAGAACGCTTCTAACAATGTTGGATACGCATATAACATTGTTGGAAACACGTCGCTTCGGGTTCTGGCTTTAACAATTTCCACCTCTGCCATTAGGCTTCGGATTGGAGACTGGACCCTTAACTCTGATTGGTCTTTGCAATACAACATTGTTGAAAGGGCGGCTACACGCTTTAACATTTGTTGTATGTGTTGGAGAAATGTTTGATCGAAATCAAAACATTCTTCCAACAAAAAATGTTGAACACACGTCATCAAACAATCATGCTACACGTTCTAACATTGTTCATCCAACAATTTTTTACAACAATGTTTGAACGTGTAGCCGGGGCTTAACGACCTTAGGCACAGACTTACTCATTTGAGGACTGTACCGATTGTCTCAAAATACTACTAGACAACTATACGGATTCAAAATACTCAACTTTAACTATTTGTGGGTAAATTTAGGGAAAAACCTGCAAATCTACACGTTTCCTTGAAAAAAAAATTAAAACGGAGTTTATTGGAGCCACTATGTATAAAGAAAACCGAAGATTCTTTCCGAAATATTAATTACGAAGGGTAAAACCAAGGAAAAAGAACCTCCTAGCAATGAAACTTATAGACAAAAGATAACTCACCCATTATGTCAGCGGCATTTGCCACATAAACCAACAACAACGTGGAAAGCTGATCACGTGTTAGCTCCCCTCTGGGAAGCAGCCACCGTCCCACAATGATTAGTAGGATGAGACCAAGCTTGGACCACTTCTGAACAAACTGTCCAGAGTCTATTCTGAGCGTTATCTGGGAAACAAGATGAAGGATAACGGTGTTGTCGCAGTGTTTTAACAAGAACACACTAGCTACTCCCTAGTCACGATCGAGAAGAAACAGAGAGTGGCCTAGGAACTAGATAAATTTCGCGTTTACTTTCGTCTCGTGCTTTACTTCGCCCTGTGATTGGTTGGAAGAGCTCGCGCCATTTTCTCAACCAATGAGAAGCAAAATCAAAACCACCCGCGCTTAATTTCTTCGTATTCTGATTGGCTCAATGGGCTGTTTGCGTCTTTTGTGATTGGTCAGAGAAATTACTTTGGTCTCTGTTTTTCGGAGTAAAGAGCCGCTAAAAGCGAGCGGTGAAGCGGCGAGGAGAACGGGTAGGAGAGTATTTCTCGCGACTTACGCCGCTCGTTGTTACGGCTTCGCCACTCGCTTTTAGCTGTTCTTTACTACGCGCGTTTACAATACCGCCAGCTATACAGGCTACGGTTTTACTAAACTCAACTGAAAACGGCTCTAAAACTAAACTTATTTCCTAACGCTTTCTATCGTTTAGCCTTGATCAACAATTTAGTCGCGAATACATACCAAACCACCGCCAATGGTGGAGACGCTGCTACTTTGTGCATTTAGTTCGCAATCTTCAGCTCCTCCTGCGATCCTCTCGTTCAGAATCTTTAACTCGGCGACCCAGATAACTGGCAAAACAGTTAACATGTAGAAAAGACTTCCAGGCCAGAAGCTAGAATGCAATTAAAACACTCAAAATCACTTCAATGAAATACCAAAAGCCCGAACATGTTGAACAATACATGGCCGTATTCTTTAGTATTCTTTGTGAGAAGAAAATCGATCGAAAAATTAAACGACATCGAAAGCATTGAACCAAGCAATTTGTCTGTTGACTGATATATAAAGGATAGGGAACGCTCACAACTCCCTCTACTCCACCCCCACCACCCGAGTTACCGTTTTTGCAACGGCTATAAGTGAACACATAGACTGAGATGCCTATAGGCATTCGCCAGCTGTTTCGATCTTTCAGTGCTTGTGAGAAAACTGAAATCAACATTGAATGTTTTGTTTTAAACTGTAAGGTTGTATAAGGTTATTAGAGAATAATAATAATAATAATAATAAATAATAATAAATAATTTGAAGATTGACTCTTTGTCTTCAAGCTTACCAAATATCGTTCCTGTGGGAACGATGGCTTTGAAAACCTTTAACTTTCCCAAATCCCGGACTATGGTCGAAATGAAGCATTTTTATTGCAAAATGATAAGTTTTTCAGATTTCGTCACCCTGGAAACTGACCGAAACTCCCAATTTTCCCTTAATATGACTGTTTATTCTCTTTGAAAACCAAAATCGTCCTCGGGAACAGCAAAATTCACGCAACTTTGTCTTGAAGTTTTCAAGACAAAAATTCCTCTTGAAGCTAAAAGTTTCCATTGGCAGCAAACTTTGACTCCAGTTCTTGCAATCTGTTTAACATTTACCTGCTCACTCCTTTAGCCCGAACCCGATAACGCTGTTTGATTTCAGTTGCTCTCACGGTCTGTAATTTTCACGTTTGTGACTCAAAAGAATTCTGGGATATTCTTGCCTAACAGCGGCATGGAAGACTGCCAATTTCTATTTCACATATTTTTTAGAACCGCGTCGAGCCACCCGGTCCTGCTGGCAAAATATTTCACCGATTGCATTATTTACAAGTCAAAACTCGCCAAAATTGCCATGCTAGGTCCCGGAATCCACTCACAAAACGACTAAAGACACAACTTTACTCCGTGGATTGCCATCACTCGCTCGAATACTTTGAGCGGCTCACTTCGTGTGGAATTGCTTCTCTCCTCTGTATTCGTTCAAAGGATTTCCTCTACCCATCAACCCAGCTTTATGATGCCAGGCAGGGGGCTTCTGAAAATGGCTCTAAAAACACACTTATAAATCAAATAAGCAACGAATTGTAGCTGCAGTGTTCGTTTAGAAATAAACGACAGCTAGCGTGACAAGAGTGACAACAAAGATAGAGCCTTCGGTGTTGTGGACCAGCAAAATCGCCGTGGTAACCCCTTATACGGAGTAGCCAGGTCGATTTGACCTCCTACCCTCCCAAAATTGCAAAAAAAGCGACCAAATCGACCGGTAAGGAACTAGTTAGGGTTGTATGGATATTTACAAAATTATATATACTAATATAGAAGAAAAGGTACGGACCTTCAGAAGTAACTATAATACGGTTAACGTAACTGATCCGGTACTGCCCTATTCCAACTATTTCCACGGCTGAAATTGCACCTTTAGAAATTTAAGTCGCTAAAAGATTGCTTCTAAAACAAATTTCCTCGGCTTTCTTCAGTTTCTTTAGACCCCGGCAGGCCACAGAGACGGTGGAACTAATTTACGTTTGTATACCGCGTTTCAGAACTGATATTACTATAAGAATTCAGAGTTGTAGCGATATGTTTGCTGTCACCATTGGTAGCTTGGAAAAGCAGGAATGACGGAATTCGGAATATTCGGAATACCCGGAATACTCGGAATACTATTAATTAATTAATTAATTAATTAATTAAAAATAAATGAAAAATAAATAAAATAAATGTTAAAAAAAGGGGGATTAGAGAGGCCTGCGCGACTCCCACTGGCGTGTTTTTAGCCTTGAAGCTATATTTTTGCTCTAACGAGTATGTCTTTCAGGGAACGCCCTCTCTTGTAGGATATAAGTGGCGGTTCCTTAAATATTTCTCTGAGCGTCGGTTGTTTCTCAATAAAATGCCATTTGCTCTCTAGGGTGATTGATGGTTGTATTGGTGGTTTCCATGTGGATTTAACGTGGAATGGATGTGGTTCCTTGGGTGCCCCTTTGTGTAAATTAATGCTAAGGAATGATTCCAATCACCCGACACTGTCATGCGTAATCATGAACAGAAATTTTTAATCACGCAAAGAGATTAGATATATTTAACACAGAAAAACTGTGACTGAGTTCTCTAAGTTTTTTTTTTACGTCACCGGTGTTAGGAAAATAAAATGTGTGCCCCCTTGTCCTCTTCGATTCTTCTGGCCTTGTTTCCGCTCCGGTAATCTACCACTGTGTCTCTTAGGAAATTAAATGCGGCATGCTATTATTGCTACAATTCGTCCAAACACGGCGTACTATGTTTGTTAGCGCAAGAAATAGAAGTGCACAAACACACGAAAGAAAATGCCATACAAAATCTCATGCATTCCGAACTTCAAATGAAATACTGTATTCAGCTTGAAAAAAAGAACTTGATTTCTTGTTGCGGTTAGTTGCTGCTGATGACACTGTCAGACTGGCGAAGCGATAAGGGAAATGTATTTTGCATTGAGCAGTAAGGAGACCGGGGCGCGGGGGGAAGACAGAAATTCACATATCTACTGCACGGTGAGAAACGATGCGACTTTTTAGTTTCTTCTCATTTATTTATTTATTTTATTTATTTTTTCATTTATTTTTTAATTAACGAATTAATTTATTCATTTATCTATTTATAGTATTCCGAGTATTCCGAGTATTCCGAATATTCCGAATTCCGTCATTCCGGCTTT
This sequence comes from Pachyseris speciosa, assembly GCA_016490735.1. Lineage (NCBI taxonomy): Eukaryota > Metazoa > Cnidaria > Anthozoa > Scleractinia > Pachyseridae > Pachyseris > Pachyseris speciosa. The sequence goes on along the minus strand of JAEMWC010000103.1, from coordinate 1,385,510 downwards.
TCCAAGCTACCGTCACCATCAGAGTGTTATTACTTAGTGATATTTAGTTGTCTGGTTCAATAGACGGCAAGCGCAGCGCCTGAAGATTAGTTGTTTTGCATCACGGCAGTAAAATGATATCAAGGTAGAAAAAGTCACATCACGGCAGTAAAATGATATCAAGGTAGAAAATGTTACATCACCGCAGTAAAATGATATCAAGGTAGAAAAGTTTGCATCATGGCAGTGAAATGTATCAAGGTAGAAAAACTCTCACCACGGCAGTAAAGTTATATCAAGATAGAAAAAGTCGCATCACGGCACTGAGTAAAATGATATCAAGGTAGAAAATGTTGTATCACGGCAGTAAAATGATGTTTGCATCACGGCAGTGAAATGTCAGGGGCACCCAACGAGCCAAATCAACCAAAAGCTGAAGAAAGGCATTTTTAAGTACCTTATGGTGTTTGAAGTCCGTTTAAAGTGATGTTTTCATAAGCTAGAAGAAGTTCATCTGTTCGGATTCCCTAGCTGAAAATTTAAATGTTAGGGAACAAAATCTTCCTTTGAGAAAATCCAAGCTGAAATAAACTTTCCACGAAATTTCTACTGAACTATTTTCTTTCCGAAAATGCTAGGTGACGTTTTTGACTGCCAAAAACAGCAAATACGACCTTTCTGAAAACCTTAGGGGCTATAATTTCTTCATTGCGAATCTTTTAGGCCACGTTTTAGTGACGAAAATCCGAGTGCACTCTTTAATCGACGCCGAAAACCCAAGGCGAATTACCCTCCACCGAACAGATATCTACCGAAACTTGTCGTTGGGTGCCCCTGAAATGTATCAAGGTAGAAAACGCTGCATCACGGCAGTAAAATGATATCAAGGTAGAAAAGGTTGCATCACGGCAGAAGTTGATTTCAAGGTAGAAAAATGCCGTTAGCCTTTGATCTCAAGGCAGAAAAAGTCATGTCTCGGTAGTAAATTGGTATCAAGGCAGAAAACGTTACATTACGGCAGTAAATTGAAATCAAAATAGTAAACGTACCAATCTCATAGATAACAAACAAATAATACCAAGGCTAAATATAATACATAGAATATACAGGATATAACATCACGTCGATAAATAATTATTAGGGAGCTTTAGCAACGACGACGGCGACGGCAACGAAAACGTCACCTCAAAATAGAACTTCTCGTTTTTGTAACGCTTTCCCTATTATTCCAATTTGTTTAACTTGGAAAATACTGGCGAGCTATTAAGGGACTAAATTGTTATGAACGCCATTAAAGTAAGGAAAAAGAAAGAAAACTTTACAGTCACACGCTCCCGTTCTCGAGAAAACCTAAAATTTGGTCATTTCACGTTGTTGTTTTGCAGAGACGGCAAAGAAATGTACCAAAATGTATTAAAACGCACGTGCAGAGCCATTGTTTTTGCTCATTAAGGCTATTGTTTAGTGGCGTTCTCGTTGCCGTTGCCGTCGTCGTTGCTAAAGCTCCCTAATTTTGAAACAAACGGCGCGCCATAGCATAAGCGGCCGCTTTTTAGTGTGTAGGGTCGTTATTTTGCACTCTGGTAATTGCTCGTTGTCACCAGGGGCAGTTAACTTTAAAAGCAGACCTGGAATATATCGCTGCTTTCACGGTCTTCTCACCTCGGCTAGCCGTGACAACCCGGCACGAACCGTTAACATGGCAAAAAGCTAGCCCGCCTAGAAGGATGCCCAGGGCAAGTAGAAAGGGTGCCCCGGGAAGGCGGGCTACCCTGTCTAGCACGTAAACGCTTCAATGCATTTTCTAAAGAAACGTATGACAAGTTGGCCCTCCCAAAGTAGCTCGGTTAGCCGGGTAACTCGGTTAGCCGGGGCACCCTCCCTCCATGTAAACAGGCCCTAACTTTGCGCAAGAGCCGGCGACGCAAAACCTCATTATGACGGCAGTGATTTCTGTTGCAATCAGCAAGTCATTGAGAACGCTCTCAAACAGGAATTAAAAGCACTATTTTTATATATTTCTCACTCAAAAATTCTCAGCCACACTCTTTTGTTTTCAAAGCCAAATTCCCGAGAGTTTATATGGAATTAGTGTTAATTAGAACCCATCGCTTTTCATAACCTGCGGGTTATTACGCGTTATAATGACCTTCTTATCAACAGAGTAGATCAAACAGTAATATGCTCGCCGAAATATAAATCAGTGATCCCATTGAAATAGAGAGACAGAGATTTATCTTCGGAGCGATCGCACTTGTTTAGTGAAATTTCCACGAAAGTCACTAAAGATTGAAACGCTCGAGAGCTTGAATAAATATTCAAATTCACTGCGAATGATCTAACTCAAACACCGAAAGGCCAGTCCGTGTTTGTTAGGAATTAAGTTTGGCTTTTTTTTTATCCCGATCAAGAGCAAACAGAAATTCTCTTGGGGGCGACATTTCGTAAGTAAGGGAACTTAGCTTTGATAATCAACAACTGATGAAACAGCAATCTTATATCACTTACTATTTGTATTCCTTTCCCTTACGTATGACGATCGTGTAAAATGATTCCACAAGAAGAAAGAACAGTCCGGTACAGATCCACCAGTACCTTGCATCTTCCTTGGCTTGCACAACCAGATAAACACTGACCCAGCCATGGCCAAGGAACATAACACGGGTGAATATCCCGCTAAAGAACGTAAAAAATACCATGGCGAATGGAAACCATAAAGTGAAATATTTCCTTAGAAACGCGATCCTTCGGTATGCTATGCGTGATTAACCTCGCGTGATTAACATTTTGTTGTTTGGCGAATCCATGGTTGCGCCATGAGATGATTGGCAAGTCTGTCGGCATTAAAATGGCTTTAATAAGCCCACCGGACAAAGGAGTTGACGCTCGTTTTAAGGTTGGGTGGGTTTAATAGAATCGTTTCCTTGTTCTCCTTTGAGTGCTGGATTTTGTTATTTAGTCACGTTCAGTGATCACACACGTAATGATAAATGTTATGATTCCGTTTGGTATTTGACTCTGTATCAAACATTCCACTTAACTTCCACTTCGAGAGTTTTCATATATTTTACTGCTCAACGAAGATCATCGAGTTTTCCTTGAACAAATAACAAAACGATCGATACCATGACACAACTATTGTTTGTTCTGTTTGTTTTCGGAATATCTTGGGAACAATGGCGTTCATAACTTTAGTCATCTTCCGGAGTGAGTGACTTTAGTACTTACTTCACGCCACTGACGTCATTTCCGGAATGCATGGGTACATTTTAGGCACGAGAGTTGTATTTCTCAAAGTCACTTTAAAACAAACTGCTGTTAATAAAGTTATTATCAGAGTCCACTAATTCTATGATTTATTCAGTGAATAGAGACTGCTTGATATTCTCAGGAGCCCATGGTGATGGGCTCCTGATATTCTGCATCTTTTAACGATTTTATCATAAAAAGCGTTTCTAATTCATGAATACTTGGGGCAACGAAATGGAATAGGTGAATTGTAAACTAGTAGAAACCATGGCCTACACAACTATTCAATCAAAAGCAAGCCTTACACTTAACACAACCCGCTCAGATGAACCGACAGGCAGAATCTAGAGCACAAAACCGTGATCTTGTCTGTGGGGAGCCCAAACCAGCTCAGGTTGAATCTGTTAATCGAGGGAAAACCGGGAATTCATAGACTGCTCAGTAAAGAGACTCAGAAGCCTCTCCCATCTTGTGGTTGGTGTGGCCGCGAAAGGCACCACCGCCAAGTTTGCCCCGCTAAAGATACTATCTGTGCAACAAATGTAAAAAGAAAGGGCATTTCCAAAGTGTGTGCCAACAAGGCCGAACGTACATGAGCTCGAACAAGACGAAGGGGAGGAAGAGAATGACGAAGTTCTATTCCTTGGAGAAGTTCTGTCCACTGGGGGTGGTTGGACTGCCCAGCTCGGGGTTAATGGCCGAACTGGATACGACAGGGCTGTTGCAGAATTTTTGAAAATGTAAAAGCCGCTGGGTTTTCCACCTGGGACAAGAATGATTCAGCAACTTTCGCTGACGACCGTCCAGTAACAGTTGCCGGTACAAAATATCTTTTGAACACCACTGCTTCATTGTTGAACACTTTTAGAAACTTGGCAGCGAAAAAACGGCCTACGAGAAAAAAGACCCTACGAGGCCCTGGAAATATTTATATCCCAGTCACTGGCATGTTCTACGCAAACCTCGCATACCACGAGAGAAAAGTTACTGAACCGGTATATGTTATAACGTTCGGTTAGAGTGCGGGAGGTCGCGGGTTCAAACCCTGGCCGGACCAACACTCAGGGTCTTTAAATAATTGAGGAGAAAGCGCTACCTTTGTAATTACATCTGCAAACGGTTAGACTCTCTAGTCTTCTCGGATAATGACGATAAACCGTAGGTCCCGTCTCACAACACTTGTACCTAATAATCTGTGGGACGTTAAAGAACCCACACACTGTTCGAAAAGAGTAGGGGATGTAGTTCCCGGTGTGGTGGTCTATCTCTATCTTGCATCTGTCTGTGACATTCATATGTGGGGTGGGTGGGTGGGTGAGATCAAATATGGACCGATAGCGGCTGCCAGAGTCGCCTTTACAGGCTGACGTCCGATCTCACCCTATAGAAGCATTGTAAACTGCCATGAAACTATGTGATATGTGCAGTATATAAATCCATTACCATTTACCATTACCATTACCATTACCATTACCATTACCATTACCATTACCATTACCATTACCATTACCATTACCATTACCATATACCAGACAAGACATTGCTACTTCTAAGCAGAAAAGCCTGTGTCAAGTTGGGGCTTACCTCGCGCACAGAAGAGGAAATCAACAAAATCACCCCACCACCAGCTTATTTCAAAGCTGAATTTTCATCCATATGTGGAGTGGCCTGGGGAAAGTGAAGACCAAAGTTCACATAACGCTGCAACCCGACGCACAGCCACATTGCGTTTACTCGCCAAGGAAAATCCGTTTCCCGCCAAAACGCAAAGAAGAAATAGACTGAATCGACGCTCCAGCAGTATGTCATCTCACGAGTAACAGTATGGCGACAAAGTCAGACTCTGTGTTGACCTAACCCAGCTGAACAGAGCGGTCCGGCGAGAAATCCATCTGATGCCATCGGTCGACGACAGTCTCGCAAAGTTGGAGCATTCGCATCAGCTGAGGTGTTGGCATGCTACGGCCCAAATCGGCCAACTGTAATACCGACTGGTGCCTCTATAAATGGAATTGGGGCAGTCATCCCCCAGGTGCAAGATGTCGGAAAATGTAGCCCCATTGTAGTTAGATATTAACAGATGAAGAGCCACCAGTGTAAATACTGTTAATAAAACCTTATTATTATTATTATTATTATTATTATTATTATTATTATTATTAGCTACGCATCACGATCACTCAGTGAAGCGGAGAAACGCTATGCTGTCGTAGACAAAGAAGAGCTTGCAGGGGTATGGGCATGCGAGAAGTTCAGTGAATATGTCGTAGGCATAAAACCCTGCAAACTCTCTAGTAACACAAGCGGATTATCCAAGACACCACCACGCATCCAGCAGTTTCGCCTGAGGTTGATGAGATAACAGTCGACACACTCTCCCGCGCTCCTACAGAAAAAAACCCAAAGGAAAGAATGCGAGCGGTTCGTAGAGGAGCTGGAAAGCTTTGCAACTCAAACACTGTTCACACTCCCGGCGACGGCACAGCGTCTGGCAGAGATACGAGAGGCTGAAATGGCTGATGTAGAATGCGCTCCAATCAAGACCTACTGCAGTCGAGGATGGCCAGGCTTTATGCCACATCAACCTTTCTTACGTTCCTACTCGGAGAACTTCAACATTATTCAGTGATGAGATACCATGACCAACGACACCGAGCTCATAATTTCCATCCACTAGCAACGGGTGAGCGAGTTTGGGTGCGATATCAGAACAAAGAAGGCCAGATCATTGGAGCAGCAAAACAGCCTAGATCCTACCTAGTAAAGACCGAAATTAGCACACTGAGACGCAATTGGTCTGCTCTAAGAGCAACCAGTTTCAAGCCTATCATATCCTCCAACGGGCGTACTGTGTTACCTCACGATAAAGCATCATCGGTGCCCCAAACACCTCCTAACGTTTCCATCCCCGAGCCAGAGAACCCACCGGCAGAACCTACATCACCTGTTAGATCACCAGCAGCAATGCAAGCTCTAGAGGGCCATCTGAACACTGAGAACACTCCAGCCCACCTTTCTATGAGTGGAAACTAGGGACCAGCAGAACGCGTTACATCATTACACGCTCAGGAAAAGTGGTGAAAACACCACAGGGTCTGGATTTGTAAAAGAAAACCCAAACAAACAAGCAAACACACACACAAACCCACAAACGTTTGGTGAGTTTCTCGATTAGGATTCTTATTTCATTTCCTGTTATGTTCTGGGAGTTAACTGTCGTTAACTTTGGAGAAGATGTTGGATTAACTCAACTTCCCTGCCCCTCCCCCCTCTACTAGTCTCAACTTCCCTGCCCCTCCCCCCCTCTACTAGTCCCAATTCTCTACTAACTGCGTATCCAAAATGGCGGCCTTCTAACGAGCGTTCGAATAAACGAGTGTTCTTACACCCAAAAACGCCTGCTCTGCAGGCTACTAGTTACACCGGACGTCCGGTTTAAGTTCTTAGTATGACCCCGTTGCATGTCAGGGGCCATCTGCTTGAGATTATCGGCCATCTTTGTACGTCACTTGTAGAGGAATAAAGAACTCAAAAATACTACAAAGTCCAAGTCTGGGAACAACAACAACAACAACAATAACAACAATACTTTATTTTCACATTTTCTTCTTACATCACATTGAAATTAAGGTATTTGTAGGTTAAACTAAGCAAATATTGATGACAATGATGGAAATGCCTAGCGCCTAAATAAACCATATAGTTCGCTTGTTGAAGCTATTCGAAAAGAGCTCAAGCTCCAGAAGCTCCTTAACTATAAATCTTTTCTCTTACAAAACCAGTCGTAGCTAAATAGATCACCTCTCCCTCCTTCATTTCTCTTATTGCTCTCTCGTATTTTCCTTGTTATTTCTCCTCTTATTTTTATTACAAAGTTCAACATAGCACTACTGCCATAATTTATGTTAATTTAATGTTAGCTATATCATTAAGTCTTGTATATGTAGCTAAGCATTCCTTGTAATCAAATATATTATTTAGTGGGCTTACATTACGTTAGCTTTCGCCATCTAACTGTCTCTGATTAGCTCGCGCACATTTATCATTTATGATAATTCAAAGGTGACAGACCGCAAACAAATGTTGCTTCTAAAAATATCTGCATGTAATAACTGTTTCATTACAATATGAAATTGGCTTTCAGTCAAAAGCAAAAGCCATAAAATTAGCTTGAAGAGGTTGTTTGTATTTATATTAACTTGTGCAACGTCGCTCAGAAAATGACCCAAATATACTATCGCACTAAACAACTTAGAATATGCCAATATAAAATTGAACGTTTGGCTTTCGCTCCAAATTACATGTGAGTAATTCATGGTAAGAAACACAAATAAAGGAAAGTCATGATGAAAACATGAAATCTGAGAACAGTTACATTTGAAGAGATTCATTATAAACCGGGGCAGTCTTCTATCAGAAAGTTCCCGGCATGGGCCATGGATGGCCAAGGAACCAACCTCGTTCCCAGGGCTTTTTCCCTCACTTGGGAGGGAGAACGCTCTGGGAATGAGGTTGCCAAGGGACAGCTTTACGAGCTGAGCGTAGACTGGGGATGAGTTGGAAAATCACTCACGATCCAAAGTACTGGAACTAGCCAACAGGCCACAAAAAAGAAATCCAAATAAATATTTGGTGGCCGGCGAATGAGTATGCAATTAAAGTTTTTCATATGTAAATGTGCGAAATTCAACCTGTCTTTCCTTTTGTTACCTGTCTTCAGCAAAGCCGTTATTCATCGATCACTAATTCAAGCAAAATTAAAGTAATAAAATTTGCCGTTGTCTCTCTCATTATATTGACTTGTTATAAAACTCTTGAGATTCCAGGTTTCGACTGTTTTGAAAAGCAATTGTTTTTGGAGAATCAAACCGCATTTTAGAGCAATGTGTAAGGGGTGCTACAAGGCAATGTTTCGGAGATATATACGTACACCACTTAGCGTTTGACATATTTCGTCGACGATTTAAAATTTGATCATAAAAGTTAGACTGACTGGAGTATTAACGCTTAATCCGGAAAGAACTGCCATTACGTTTTGACTAATTAAAGGTTTTGCCGCGCTTTATACAAAACTGGCTAATAATATAAATCAGCTTAATTAGAATCAGTTCGTTTATCGAATATTTACATTATTTGATATTAAAGTTCTTTCAACACTTGTCTGCAGGCAATCTCATGAAAGTCTCAGCGCTAGCCGAGCTATTGTAGCTCTTTGTATAAATTGTTATCTGGGGTTATAAACCTGCACCAGGTGACAATGTTGACAACGAATAATATTAGCATATCAAGACAGCTGTTTCTCTTTGTCAACTCAGGGTTTCGACAATTGCTAATTTGCATTTTGTGTTTATTGCATTGGGTTCTAAAGAAATCAATTGACAAAGCCTTCTTTCATAACTTGGATTAATGAAGGCCCTTTGGTAGAAAATTGCAGCCGCATTTCCAACGGCCGCGATACTTGAGAACTTCAATGTAAGTACTACATTGCTTGAAAACAGTTTTTGTGCGATTTTTGTTAAGGCGGAAAAAAAAATTGAACAGAGCCTATTTTTAGTGCCACTGCACGAGGGACGAATATAAGGTCACCGAGTATTGAGAAAAACGCTTCAGGCTATGTTATTATCATTTCCCTGACTATGCAAAACCAGTTTTGTGTTATTGCACTTACAAAGGAAAATCATTACGGGTGCGAATATTTTACGGCGCGAGAAGAATATATTACAAAGGTGAAAGTGGTTTCGCGTAAACCGTCATTTGATGCAACAATATATTCAAAACTGCGTCTCTTGTCTAGTTGATATGCGCATATTTAGAAAAAATTGAATCTAAAGTGAAACAGTATTATATTCCAGTCGGTGATTATTTATTCTTCTCTCGCTCACTGATTTTATGAACAGTTTTGGTGGAGGAAGATTTTCTGACGCGCTTGGAGAGACAACCAGAAATGAACAAGTCGGGGGGAAAGGAACCGAAAAATCTGGACCGCAGTTTGCCCAGGGGTCGAGGAAGAGAAGTTGAATTTCGTTCGAAAAAACAAAAGAATGAACTGCATATACTGAAAATGTCTCAAGAGTGGGACTTGAGGAGACAAAAACGACGCTTGGATCGACAGAAATGGGTCGAGGAAAGACGAAATCAGAAACTGCCAATATGGCAGCGTGTTGGAAATCTACGCGTTCAGGTGAATGAGGAAATTTTGAATGAAGCTCGGAATGAACTTGTAAACACGAAACAGCAAATTGAAAATTCAAATGAGTCACAGCAAAGCAGAGTTACACATGAGGACAAAGTGACGGAAAATTCATCAGAACTTCGAGAAAAGCAGTTGGAAGCGCATTTCGAGTTCCGACTTCTCGTTTAAGCGAGAGCACAGCTTCGGGGACAAGCTTTAGTGTGGACAAAAATAAAGATGCCGAGATAACCTTTATTAAAATTGAGCAAACAAGAACAATGGAACAGCCTCTACTATACAACGTGAACACATTAAAAACGTCAAAAACTCCAGCGCAAATCACAGAACACTGCTCTATTGCACCAGTTAAAAGCTCGTCAAAGGTAAGGTCATTTTCATTTTTCAGTTTTCTCGGCATAATTACACAAGCGTGCGGTATGTGGACATAAGGTTCAATATTGGAACTGGTTAATATTTGCATATAAGTTCCCTGTTTTGTACAATGTCAAAAACTGATATTAAGAGCGGCGAAAAATTATGCGAAAAGTAGACTTTCAATCCGCTGTTAATAAGCGCCTTTGATTTGTCACATGTAAGACGCACCTGCCGTTGAACAGCAAAACATGAGTTTCTCGGGGAAAACAGATTAAATCTGCCTTGTTACTGTGATTATTTTAACACTCTGAGCGAAAAAAAGGTTGTGGCATGTCGTTTATTAGCCCTTGAGCGCGACCTCCCGTGTCAAGTAAAATTCGTCTCACAACTCCGTCAAGCGATTAATTAGAAGTCTGCGAACCAAAGAACCCTTTCACTTACATTTCTAATGACACTTTCTACTTCCAACCTGGGTGATCAGCTGTGCTCTTGAAATCATTAACACGAAATGAGAACTAACGTTTAGCCATAATGAAACTAGTCACTGATAGTCTCTTATGATATTAAATTTCACCTCGCTCCACTGCTCACAGATTTCAGCAGCGAGAATGAAGATTTTCAAGAGTCCAGAGTGAATAGAAGGGAATGAAAAAAAAAAAAAAAAAAAAAACGATTCGAAGTAGTAGCCTCTCCTATTTTTTGTTTACTTTTCCATTTTCTTTCTGTGTTGTTTCCAAGTTGCTACGCTAGTGCCATGTCCTCTAACGTTGCGGCGTTAATGGATTTTTTCGTAATCAGTTACTATGATTTTTCCTTCGCAATTTCAAAGCTTATTAGAAAGCCGTATGATACAATTATTTGCTTAATAAATTGTCTGGCGTGCTTGATTACTTCTTTCCCAGTGTAGCCTTGTAATAAACAGTATTTCCTTTGCACACTGTGAAAATTTAAACAAGTGTTGTGCCAGGGTAAATTCCGACAAGCGACATGGCCCAAAAAGTAGCGACAGCACAAAAAATGAAATCCCGACAGACGACATCATTCCTGGCAAAATCCGACAGTGGCATCAAGGCTGAGAATTATCGATTAAACACCGACACGGGAGTATTTTGAAATTCAGACAAGCGACACGGGACCCTCCCCCGGCAATGCCTCTGTAAAAACGAACCTATATTTGCTGTTGTTGGTTACGTTTGTGATCGCGTTTTCAGTCCACAGGGATTCAACTGGAAAAGGAACATCGTGAAAGCGAGAAGTCTTTGGAAAGAGGTACTCATTAAAATACAGTCCCTTGCATCTGTGCCGACAACACCTCAGATATATTTTTGTTTAGCTGTAGGTGACAAGAGGTGAGACGGACCAGGTGACATACCTCCGGCTCGAAGAGACTGGGTACAGTTAAAACCCGCGTAAAAGAACCTGGGTTTTAACAATCTGTTAAGCCGCTGTTACTCGCTGAAACTTTTAGCTGAAACTTGTGTGCAACGGCGCTGCGAAACAAGTTTCAGCAGGCGTTGCACCGTGTAACATGGTCGGTTTCTTGAAACTTTTTTGAACTTCCGTTGCGAGACAAGTTTCACGAAAAGTAGAACCGCTTTCTACTTCTGCAACGGTCGCAACGATCGCAAAGGTGATAAAAACAAGAGTTTCACCGTATAACACCACTTCGTGAAACTGGTCTCGCTCGGCCTTGTCACGCTACGCTGCGTAAGCCATGGAACTAGTTTTGCGGGAATCTCGAGACCAGTTTCAACGTTCCCGTTCCCGAGAAGATTGACACTCAGTCAATCTCAGATCTCCCCGGTCCATTAGTCTCATTCTTCCACCGTGTTTTGTGTTGCTATGCCGAAGTACTTTTTGATTTAATACAACTTCCCTTTGTGCCTGAAGAAGGCTGACTTGGTCAGCCAAAATATAGTGCACAGAATTTTAAACCATTCTAGGTTGCGTTTTCTGTATTACGCCGATTAGATCACCAGTTTGATCCAACGTGTACCAGCAGGATTATCGCCGACGGTTGCTTGCTTGAACATTGAACAATAATTTGTGCACCTTTATAGGTTGCCAACGCAGCAAGCACTAACTCAGAAAAAATGAGCCATTAACACCTTTAAGGCTTTCGGGCAAGCATAATCTCAACAATATTAACATGGCAGCCAGACTGAGAATCATCGATTCTGTTTCTACAGAGCCTGAAACCTCGCGTAAAAACGAGGTGCCTTGTGTCACCATCAAAAAATTACTGCGAGTGGAGAGGCCAAGAGTGGATCTATCGACGAATGGGGAACCAGTGATGAAAGTCGACAGGAAGAGAAAAATAGACGCCATAAGCGTGGACGACGACTTCAGGGAAATGGTAACTTTCTGGAATATTCTTTATTCTTAATCTCCTCGAAGTGGCTTCTACCTGAATCTAATTAATTTTGCTACTAAAAGATGAGACACGAAAGCTGATCAAATCAACAAATAAACGTGACCAAGATCAAAAGGCGAGGGCGTCGGGAAATTGACGCTTTAATAATACTCAGTACAAAGGCCCTTTTCAGTTTGAAGCTGCTTTGTTACGTCTTATAAACCACGGAAACGTTTCTCAGAAAGTACTGTCTGTTTCAATCGTCACGGAAGATTTTATGGCGTCCAGTAACATACTGCAGTCGGCCGCGCCAGTTGCTGAATGCATGATTAACTGATTAAGCTAATCCCTCGGTTAGAAAGTTGAGTACAGTTGCTCTTGTTCAATAGAGATATTCCCCCAAAGTTTTGACTTGAAGTTAACTTTACCTTAGGTGTAAAATGTGCTTCTTTAAAAATTCAAACTCCGCGTCATATAGTCAAAATGCTCTTGTTATGAGGCCATCGTAGCTTGATTAGAAATAAAACACAAACTGTAAAGCCACCGCGGAAAGCACATCGAAAATATTTGCATAAAGTCAAACCTGTTAAAGCTAGAATAATTTTATAGCTGAGGCAATCATTTGACATTTTTTGGCATTTTAAGGTGAACGGCTGAAATCACTGATGTTATTTTTCTGTCAGTCGCCGTAGAAAGGACACGTCATATATACGCAAAATAAAGAAGAATATGCCCTCACGTGACTTGTGAACTGCACATGATTGGTTCAAGATACTAGTTCCGGACTGCAAAATTCTTCAAAATTTACCGGCATCACTCCGTTGCTTGGGTTGCTACTCAGCAGAAACATACGGATATATAGGTTTTTAAACTATCTTTAGTCTATCGCCAATTCGAGTTGTTAATCACTGTGCGTGATGAATTTTTCGACGAAATTTAATTCATGGACACGCCACGTTCCTATCAACTCTCTCTTCTTGAACGTCAACAGAAGACTCAAGTAATCATTTTGTTTTCTCAAAACGTCGTTAACAAATATAAACCACATTATGCCGCCGGGCAGCTCTGTAGTCGTGTGATCGGTTTTTGCCGGTCGACTGGGAGTCATTATACTTTTTTCCCTCAAATTCCTCACGCGAATGGGCAAATTGGAGAACAGAACGAGGATGGATTGGCGTTCTCGCGGCTTCTTCGCTTCTCACTCGCGATGCATAATGCGCGCTACAGAACTTATGTTATTCCTCTCGAAAGATGAAGGTGACTGGTCGTCAGCTCGCAGCCTGCAGTTCATGATATTTAATTTATAATGGTAATTGAACTGAGTGGAGTGCAGTTTGTTTGGTCTGAAATCATACGGGTGATTTCAAAATCGAACGAGCGCGCAGCGCGAGTTTGATTTGATATCACAAGTATGATTTCAGACCAAAATTGCATGACACGAAGTTCAATTACCACTTTATTACACCCATTTTGAAATAACACAGTTTTTTGTCAATATAAATATTTGTTTATCCGTGAAATTTGATAGGTTAGTATTATTTCACTTTCATTTTGATGAGTTACAGAAAGGATGCGATTTAGAGTAAAAGATGGTGCAATTTGGGAATAAATTGCACTGTTGAGAGCCAAACAGATTGCAAGGATCACCAGTGATATTAAAATGGGTGTAATAAAGAATTTAATTTTTTTGTACTAAGAGTTCTATGTTCTTTTGCTTTAGCCTTCCCTTATGCGAGTTGATAGGCCGACAACACTAGAGACCATCGAAAGAGAAAGCGGGGTAAGAATGCCGATATCAGTTACCAATCTTCGTTTCCAGTTGGCTCGGTATTCTTTGTTCTTTCTAGTAAAAACCTGGTGGCGGCTTTGATTGAAACAGGGAGTTTCATTGGGGCTAAAACAATGGCTGATGCTGATAATAACAATAACAATAACAATGACCATAATAATAATAATAATGATGATAATGATAATGATAATGATAATGATAATAGCAAGTGAAACAATTGACATATTGACCTCAACATCTCCCCTTCACATATTTTCCTCGACCTGGTCTTTTGCATGGACCCATTGAAGGATAATAAAACGGAGTGTTATCTTTTTCCACCAGCAATTGAAATTCTCATTTTGGTAGTAAAAACTTGTTATTTAAACAGGGCAAGTACTCAAAGCTCCTCTGCACGAGTTTATAGCCTTTGGTGTCTATATACTGAGAATGCAGGCTGTAAAAGTTATAAAAGGGCACTGTCTCGGCAATTCATGTCATAAGTTGTGCAAACAGTACGTGCGGAAGTATTTTTTCTTTTACGCGATCGGCTCGTCTAACACGAAGAAGTACATTTCTAATTATTATTTTATGGCAATTTTTTCGGGACGCAATGAGGAAACTTGAAAAAAGTTAGCCTAAGTTTTTCACCTTGCAAACCATTTCTTCTCATCATCCGTGGCCATAGAAAACCGCAAATAGTCTCAAAGCATATATTAATTGGTACTTCGTAGGAAAACTACAAAATTTTTTAAGCGTTCCACATTGCAAAAACCGTCGTGTTTAGCCTGGTTTTCACTAGCGACGCAAGCACAAGCGCAAGCATAAGTAGCCTATGCCAAGTGAAACGCAAGCATAAGCACAAGCACAAGGAAAAGGAAAAAATTTGAACTTTGCGCTTGTGCTTGCGCTTATGCTTATGCTTGCGTCAAGCCCATTTTCACAGTGAAATAAGCGCTCTTGTGCTTGCGCTTATGCTTGCGCTTGCGTCGCTAGTGAAAACCAGGGGCAGGTTCCTGAAATGTATAATAACTCTATTCCAGGGTTAAATATGCCTTATAGGCAAAAGGTCTTCCTGGAATAAGGCAGATTTATCCCTGGAATAGAGTTATTACACCTTTCAGGAACCGGCGCTAAGGCTTTTGGGTTCAGACCCAAAAATGGTTTCTTATTTTCTTAAGTTAGATGCGTACTTGTCACTGGTCCAATAACCTTCCAAATTAAGCATGCTATTGCTAGTCATTAGAGGACATTGTTCTCTTATATCCCATACCTTTCGCTTCAATTGTCCTACTTTGTGATTCGATAGGTTTAACTTTGTAGCAGAAGTAGGGTGAGAAAGTTTGTTTTCACAGATGTGCTTTTTTAAAATTTTATCTTTGTTTCTTCTTCCAGCCGGTCACGATTTCGAGCTCTATGAATGATTTAGTCAAGATGAAACCAACTGGTGGAAGACTAGATCAGACCGACAGCGGAAAAGGTAGTTGCGCTTAGCTTAACTCAAATAAAAAACCGAAAAAAGATACCGAATATTCACTGAACAACAGCAACGAAAGCAAAGAGGGAAGCAAAGAAAGCTGACTTTTGCTGCTTGCTGTTGGTCGGCTTATTCATGAGGTACATCACTATTAGCTACAGAGGCGCTATTCTTTGGAATGCTGAGTCGACTCATTTTACGGGCCAGTTTAATGATTTTTATCGCAAAGTGAAGAAAGTGAAGAAGGACTTTTATTTTAAGGAACCTTGATTTTAGCGCACTGTCGGTCCAGTCGCTGCCCAGGCACTACCAAGATTTTGAATGATTTAAAAATTTTTTATATCTTAAATGCTGTATTTAATTTACTTAGAGATAACTAACGTGAATTCATTTTAGAAATCCATTGAATATTTTAGAGTTTTTATCACGTTACTTGTACTTGGAAGTAATGTCATCCCTATTTTAATATAGTTCTACATTGCAATTATTTTCACACGACTCCACAAGCTTTGAGCTTTAAACCCTATTGTGTTTAAATAAAGGGTATGTATGTATGTATGTATGTATGTATGTATGAATGAATGAATGAATCAATGAATGAATGTATGTATGTATGTATACATGTACATAACGGACACACAAGAAATGCGATTTATTACAAAGAGATAACTAAGTCAGTTAGTAAACAAACTGCGTCGCTGCGTCGGAGGGGGTGAAAATTAAATATAATTATGTTTGGATCGAATTGATAGGGTAAATTGGCCATCGTAAAGAAATTCGAGAGCTGACACCCCTTCGAGTGCTTTGACGCCAGAGTCGTCAGGTCGTGAATCTTGTTAAAGTGGCAAATTCACCTTAGCAACTGAATGACAATGAGAAACAATCATGGGAGCAGGGGAGCATTGTGAAGGACATAGTATCACAGCCAGTCAAGGAATGCAAAGGAATGCAATGCAATGCAATGCAATGTGACGTAATGCTGATGGTTCTTTTGCCTCAATCTTTCTTATTTATGTTTTGCTAGGAGAGGGCATGCCGCAAATTAAGCAGTGCTATTCCTTGCTCAACCGCACAGAGGAAACGCCTAATGTGAATTTCTTTGCGGCCGAAAAACCGCGAAGCCACTCTACACCTGTTTCAGTTTCTATGGCATCACCAGGAACCATGACAACTGCACCTACTGAAACCAAAGGTCACGTGGCCATGCCGCCAGTTTCAGTTGACCCCAAATGTATCGTTTACCTGTCAAAGCCACCGGCCTCAGTCACCTCCCCTGGGGCACCTAATCATCCGCGACCGGGTTACCTTGTTCCAGTGTACAAGACAAACACCAGAGAAACCGCGTATGCATTTCTACCTGCGGGTGCACAGCGTCCTCACCGGGTAGGGGACAAATCCAGTTTAGAAGGACGTTCGCTGAATCACAAGACGGATTGCAGCGATGCTTGCTGTTCGACTATTTCACATCATGCATCGTGTGCCTATCCGTGTCCACGTTCGACGACTGGTTTGAAGGAGGCCCACACTGGTTGTGTTTCATCCACAGGGAAGTTTGTACCTTGCTCACAACCCCCTCACGCACTGCACAGGGATCCCATAATTCAACATTCGTCACACGAAACTATCAACACCGCTGTCACGCTAAATCCGTCACGTACTGACTCCGCTTATACTAACGGGAGCTTAAAGTCCGGCGGAAGTAAGAACCACGCAACTAAAGTACATTTTGTACCGCCTCAATCGCACAAAAGAACAACTGATCATAGCGTTGAACATTTGAGAACGGAGACGACTTCAACCAGATCAGCAACACCGCTGGCTGAGGACATTAGAGGCGCACAAACAGTACCAGAGAGGGTTCATTACCCAGCATTCAATCGTACACCAGAAGTTGCACCAAGCCAATCAGCATTGAACACTCAAGAGGCCATTTTCAATCCCATGTCGGTGTATGTTCGGCCTAAGCTTGTTCCCCGTGAGGTGGTCGTGGTGAATCATGGGACGGAACCCAGTCCTCCTCTGGTGGAATATATAAAAACTGATGCGATATGCGACAAGGAGCTGACAAAATGGGACGCGAAAAATGTGGCGGATTTTATCGCTGCTACCGACTGCGCTGATAAAGCGGAGCTGTTTTTGGAGCAGGTTTGTTTGAGATAGAGTTAAAGCTCTTTATAGCAGCCACTTAGGGATATACATGATTGGCTGTTGTTGAGAAATTGTTGATCGATCGATCAATCAATCAATCGCTCGGTCGATCCGCCAACGTATCCCGTATCTCCCACGCTGACTATATAAACAGGCTGCAATCTAGAAATAGCAGAGTAACAGTCAACCAGTGAATCAATCAATCAATCTGCTTTATTGATGTCGCAAAAAGCCAAACTCAACTTTACTTCTGAAATAAGTCTACATATCTAAATGATTAGAAATATGTTCAAGTTAAAAGAAATACAAAAAATGACACCAGTACGAAAAGAAATTTGATTATCAACTTAACAAAATCGGAGGTTACTAAATTCTAAACAAATTGCTAAAATAATATTTAAAACTCAAGTCGCCTCTTAAACAGAAAATAGGAGTTGCAATCCCATCTCATTTAAGTAGTCAAGGTCCTGTGATGGTGGTTAATGTGATGGATTCCTATCTTTTGTTAGTTTTAACCATAGCATTGGCTCGAATTCTCTAATTTAAGTTTCCATATTTTACAACACCACACGTGGTGTTCTAAAATTAGAATGACGTAGTTATCGGGTCGTCAACATCATTCTTTACAAATGAGTCTTTTTAAGTGCGGAGAAGTCTCAATTAGTGTACTTTAGTGACAGAAGCTATGTTGGTATTCGACTAGTAGGAAAGTATGGCCATTGTGGCGTGAAAACCATTAATAATAATAATAATAATAATAATAATAATAATAATAACAGCATTTATTTATTTAATGGGATCGCGAAGATGTCAGTGTTAAAAAGTCCGACATTGCGTCAGTTTTCACTTTCCATTAGATAAGTGTTCCACAGGTTAGTAATGATCGTGACTTTAATAAGGTCCATCTCATATCTCATGAAAGAGAGACAGCTTCGTGACGTATGTTTTTTTTTAAAGAGAATCAACAAAATACGGTTTTTTATATAGATTCTTCAAAGTCACCGAGACATATCCCACACTGAACTCGCCCACTTTTGTGGAAAGCGATTTTTTAGGGAGATGGATTTTTGTCACGGAGTTTAACTTCTTCTCTTTGTTTTTCTCTGCTTGCAGGAAATAGACGGGAAGGCACTACTCTCACTATCACCTGAGATGCTGATGAAAGGACTTAACTTGAAATTGGGTCCGTCTGTTAAACTTTACAATCACATCGCAAATTTAAGAACGGCCCTTCTGCTTTAAAAATCATTCGTTTGTAGACGCGTGAAACAGAAATCCATTCGCTGTACAAAGTTTGCATCACATATTTATAAAGGTATTTGCTTCAAGAGAAGTACTTGGCGTTCAGTTTTTGGATGATTTGTCAGAAAACACCTTAAAAACCAACTGGAGATCAATCTAACGCGTAGTTATTTTGTACATTTTGCATTAAACGTTGCCGGATTATTGTGTATACTAATAATTGCAGAAATAAAAGTATTTCCAAAGCCCATAAGTGAACTTGAGTGGCTCTTACACGATAAAGCGGTGTTCAATTAAGTGTAAAGAGTAATTCTCGTGTCGAAACGTAGAGAATTGGGGAGAATTGCGGAGCAGGGTTGGCGTAGTGGTGAGAGCGCTCGCCTTCCACCAATGTGGCCCGGGTTCGATTCCCGAACTCGGCGTCATAAGTGGGCTGAGTTTGTTGGTTCTCTACTCTGCTCCGATAGGTTTTTCTCCGGGTACTCCGGTTTTCCCCTCTCCCCAAAAACCAACATTTGATTTGATTTGATTTATTTAGAGTTGATTTGATTTGGTCTCCCCAATTAGTGGAGCATCTGTGCTTGGCTAAATAGATTTGAGACTTAAATAAAGTGATGATGATGATGATGATGAATTCTCGTTGCTTTGGATTCGCTCTTCTTGGCTCCGTGGTTGGTTGGTAGAAACTCGCGCCACTTTCTCGACCATCGACAAACAGAGCGAAAACCAGTCGTAGCTATCGTGACTTGCTGGCGTGCATTTTTCCGCGCTTTGCGCCGGCTTCAAGTATCTCCTTCTACTTGTTAAATATTTGTTTCTTCTTCTGACTGGTAAGGTGCGTCTGTTGCGGCAAGTAATTGATTTGGTTTTGGTTTTACGACAGTCAATTGAAAATTGCCCTAAGCATTTAGTAGGGAACGTAGTTGGTGTGGTGGTCTATCTCTCATCTGATGGTTAAATGCTCGGAGATGTTAGCTCCATAAGCTACTCTAAAATCCGAGGGTAAATAAAGTAATGTATGAATGTATTTAGAACATGGAAAGAGTTTCTGAAAGAACAAATAAGACGGCCACGTTGTCTTAGAATGCAAGCGAGTAGCTGTTTCGCGTACACACTGCGACAAGGCTTGTCCGTGTAAAAGCATGTACATCCTCGTCTTCTCAGGTGAAAATATTTTATGTTAACTTTAATGGTGATTAAAATGACGAATTGAGATTCAGTTGCTTTCTCAATGATTTTTTTCAAGTTGAATCTAGGCGGTTCCTTATTCGTAAAGAAACAGCATACTTTAACTGCACCAACTAATAGGGATTCTTAAACGATAAGAAATCTGACGAAATTCTCTAAAAAAATTAATGAGTGTTCATTTATGTTCATTGTCATATGATACCCTCCTCTGGCATCTTTACTCTAGAAAACTGATCTCCTCTGTGAATGCTTCAATTGTAAAGAGATTTCGTATCTGGGAAGTTTACCATCTTGCATTGTCCGGTTCATTCCTCTTCCCTCTTCACATTGACCAAACAAAGCTTCAGAAGTTTGGAAATACGCTTTTTAAAGTAATCAGAGCACCTTGTAAGCCACACCAAACATTGCAATCAGAGTTGAAAACCACACAAAGTTGGTGCCAAATGTGACCTCTCCAACTTGAAAGCCACAGTTGGTGTACTGTGCATACTGGAGGAAAAGAGCCAGCTGGGAACGACTGCAGAATGGGTGGCCTGTGGGCCATTCGTCATCAGTTGTCATGTTTAGTTCCTTGAGCATATGATTACAACGTGTTGTAACAGATGCAGCAGAGTAACTTGGGTAGACAAATACGTAAAGGTATGTTAGGTTATAAAGGGTGGACCTACAAAAAGTAGGCCAGTTTGGTGCAATATTTTTGAAAAGCGGTCCTATGGTTATGAGATAAAGGACTGCTACTATGGCCAATAGAAACCAGTGAATTAAAAACCAAACCTTCAGTGACTCTGAGGTGCTTGACATCTGTTTACAAAGGCGTTTATGAAGGCGTATAACGTCGTCTAAGGTGCAGCCAACAGCGTTTCGAATTTCTCCGTGACATAATGTCACACATTCTTTCATTGCACTGGTTATCATAACAAAGATCCATGAGCTTGTCAGTGTGGCCCACTGGGGTATAAATGGCAAAACAAGTAACACATACTCAAGAACCTTTATTTTGGACGTCAAGTAGGGCAAAATTAGGATTATAAGATGACAGGAGCCAAATACTAACATGGTACAATTTAGCTTGACCCAGACGTGACGCCCTGCTGTGGAGAAAGCCTTATCGAGGGTCACGCAGTCATTTGGTCTTCGTTGTAGTTTCCACATACACCAAAAGAAAGCCCCATTTGACATTAAGACAGCAAAGTATGAAACCAGGGATAAAATGATGAGTAGATCACTTCCCCGGAGAAAAGCTGATAATGACGAAGACGATGAATCCGTAGTCGAGGCATTTCCACAAAACCAAGAATTGAGGGTCTCCGGCGTATCCAAACGCTTGCACTCAAAGACATTATGTATATCATCAAAAAAGAAATATATATCCAGAAGCAAGAGGATCGTCCCCATGATAGCGCGGAATCCTTTCCAGGGGTTCCAAAATCCCACGGCTAAAGCGGAGCCTTTCAAAAACACGCCGGAACAAAACAGGCGTTTTGATCTTTCGAGAATCCTGCATGGGATTCTGAGAGAGGTGGAAGAGAATCTTTGAGACATAGCCTCATTATCCGAGGAGATTAAATCGTCAAATTCCTCGTTGTTAAAACTTTGTGAATCCATGGTGCTTTCCCGATTTGACATCGTTTCCTGCTCGATTTGGGGAGCGCGCAAGTCGGAATAATAATTTTGTGAGCATATCACGAGATCACAAATGTCACAAATAAAACTGGGCATAATATTTCAGATATTTATTATCACGAGATCACAAATCACCAGATCACAGCAAGCATTCCTCAAGACCGCTGAGAGATCACAGATCACGAGCATTCTTCAAAACCGTTGACGCGTCCTTGTGATACGTTGTGACGCCTTTTGATACTAAAGCCTGGTTTCCATATGATCGTCCGGATCGTCCCGATCGTCCCAGTCGTCTCAAAAAATGTTCAGACGATCGGGACGATCATATGGAAACGCTACCCAGACGATCGCAAACGACCCGGACGACTGAGACGACCTCGATCGCTTGGATAGAGTTGAGTTCTATCCGGACGATCGGGACGTTCGTGTAAATTTTGAAGCGATCATATGGAAACGCTCTCAGACGACTGAGACGATCGGGACGATCGAAGGCTATCCCAGAAGTCATCACTCTTATTTCACGTGCTCCGTTTCAAAATGGCGGCAGAAAACAAGTGTTCGAAGCGATCGAGACGATCATATGGAAACCAGCAATCGTCTCAGTCGTCCCGATCGTTTCGAAATTTTTGGAAACGACTGGGACGATCGGGACGATCCGGACGATCATATGGAAACCAGGCTTAAGTGATACTGTGCGCCACCATGTGATAACCTTGTGATACCTTGTGATACCTTGTGATACTTTGTGATGCCTTGTGATAACCTTGTGATGCCTTGTTCAGTGATGCCTTGTGATGTCTTGTGATAACGTTGTGATGCCTTGTGATGCCTTGTGATACTTTGTGATGCCTTGTGATAACCTTGTGATGCCTTGTACGGTGTTCGAGGAGTATCAAATAAAATTTACTATTTCTGATTCTTTTCTTGTTTTCTTTGATTTTGATATGTTGTTTATGATTAAAAACGAAAATCCTTTTGGTTTTTATTCTGTCATTTTGATTTTGAATTTATCGCGTTTGATTTCTCAAATGGCACTTTGATTTCCAAAATTTGTCGCGTTTGATTTCTCAAATGGCACTTTGATTTCCAAAATTTGTCGCGTTTGATTTCTCAAATGACGCTTTTGATTTCCAAAATTTGTCGCGTTTGATTTCTCAAATGGCACTTTGATTTCCAAAATTTGTCGCGTTTGATTTCTCAAATAACACTTTTGATTTCCAAAATTTGTCGCGTTTGATTTCTCGAAAGCATTTTTGATTTCCAAAATTTGTCGCGTTTGATTTCTCAAATGACACTTTTGATTTCTATCTTTAATCTTTAATTGCCATTTACACTAACCTGGATTGGTCAGAGTGCTCAGTCTTTGCAAGTCGGGGGGGGGGGGGGGGGTCCCCCGGAAAAAGTTTAAAATTAAAGTCCTCCGAAATGGCTGGAAATAGATTTAAAACTAACATGGTGTGGTGAAAAATATACTTTCAGCAACAAAAAGCTGTGTTTTAAAACAAGAATTTAATTACCTTTTCGCTGAACTAATCATAACTGGCAATTAGTAAAGTACCCAAAGGCTCAACTCAACATACGATTGCCCTCGAGACATTGTACTGTTGAAAAGTAAGCCCCCCAGCCCCTCCCCCTGCGCGGTGCCTGTCATAAAACCTGGGCTCGGTAATATTCTACTCAAGGCCGGGGACAATCAGTTTTACTAATCATGGCCGAAGGAGAGTAGAGAGGGCTTTTTCGAGGAAGTTGTATCAACCACCCGCCCGCCTAAATTAAGGTTCGAAAACAAATATATAATATTGAACAGAAATTCAGAATTATGCAAGAGATGTTGTCAGATCTTAAGAAAGCCAACAATAAAGATGTTTCAGCTTATCCTTGTGTTCTTACTGAGTCCTTAAATGAGAAAGACAAGGTCTTAAACACTAAGAAATACTTAAATAAGAAACGCAAACATCGCACAAGACTAAAGACTAGTTAAACAAAGTGTATCCAAGAAAGCCGAAGAGAAAAATAATACCTATATTAGAAACCTCTCAGAATATAACCTGACAACTGACCAGATCAACCTATTATCTAAAGGCATCCGTTTCATCCTGTCTCCGCACATTTAAGTCTAACTTGCTTAGATTAGAACGCAAAGCTATTAAAGAGCTAAAAGAAAACTCGGAAATAAATATCAAGGAAGCAGACAAAAGGAGCCACGACTGTCTTAGGGAACAAAACAGATAAGATTAAAGAGGGCATGAGATTAATCGAGGTCAAGGAACACAACAGGCCCCTCGAAAAACCAATGGAAACTTCTACTCTGAAATGGTTATCTCAAACACCGAACCGTCCGCGCAACCCAGTTTTTTTACACTTTAACAAAGACGCACAAGGTCAACTTGTCAAGTCGACCGATAATTTCTGGATACGACTCTCCTACTGAGAGAATTTAAGCCTTCATTGACAGCCTCCTCCAACCAATTATCAAAGAACAGCAGTCCTACCTTAAAGATACAACACAGTTTATTAACTCCCATTGAGGAACGAGAGTTCCACAAAACACGATTCTCGTCTCATATGGACGTTACAAGTTTATACACGAATATACTGCAAGATACCCTGCGAGCAGAGGCCCTTCGATCTTCCTAGATAAGTCGGGAAGAGGAAGGAACCTCTGCCAGCCGCCTCGACTTTCCCTGTTGAGCATGCGTCAAATTCAAATGTAACCGACGCTTTCATTAGCAATTAACTATTAATATTTTCTCGCGAGGTTCTTGCACGGCAAAATAGTCTCAAGGATTCGTTGCAAAAAAGCGAAGTATTTCCAGTTTTAATCCAAGCGATTCTTTTAAGGAATCGTCTCGTATTTTAGGTTCTTCTAAGACGCCAGGGAAAAAGGTGGCGAAAAAACATGAACTGCAGGAAAAGATTCGGTGTTTTTGTTGTGCGGTATGTCGGCACGGAACGATGTACATTTGAAGTGAAACATCACACTGGCCTTCGAGATAAGTTACAGAGCATCTTAGAGGAAAATTTTGACTTAACTGTTCAGTCATGTGGTGTCTGTAGACCATGTGGCCGGCAAACGGAATCGTTGGATAAAAGGAATAGTGTGATCATTCAACAAATTACTCAGATTACTGAAGCGAGCTCCGTTCAAAATACTCTTCAGTGACTCCTTGTCCTGTCGCAAGACGATCAGTGTAAAGCGACTCACAAAACCAAGCCCATCGCCCAAAGCTTACAAGAAAATCCGCTCGGGTCGTTCATCGCTGTTGTCGTCTGCCTGTAAAGATGACGAGTTGAGATTTTACGGATTTCGACAGAGAAACGAATATCATTTTGTCAGTAGACGAGTGTAAACAATGAACCGCGGGCACCTATTTAGTCAGTAATTTCTAGCAAAGCGCATGCGTTTTGGGCCAAAACCGGTCTGACTGGTTTCTAACCGGACTGACTCATCCACTTCGGTGGATGAACGGCACATCAAAGAAAGTCGAAGCGGCTGGCAGAGGTTCCTTCCTCTTCCCGACTTATCTAGGAAGATCGAAGAGCCTCTGCTCGCAGGGTAACTGCAAGAAGACTAATGACGATCATATGCCACGCATATGACACATTCTACGCGGAAAGCCCCCCCCCCGCCCCCCCGCCCCATACCGACAGGCTATTTAAGAGAAATGCTGAGACAGGAGCCCATGGCTGAGATTTGATATTACAAGAAAACTCTTTTCAGTCAAATGGAGAAGACCCATGGAGAAGACCCATGGTACGGCTATGGGCACGAAAACAGTGGTCTCTTTTGCCAATATTTTCATGGCTAAGATCGAGACAGCAATTATCGATCAGCACAGTACAAAACCGTTGGTATGGAAGAGAATAAAATTTACCGCTGATATCTCTGACAAAGAAACTATTTTCCTTAATACATGTATTTACAAAGGAACGAGATTTGCCAGCTGAGGAATCTATCCTTGACACGCCCACTTATTTTAAACCTACTGAAACATTCCAGAACACGCACTTTAAATCCTGTTACCCTCCCGGGACCACAAAAGCCTTCGTGAAGGGTCGAAGGTCTTAGACTGCTAACAACTAATTCTTCAGAGGAAACTTTCACAAAAAACATAAAAAATCAAACTACGCCCTCGAGCGAGAGGCTACCCGAACAACCTTCTAGATAAACGCTCTCGGAAGTCAGATTCTCTGATAGAAAGATAGCTCTCAAAGAAAATACTAGAGCGCATAAAGAAATACTACCCTTTGTAACGCAATACAACCCATGTGTGCCTAACCTCAAACGCATTCTAAGAAATGGCATCTCTAAACTTAAAGAAATTTTTAAAGATCATCCAATTATTTCTTATAAGAGAGGCAGATCTTTAAAAGGCCTACTATTGAGAGCCAAACTGTAGTAGTTAAATCTTATTACACTACATGTGAAAGGTTACTACATTCATGCGACACGTTTGTGGGATTTGTGAATGACCTGTCATATTATTGCTTGCTTTTGGACTGACATGGCAGCGAAATACGAGCAGACAACAGAAGGGCAATAGGTCACGCGTACACTCATCAAACAATCTGGGACGTGTCATTTGAGAAATCAAACGCGACAAATTTTGGAAATCAAAAGCGTCATTTGAGAAATCAAACGCGACAAATTTTGGAAATCAAAAGCGTCATTTGAGAAATCAAAAGCGTCATTTGAGAAATCAAACGCGACAAATTTTGGAAATCAAAAGTGTCATTTGAGAAATCAAACGCGACAAATTTTGGAAATCAAAAGCGTCATTTGAGAAATCAAACGCGACAAATATTGGAAATCAAAGTGCAATTTGAGAAATCAAACGCGACAAATTCAAAATCAAAATGACACAATAAAAGTCAAAAGGATCTTTCTTTTTAATCATAGACAACATATCAAAATCAAAGAAAACAAGAAAAGAATCAGAAATAGTAAATTTTACTTGTGATACTCCTCGAACACCGTAGCCTTGTGATACCTTGTGATAATGCTTTGTGATACTTTGCGATACTTTGTGATAAGGTGTGACACGGTTGTATACTTTAGGATGTTTTGTACTTTGTATTTTACCCCTGGCCTGGTACTCATCCAAACGAACTTTTAACGGCAAAATCAAATCATTTTTCCTTTTTCAGTGATAAATATGAAGAGGTCACGCAATCTTCAGTCTTCCCATAAGCCCTTGCTGGCCTGGATGGCAACGAGGAATGTGCATAACCGGTAGAGAGGCACTGCTTCTACCCTGGGTGCCAGAGGTTTTTTTCTCGTTGGGGGCGACAAAATTGAGCGGCGAAGCCGCGCGAGAAGACCTGGCATCCAGGGTACACTGCTTCAGTTTTGATACAGCACTCAGTATTTACTAGCATCGGTTTGAACTGTTGCAGCCAGCAGAACATATCACCAAAGGCTTATCTTCTTGACTAGCCTGCAGGATTTCTTTACATTGTTTTTCACAACGGAAACGTTGGTTCATTTCGTACGATTTTGTTTGCTACGTCGGTCGCCTAGATAATTCTTGGAATTTTCTAGTATTTTCTTCCCACTCGTGGTACTTGAAGAAAAAGACGATAAAGCTGTTGCTAATTATAGAACTTAAAGTCAGACGTGGATCAGCTTGGACAGGAATTAACCTGTTGTTTGTTTTATTTCGACAACTCTCACAGGAAATTTGCCTCTTGTACGTTATATTGGCAACAGATAAGAACTTAACTTACGTAAAAGCATACACTGTTGTACAGTTTCTCATTTGGATCCAAGAAAGCATCAGTGGATTACTCATGAATAATCACTGCTTTCTAAGGATTCCTGCAAGATGTCTCTCACATTTGGTGTTTTACTTTCTCCTTGGTGCTGCTAAACCTTCCGAAATATCGTTATTAAACTTGGCTTTCCCGCTATCGATGATTTGTAAACTTTAAGTTATGCCGAGACCACAGTTCCGTGGAGGGTTTTCCGCATATAATGATTCCGCAGGAACAGAAAATGATGAATGTGCTGAGGAATCTGAAATTCCAATAGTTTGTCAAGTAGAGGAAACTGGTGAGGATTTTGAAGAAAAAACCAGGTAAATTCAGTTAACAGTTTTCAAGGTTTTTTTTTTTCGCAGAACTAGAACATTTGTATGTCACGTATTTCACATTTCTATCATGTGAAATCCAATTCATCAGCAATTACATGTCTTGTTACATTATTTTGCTTAACTGTAGAATACCCGGCCACTTATTTGCATGTCAGTGAATAACTGATAGCGCGTATTGTGTTCTGCTTCGTTCTTCAAAGAACGCAGACCAAGATAAACAATAGCGGCTGGTTATTCTGCAGTTACTCCATAGAAGAAAAAAAGAGAGCTGAATTAACTTCATGCCCCTTTCAGGTTTCAGCTACGGCATACCTTCCTCAAAGAATGAATCCTTAGTGCAGAAGATTGAGAAAACACATTTTGTATCCTCCCCACAATTTTTCACCATCACTACCCGCTTTGACCATTGAATTTTTAACTCTTTCACCGTCAAGGGGACTTAATAGATTTTACTCTGGCTAATGCCAGACAATTTTACTCATAAAAGGGAGACCCCTTGGCAGTGAAAGGGTTAAGGCAAAACACTCTGAAACACCATGCTTATCATGCTTATTGTAGCAAAATTGACATGAAGCTAGTTTAATGGTATAAGCTCCCACAAGTCCCCTGTAGCTCTCTGGTCATAGAGAATGGGCGTCAACATAATAGTCCTCAATCCAAGTACAGTTAAAAGCAACTTATGAATTTTTCTTTTAAATGCTCTTTTCGTGAGCTTACGCCAGACGGGGTGTAGACAATTCCATAACCTTGTACCAAACGCAGAGAAAGACTTGAGTTTCACATGCAATCTAGATTTTTGTACATAAAAATTATCTGCGGAAGAGAAACGCGTATTATATACATGAACGTCAGATGAATGAATAAAAAGTTCACGAATGTTCGTAGGTGTAGAACTAGTAGAAACATCATGCATTATGGTGGAAACCGTTTCAAAGTATAGCATATTAACAGGTAGGATGTTCGAAGCAATAAAAAGAGGGATGGCATGAGATCTTTTATTGGAAAAGAAAATCAGACGAAGGGCACGCTTTTGCAGGGTAAGAATCTTTTTTAGATCACACTGTGCTGCCTGACCCCAAACAAGTATACCGTAATGCGTGTAGGGAAATATCAGCGAACGGTAAATTTGAAGAAGGGTATTTAAAGGTACATGGTGTCTCAGCCTAGCAATTATGCCGACTATTTTGCTAATCTTCGAAGCAATATGATCAATGTGAGGCCTCCAGGTTAAATTCTTGTCAATTAGCACTCCTAAGAATTTTACATAATCTTTACATTCAAGAACCGCGAATCCATTGTTGTTATTTTCCGGAATTGTGATACATGGTTGATGATTAATTCTTTTTTGTGCTGGCCTAAAGATGACAAAATTTGATAAGCAAACAGATAAAAGCCAAGTTTATTGCTACAAAGATGAATATCATTAATATAAATCAAGAAAAGTAGGGGGCCTAAAACAGACCCTTGTGGAACTCCAGTTACCGAGTTCTTCTTGGATGAAATATGGTCATTGTCAATATGCGTTGTTTGTGTTCGGTTAGCCAAATATGACGAGAACCACTCGTGTGCAATACCTCTGATCCCATAATGGTGCAATTTATCAAATAAAATAGTGTGATTGACAGTATCAAACGCTTTCTTCAAGTCGAGAAAAATGCCACATGTAAACATTTTCTTGTCCATATTTGTTTGTATCGTATTCACTATGTCCAAAATTGCATGCTGAGTGGAAAATTTTTCTCTAAAGCCATACTGGGCTTTATATAAAAGTTCATTATCTTCGATGTATGATTTCAATCGATAATACATAATTTTGTTCAAAAATTCTATTAAAGACGGAGAGAAGCGAAATAGGACGGTAGTTGCTGGGATCTGTCTCATCGTCGCCTTTGTATACTGGGATAATTTTTGCATGTTTTAACTTGGAAGGATATCTTCCAGCTTGAACAGAGAGGTTGATGAGCTCAGCTAAGGGTGAAGAGAGTATGCTCTTTGCACATTTCAGAACGCGAATAGGGCACGAATATAGCCCATAAGCCTTGCTTGATGGTAGGTGCGAGATTTCTAGTTCAATGTCTGACGAAATGACCGGTTCAAAGAAAAAGGAATTGGTGAAATTAGTTTTTGTTAAGTATTCGTTATAGTGACAATTACTATCTGGTACATTTGCCGCTAATTTTTGGCCAACCGTAGAAAAGAAATCATTTAGCACATTCGGAAGTTCCGCTGGGTTACGCGTCACTCCAATCCCATTCAGTCGTTTAAGGCCAACAATGGGTTTAGACTTTCTTTTGTTGCGGTTCATTACCTCGTTGATTCCAGTCCATGTTTTCTTCATATCGTTCATATGTTGTGTAAAATATGTGTGGTAATAAAGCTTCTTACTATGTCGAGTTAGGGTTGTAATTTTGTTTCTATAGAATTTGTATTTTTCGATATCCCCTGAGGCGAATAGAGCGTTCTTAATCTTTATAGATTTGAGTAACCCTTTAGTGATTTAAGGTTTCGAGTATTGCTTCAATTTACGTTTTGATAAAAGTTTGAGCGGAGCATGTTTATTTACTAGTTTGTTAAGTTTGTCATAAAATTTTGAAAAAGCGATATCAATATTTCCTTGTGTTCTTGCAAGAATCGATTCCCAATCGACTTGCACTAATTCAGATTTAAAATCCTCTTCTGAGAACCTAGAGAAGTTGTGCACCATAGTCTTTTTGGGGAGATTCTTTTCACAGGAAAAGACAACTCATCATAAACAAAACAACTCATCATAGCGTTGAACATTTGAGAACGGAGACGACTTCAACCAGATCAACAACACCGCTGGCTGAGGACATTAGAGGCGCA
>JAEMWC010000103.1:1302500-1347500 GCA_016490735.1 Pachyseris speciosa | reverse complement strand
GCTTATTATAGAGCTTAAAGTCAGAATTGGATCAGTTTGGACAGGGATTTATCTGTTGTTTGTTTTATTACGACAACTGTCACATGAAATTTGCCACTTGTACGTTATATTGGCAACAGAATTAAGATACGTAAAAGCATACACCGTTGTACAGTTTCCCATTTGGATCCAACAAGGCATCAATGGATTAATCATGAATAATCACTGCTTTCTAAGGATTTCCTGCACAATGTCTCTCGCGTTTGGTGTTTTACTTTCTCCTTGGTGCTGCTAAAAATTCCTAAATATCGTGTACTTGGCTTTCCCGCTATCGATGGTTTGTGAACTTTAAGTTATGCCGAGACCACAGTTCCGAGGAGGGTTTTCAGATACTGATTCCGCAGCAACAGAAAATGATGAATGTGCTGAGGAATCTGAAATTCCAATAGCTTGTCAAGTAGAGGAATCTGGTGAGGATTTTGAAGACAAAACCAGGTAAATTAACGGTTTCCAAGCCTTTTTTTTTGCAGAACCAGAACATTTGCCTGTCACGTATTCCGCATTCAAACTTCCACATTTCTGTCAAGTGAGATCCGATTCCGCAGAAATTTTACTTTGTTACATTATTCAAACTTAAGGTTTTCTCAATGCTTGAATCAGTGCTGCATTTCCTTGTGACAAAGTTGACAGCTAATTGAGTCATTTGAGTTCTGCAAAACTTTGTCATTTGAAACATGGTTTGTCAGTTTGAGTCCCATATTTGCAGTATTGCTCTTCATATTTATACTTCATATTTTAGCCCAATTTGCTCATTTCCAGCATAATCAAATGGACTGGTCCTAGCAAGAAGTATCCCATAGTGCATTTCTCACCTCATGTCCTTTTACTGGCCTTACCACCAGACTCAAAAGCTGAGGCAGGTAAGAAAACAAATAAGAAATGGGATATCTCTGTTGATTAGTTCTGGAAAATTTAGTGTGAGACTAACTTATATAAAACAGTGCACGGTGTTAAAACCTCGCATTTTGATTGGTCTAGAGGAGTTTTAGCCTCCTTTGCAGACGTCTTTGGGCTTGTCACGCATTGTGATCCTTCCCCCATGAATGGCTGCTCAACTGTACTGCCATTGCCATTGACACAGGTGGCTAGCCTATTGTATAACAGATAGCCAATAACTTGCTGCACAAGAATGGAAATCGACACCTGCGAAGTAAATTCCGTCAAACGATGCAGATGCATTGAATGGAATATATCCCGTGGTCAAAGTCCAACTTTCCACAGATTGGAAGATGAATTATGATTGGCTAACCACCATTTCTCACTCACTTTGTGAAATTTTTAATTTATCGATAGTCACGTTTTCCCTGAGGAAAATTCGTTCCCTTGTTCAAACAAGGTGAAAGAGCGGACATGAATAATTATCGTCTGATTTCAGTCATCCCTGTTGTGGCAAAAGTTTTTGAACTGATTATTTATGATCAACTGTAGGCTTACCTCTGAAAATAACATGATCGCCGCTCATCAGTCAGGTTTTCGATCTCTTCACTCAACGGTCACAGCTTTACTGGAGGCATCCAATAATTGGGCTTATAATATCGATAAAGGAAACGTAAATGGCATTGTGTTTCTTGACCTTAAAGAGGCGTTTGATACTGTTGATCATGATATTATGTTATCTAAGTTAAGTTCCTATGGTATTCATGGGAACTCACTAAATTGGTTTAGGTCATATCTTGATAACCATCAGCAAAAGTGCTTTATTAATGGTTCCTTATCTGAGAAGTTACCTCTTGGTTGCGGTGTGCCTCAGGGGACAATTTTGGGTCCATTGCTGTTCTTGATCTATATTAATGACTTACCAAACTGTTTGTTAAGTTCGCAGCCTAGGATGTACGCTGAGGATACACATCTAACATTTTCAAGTAACAATATAACCGCTATAGACGAAGCTTTAAATCGAGATCTTGATTCAGTCAATAATTGGCTTGTCTCTAATAAACTTATGTTGAATGCAACTAAAACTGAATTTATGCTTATTGGATCAAGGTAGCGATTAAATACTCTTCCGAGACCCCCGACTCCCCGGTGTTCCTGTTAATCAAGTATCAACTGCAAAATCCTTAGGTGAAAATCTCAGTTGGAGCTCTCACATTGAGAACTTAACTAAGAAAATTACCTCTGGTATCAGCGCTCTCAAGCGAATCTGCTCATTAGTACCTCCTGAAATTCTGAAGCTTATTTTCAATGCCTTAATGTGGCCACACTTTGACTATTGCAGTGGTGTGTGGGGAAACTGCAACTTAACACTCTCAAATAAATTGCAGAAATTACAAAATCGTGCTGCACGAATTTTGACTTTTTCCAGCTATGATGTTAATGCTTTAGATTTATTTAGTATTAACTTGGGTGGAGAAAATTAAGCACTCAGCGTGAAATGCAGAAAGCTCTTATGGTATTCAAATCCTAAAATGGTCTTACACCGGAGTATCTAAGCGAGCTGTTTGTCAACCAGTCTGACATAACTGAATACCTATTGAGGGACTCCGTGAACAAACTTGCTGTTCCATTGCCCCGCACCAACTTTTTGAAAAATAGTTTTAGCTACAGCGGTGTGGTACTTTGGAACAGCTTATCATCTGATCTGCGGCAGGCAGAATCACTCAACGACTTTACTCATCTGCTTAACTACTTTTATCCTCTTTGATAACTTATGTTTTTTAGAAACACGGCATTCATGTAAAGTAGTTTATAGTTTTGATATTTTTAATGTTAGATATAGTTAGGTTATGATGTAATTAAGATGGATTTTGTAACTGATGAATATACTGTGCCAAAATAAAGTTAACATACATACATACATACATAGTTGAGCAGACATTTGTTGTAGGGGGGGGGGGGGGGATGCATGACAAGCCCAAAGACGTCTGTGTAGGAGGCTAGAGTAGTTTGCTATTAAAGTATAGTCATGCACAAATGATGTCAATTGAGCCAAAGAAACTAGTAAAAAAAAAACGATGTATAAGACAAATAGATTCCTTTCATGTGCATGTGTACTCTGATCACACAGATGACATCAAAAACATGATATTAGAGCATTAGTGACACTACTGTAGTCACCGGCAGCTCATAGCATACTTTGTTGTTCAGGGTACACTCACTTTTACAAATGGAATCTAAGTATTTTTTAATTAAAATAAATGTGTTGTTAGTACCTCTACACTTTTTGACCTGAGTACTTGAATTTCATGGATTATTTGAATCTTACCATTTTAAATACCCACTCCAGGCAAGTAAAAGAAACAAGGTCAAATTGTTGGCATTTAAAAAAGTGCATTATTTGTTTAGGCATTATTTGTTCATTTTGCTTATATCATGTTTGTGTTGTACTTGAATTATGGAAATTTGAATGTTATCAGCAACAGTGGGGCATTTTCTTTGATTTCAATCAAGAATAACCTGGGTGAATGGAAAATTTAAAACCATTGACAAAATAAAAAGCAAAATGCAGAGTAATATAAAGAAGTAAGGCACATTCCCTTGTGATAAGAGCCTAATTTTTTGTTTGTTTTTCTTTTTTCCTTACAGAAAGGTACCATTTGACCTACAAATTTGTTAAGACTGAATGTAAACTTGTACGAAGCATTCTTGGTGTTCATTGCTTCAGAGAGGTAGGGAGGTTTGCTCATGATTGGTTTGCTGTGTTACGATCTATGCTAATAACAATAACAACAACAACAACAATAACAATAATAATAACTACTTACATAGCGCTTATCAGTCCTGTTCTTACAAAGATAAATTCAATAAAATTTGTAGAATTCATATGTTAAAAATAAGAATAAGAAATTATTTGCCAATCTGTTACTACAGTTGGGGAACACCCAAGAGAAGCTGGCCACACATGACACTTCAATAATTCAACCACAATAGCAAGGGAAGAGGATATCCTTAGAAGAAGGATAAGGGGCTGTGGAAATCCAGTGCCATGCTCTGTCGCTTAACCAAGACCAGGGATTTAATCTTCCAGCCGTAACATTGTGATATGATGTTGATTGTTTTCCTTGGTAGGGGTTTCAGTAAGTTTTGAAGTAACTGTCCGAGCTAACTAAAGTAGATAGCAACCTTATGAATTTTTTAATAATTTGAGTGAAAATACGGACAAAGGAGGCGACAGTAAGTGGTAAATTCTGACAAAGAAGGTGGTGATTTTTTGCCGGCTACTGGCCTCTAATGAAACCCCTGCTAGGTCACATGACAAATTTCAAAATTCTTCTCCACTTGATAAAGGCATCATGACAGTGTCAAAAGCTCAAAAGTAATGGATTCTGTTTTGGTAACTTTTCTTTTTGTAGTTGCTCTGCACAGTTCAGTGGTTTTAAGTGCCAAAATTCCTACATGAAATGAAACTGATGGTGGGACCGCTGACCGGTTAGCTCAGTGGTTGAGCACCGGACTACCGTGCGGGAGGTTGCGGGTTCAAACCCCGGCCGGACCAACACTCAGGGTCTTTAAATAACTGAGGAGAAAGTGCTGCCTTTGTAATGATATCTGTAAATGGTTAGACTTTCTAGTCTTCTCGGATAAGGACGATAAACCGTAGGCCCCATCTCACAACTCTTCATAATTTGATTCTGTGGGATAGTAAAGAACCCACGCACTGTTCGAAAAGAGTAGGGGACGTAGTCCCCGGTGTGGTGGTCTATCTCTACGTGGGAGGGATTTGCAGTTACGGGCCTACAGTAATTGGCGTACGCTGTTGTAGTGTCCCTGCCAGGTCTCTGGCGAAGCTAATAAAATAAAAAATAAATCATGCAATTTGAAGTATTACACGGTATGTAAATGTTGAAGTCTTTGTTTTACTGACAATCTTTATTCCCTTGTAGGTTCACCCAAACAGTTCTAACTATAATTTGATGTGGACTGGGTCTCATATCAAGCCACATACTCTTAGAGGCCTGCAGGATTTCCAAAAGGTTAACCATTTTCCAAGGTAAGTATTAAGATCATTGTGTTTTGGTGTGTCAGTGGTTACTGGATCAGTTTATTGATCTGAAGATTAGTATTATTTGAGCCTAATCGATACCTTCAAGTTGATATTTGGATGGGGTGAACAATTCCATAACATTATCATTAAGGGGAGCAGGGTAATAGCACAGTGGTGAGAGCGCTCGCCTTCTGCCAGTGTGTCCTGGGTTTGATTCACAGACTTGGCGTCATAAGTGGGCTGAGTTCGTTGGCTCTCTACTCTGCTCTGAGAGGTTTTTCTCTGGGTACTCCAGGTTTCCCTCTCCCAAAAACCAACATTTGATTTGATTTGATTCTACTTCAGTTGATATAGAGTTGATTTGATTTAGTCTCCTCAATTAGTAGATCGTCTGTGCTTGGCTACAAAGATATTTGAGACTTTAAAATTTAGGGATTACTGTAGTTATTTACCTATAAGCTGAGCTATTTTTTCAGAAATTTTGACTTCAATCTGCCAAATAAAGTCCAAACAGGGGGGTTCGGCTTATAGCCGAGAGTTTGATCGAATTTTTTTCTCAGATGTCAAAACCAAAGGAATTGTCACGCAAATTCCAAAATCAGCTTGTAGCCAAGTTCCCAGTAATAAGACACAATAAATAAGACTCACAAATTAAAACTGGTTTAAGGAACTGTTCGGCTGCTGGTGAACTCGAGGGAACACAATGAGGGGAGTTCGAAGCGCATCAGCGTCTCGTCCATGTTGATAATGCGAGACAAGGAGTATCCAACTCGTTGCGTGGCTGCTATGACGAAGCGGTGAAACTGCACAACTTTCTTTTTCATGTCATCTGACAGTTGCCGGTATTATTATTTTTTGATGATTGATGTTCTGGATATTTTAGCTCACAGTCATTTATTGCTACTTATGGCCTCTCTACTCAGTGCACTCTCCTACGTAGGTTGGTGGGTAATGCACCCCATGACAATGACAAATCTTAGGAGGTTACTGGCTGTAGCCACCACTAGAGTCTGTGGCCGTCTGTCCTAGATATCTACATTATGGGGGCACTCATTACTTACTTCATTAATTATAAACTGCACAAGCAGTCTGGTCAAGTCCCCCGGCCAGTGATGTAAACCACCATGAGACTATGTCATATGAGTGGTTTACCATTACCTACCATTACTGTGTCTGATATTGCTTTGTGATCCATTATTTTTTAGCTTTCCTGTTATTGGCAGTAACATATTATAACTGATGAATGATAGTTTTATTGCTTACAGATCTTACGAACTCACCCGCAAGGACAAACTATATAAGAACATCCAAAGAATGCAGCATTCAAAGGTATGAGTACTGTGTCCGATGCAGTTATCATTATGTGGAGATTTGATAAATTAACACTCTTTGATTTGTTTGTCTTTTGGTGTGATTCTTTGGCATAAGTTGGCCAGTGTCCATTACGTTAATTATAACTTACAACAAATTGAAACATGTGAGAATGAATATATGAAAATCATATATTTGAACTGCAGGTTAATGAATGAATAATTATGTGAATGATCAGGCTTTATTTTCACTACTGCTTAAGTAGTGTTCATAACCACAATTATCATTCACATATTCAAATTGAAACATATTGTATGGTTTGAAGGAGCTATCGCGATATTTTGGGTCATTATTAGATGATCGACACCAAAGAGACGAGAATAAATGCAAATATGGCGAAGGATGGAAAAGATTGAAACAGATTGCAAATGACCTTTTTGAAAAATTGAGGCTAAACGTTTCAAAGTCCAAAGACCGTGACGTAGCTCTATTAAACCAGCCTTAAATAATGTTTTTTGTTCTTTAATGAAACAAGGATTCAGAAAGTTAATTCTTGTGTGAATGATTGCATGCATGACTAGCTTCAGTTGGCAAAATCAGCTGTAAGACATGTGACAACTTAAGATGCTAATTTCTTCTCTGCGGCTGAGTTGCTCGAAGCATGGTTAACGCTAACCATTGCATAAGATGTATTAAAACCTACAGGTTGTCATGGTATTTAACCCCTGTTAGAGCTAACCGTGCTTCAAACAACTGGGCCCTGACAGTGGTTTTTGTATTGCTAAGATAACTGCCTGTTTCTTGAAGGGTGTGAAGCATTTTGACTTTATTCCTGAGAGCTACGTCCTTCCAGAAGAATTTAATGAGTTTCACGGTAAGCAAATTGTATTCCAAAGTGTTTTGATTATCATGAAAAAGAATTTGGCGTAATCATGGTTTAGCTAAAATTGGGGCTGTGGGAAAACTTGCCACAGTAACCCTAATAAAGTATACATTTTCTGAAAGATTCACAAAATTAATGTGGTGAGTTAAAACTAATTCCTATCAAATATTGGCATATTTGCCAAAGACCAGCTGAAATAGGTTTTATTTCGTTTTATTTTGAAGAGGGTTAAGCCCGTTCAGCCAGTAGACTGGTATTTAATATGCTAACTGACGTGAACAATTCCTTGATATTCCTTGATATTCTGTTCATTATTGTAATTTTGCTGTACAATGCTTTGTTGTGCTTGTAGCCTAATAGCTCAAATTAGCAATTCTCTTTTAGTTACAATGTGTGAGTGATGAGAATCTAATAGTACATCATCATTTAGGGGCAATGTATTATGCTGAAGAATATATGTCTACGTAAAATTTTAATTGTAACTGTTGCATCCTAATTTTAGCTGCATTTCTGAAGGACAGAAAGCCTTGGATTGTTAAACCTGTCGCTTCATCACGAGGCAGAGGAATCTATCTTGTCAATCACGTTAGTGGCATATTTTGACTTTCTCAAACCTTTAAACTCGGTCATTTGACACCCAAGAGTATCTTGATGAAAACCAAGCAAATGGAAGTGGGTTTGAACTGGCTTGATCTTTTTCTTTTTGCAGCCAAGTCTAGTTCCTCTAGATGACAACCTTTTAGTGTGCAAGTACATCAGCAATCCACTGCTTGTTGACGGTGAGTAGACTTATAGTATTGGCTGTGTTCCCACTTTATCAGATTGCGTTTGTGGTAACACGAAAACTACCGGTAAATTGTGCTTTTGTTCATACAAAAGGCGCGTATTTCGATACGATTTTTGGCGGGAGCACTGCAGAAATGCCCCGCTTTTGAAAATGGGAGAGTGATAGTTTCTAGCGTATTGGTTTTAATGCTGCTCCAACCGTGACGTTTACAGGTATAAAGATCTCCGCGCCATGCTAAGTTTTTGTGAATCTCTGCTCCGGCGTGGTTAGTATCTTCATACAGTCGAACCTTTATTAAGTGGCACCGTATTAAGCTGTCACCCTCCATAAAGCAGTTAGTTGTCAAAGTTCCAAAAATTACTTCCCTTAATTACTGTAATTTTGACCTTAAGTGGTTACCTCAGTCTATTAAGCGGTCGCTGTCACTCTTTACTAATTCCCAACGAGCTGAGAGATCTATAGGTCCACCAGCATGGCGGCGATGACGTAACGTGAATACCACCTCGATGTAAGAATTGTTGCAGCAACCGGCAGAATGCCTTTGGGCTGGATCGAGACGTTTGGCGTCTTTTCAATGTTAAATAATTGGCACCGGGAAACTCCTCTTAAACTCAGTCTTCATAAATTGTTAGCTATGTATCCGACAGTTGCTACACTTACTAATTGGTGAATGCTTATGGCCTGAAATAACTTTGTGCCCTTTAACACGCAGGATTCAAGTTTGACCTGAGGCTGTATGTTGGTGTGACATGTTATGACCCAGTCAGGATTTATCTTTATGAAGAGGGCTTGACAAGGTGAATGACATCCACGGGTGATTTGAGCACAGACGCTTACAGATTGACACACACTCCAAGCGGATATCTAACTGCAAGAGAGACATGGCATCACGTTTTAGGGTAGCCTGTTCCAGGTTCTCAGATATCAGTTTGGGACCAGCGAAGAGTGAAACACGATTCAACGAGCGCAGAACGAGGGAAGAAAATAGAGCGGGACCTGCCTGCTAAATTTTCTTTGCTTTTTCTCGCGCGGTCGCCCCAAATATCTGAGAGCCTGGAGCAGGCTAGTTTTAGGGCAAATGGGAAACGGCAAACAAAACAGGTCACTGGGTGGTTACCATTTAGCAGAAAAATCCGGATGGAATGACCGTTGAATACTGGTAAGCGATTTTCCGAATTTACCGACCAACGGGATGAGATTGGCGCTTACCATTTACTGCGAAGCATTCCGTCATGCGCACTCACTCGTTCTGGCGCAAAAGGAGCTGGAAACGGGACGATTCGCTCAAATGGTAAGCAATTTTCCGAAATTCCGTTCCGAACGGGAAAAGAGGACTACCTCTGGAGGTTGTCCGTAGGTTCCGAAAAGATTTTCCGGAAAATTACCTTACCATTTGACTTCAAACCGAAATTTCCGGATTTTTCTGACAAATGGTAAGCACCCAATGTCTCCGGAATTCCGCACACGGCTACGACAACACCAAATCAAACCATTAACGTCTCTTTCAAAATAAAAATTAAGTTATTGTGGTAAATAATAATAATAATAATAATAATAATAATAATAATAATAATAATAATAATAATAATAATGATGATGATGATGATGATGATGATGATGATGATGATGATAATGATACGGGTAGGGATTGGTATAGTTAGTTTTTATATTCATGGTGTGGGTTGGGTTGGGTTGGGTTGGGTTGGGTGATACACCTTGTAGGGGACTTAATGCCTTTGCTGGCAATTTATTAAATAATTAAATAAATAAATAAATAAATAAATAAATAAATAAATAAATAATATAGAGCGCTAATTCCCAAGGGCCCAAAAGCACTTTACATAAGTATCAAGACAACCTCGTTCTCAGGGTCCTCACTGGCCTGGGAACGAGGTTGGTATCCGCAGGGCAGGTACTTTCTTTAGGCCAGTACTTTTTCTAGGTACAATTTCCAAGTGTTTTTTTTCCTACTGTTTTAACATTATTGTGGATTTTTACTGACAGTTCTGATATCTAATTTATAGGTTTGCTACTGTTAAATACGACAGGACTGGTAAGAATATAAAGAATGTCTGCATGCATTTGACAAACTACAGCGTCAACAAGAAAAATGCAGACTTTGTCAGGTGTGTTCAGATATAGAAACGTACTTGTTGTTATTTCTCCAGCTAACCGATGCCATGTGGCCTCCATAATTGTGATTAGAAAGCAAATTTAGTCAGGCTAGAACAGAAGAAATGTTCCAGTGGCCAACATCATTCTCCATTGCAGAAATTGTGAGATTTTCATGCAAATCGTAGGAGATGTGGGACTGGGAAGTTTAGGAAACGGTGGGTGGGAGGGAGGTAGTATTTGCAAGATTATTGTGCGAGGAAGGAGAAATTAGCAAATCTTCACAACATTGCTGAGCAGTCGAGTGAGTCCACAGCAAATTATTTTTGACCACTGTGATGACGAATATCGTTGTCGATAAGAGTAAGGACAACGCTAAACCACATTCGATTTTTTTTTACCACAATATCAGCGTCAAAGAAAATGTTAATTTCCGAGCGCGAGGTGAAAAAAGGCATTGCGCGACACGTTGACACGAGCAGCGTTGTCTAGACTCCTATCGACAACGGCAAATTAGCCAATAAGATTGCGAGATTACTAGCAATTGTGGTAAAAATAACACAGCATATCAAGCGTGAGGAAAGAATTTGATTACCCAAGTGGAATCGAAATCACGAGCTTCCATACAGTGCCTGGATGTTTCAACCACGCACTGAGCTAAATGGACAGTTGGGGCGAGTC
The DNA here is from genome assembly GCA_016490735.1 of Pachyseris speciosa. Taxonomy (NCBI): domain Eukaryota; kingdom Metazoa; phylum Cnidaria; class Anthozoa; order Scleractinia; family Pachyseridae; genus Pachyseris; species Pachyseris speciosa. The sequence continues at coordinate 1,336,763 of JAEMWC010000103.1, read as the reverse complement.
ACGCCATTTACAAGGCTCATGCTTGTATGACACTAACCTGCGTACTGCTGGAGTAGCAAAGTTGAAAGCGTCTTGTGTGACGGTAAAGAAGGGAGAAAGACAAATTGAAAGTTCGGCCATGAAACAAGAACGGTGATGTTTGACCTGTCCCGACCATAGGAAAAATAAACCTTTCCCCATAGTTTTGTCCCAAAGACAGCATGGAAAGAGGTAGGGAGCACCAAGGTAGGGGCTGTCAATGGAAGAAGGGTATGAGAAGGGACAAGATCATTATCCCACTCTTGACCCGTTCTCTGTCTTCCCCGGCTCACTTTCAGGTGTCCCGATCCTGAGGTAGAAGATTATGGGAACAAGTGGAGCATGAGTGCCATGCTGAGATACCTGAAACAGAGTGGCAAAGACACCACAGGTAATGGTAACTGGAGTGCTCAGTCGTCTTGAAGGGGCTGTGTCACGGTGACTTTTATGTTTTCGAGGTCAAATTAAAACCAAGGACCCTCAAGTACCATTGCTTATAACCAGAATGATCCTAGAACACCAAAACAAAGATATCAAACTATTTTCTCAAAAGAGGAAGCAAACCATAATCTGTATTTGGCTATTTTTTTCACAGCACAAGAAGAGAACTTGAAAAAGTCGGCCCATGTTTTTGAAGTTCTAATCCACTTCAATCCTTGTCATCCTAAGTCAAAGAGGCTTATTTATAGTTTTCTTAAATTGGTAAAACAATTTTAAACAAAAACTGAACCATTATATTTTGGGTTTCTTTGCTTCCAATATATTTTTTCAGCGTTTCAAAGTAATATTAAAATCTCGTGACATAGCTCCTTTGAGAAGGTTTTTCAGGGTTGTGAACTGACAACTGAGGAACTGAACTTTGAACAACGGTGCTAGCACCACTTAAACTTAGGAGCTTTGAATTTCATGCTCAACACTCCAGCCGTTCGACCATGAATCAAAACGCAAGAATCAGTCCTAAAATGAGCCCCATGCCCTCTTAATAGTTTGGCATTAAGCGCCGGCTACACGTTGTAACATTGTTAGAAGAACACGTCCCAACATTGTTGTAAGAACGCCTCTAACAATGTTGGATACGCATATAACATTGTTGGAACCACGTCGCTTCGGGGTTCTGGCTTCAACAATTTCCACCTCCGCCATTAGGCTTTCGGATTGGAGACTGTGCCCTTAACTCTTATTCGTCTTTGCAATACAACATTGTTGAAAGGGCGGCTACACGCTTCAACATTTGTTGTATGTTGGAGAAAATGTTTGATCGAAATCAAAACATTCTCCCAACAAAAAATGTTGAAAAAACGTCATCAAACATGCATGCTCCACGTTCTAACATTGTTCATCCAACAAATGTTTGAACGTGTAGCCGGGACTTTACGTTATGTCACGAAAAAGGGGTACATGGCTACTTTGTGTTGGTACGAGCGATAGCGTGTGTCTGAGGCATACAAAATTCAACTCATCGAATGGCAGATATCTTTTAATTTTTATCTATTACAGTAACATTCAGTCCTTAAAATGTCGTTCTATTTTCTCACAGCTTTAATGATGAGAATAGAAGATGTTGTGGTGAAGACAATCATAGCAGGCGAGCTGCACATCGCTTCTGCCTGTAAAATGTTCATGCCTTACTCAGGAAACTGTTTTGGTAGGTGAGACTTATCGCAGGATTTGAAATAAGCGCTCGCCCACTCGCCAATGCGAGTTTCAAACCCGACGGGCGAGTGGAGATCCTAGAGTACTCACCCGGCTTGGCCGGAGTCAGTGTGGAATTTTTATATTCAGAAAAATAAAACTGTAACTGATTGTTTTTGACAAAATATAATCTAATCGTAACCATACCAGTACTTTTCACATTCTGAAAGCTTTAGAAACCCGTAAATCATGTGTAAACTGGCTTCTATTCAAGTAATAATTGCGTGAAGTACCTAACCGTAGTCATGATACTCTTGCTCATTTTGTAAACCGCGCGCCGCTTAGAACATTGGCAACGACGGCGACTAAAGCTCACGATTTTTAATAAATGGAAAACAGCAAAAAACTACGTAATTCTTAACCCTTAAAAACTTTTTCTTTTCCTACAGAAATATACGGATTTGATATTCTGATTGACGAGAATCTGCGTCCTTGGTTGTTAGAAGTGAACTTGTCACCTTCACTGGCCTGGTAAGGTCGCATAATTCCATCTTTACTGAATTTTCATATAAAGCTTGTGGCTTCTCTCACATTATCGGCTTGGTGGTAAGTTCTGTGAATTGAAAATGGGTGATCTAACAATTGGTACTCCGAATTCTCGGCCTGAAAATCCTCGTTCTTCTATTTGAGTTAGTTGACTGTCAACAATGCCGTAACTGCTTACACACATTGCAGGTTTTGCAGTTCAACTTATTTAAGTTGTTTTCCCTGTTTAGTGATTCGCCTCTGGACCTAAAGATCAAGTCTCATCTGGTCTCTGACATGTTTAATTTGATTGGTAAGCGAAGACATTCTCAACACAAACGAGCGTCATAAGTTAGGCAGTTTTTTCTTGCAAAACCTCGGCGCGATTGCGAAACGAGTTGATAAAAAAAAATTGTTGCATGTGTAACTTTCCCGCCCTGTAAATTGTGTCGCAAAAGTTATAAATAAATAATAAATATCGTTTATTCCACTCTCTTGTAGAAAACTGAATTAAAAAGCGGTTATAACTAACAATAATGCTACATTAAAGCTATGTATTAATTATATCATGACGAATACTTAAGTGACGGATGTTTAAAAGTAAAAAAATTTCTCTGATCTCTTAGTTCCCATGAACTTATTGAACGGTCGAGAAGAACTAGGTCTAAGATTATAAGGATTAGTTCTTTGTACAACAATGGATACCAAGCACGATCAGTAATGGGTGGTCACTGGTGTCAGTCATCTCAGCCATAAATTTATGACATAGAAGCTCGCGTCTGTTTGAAAGTGTATTTTCGTTGGCTGGCGACAGTGCTTGACTGTACGAGCTGTTAGGATATATGATTTTAAGTGCCCATTTTGACGGACTCTATTCTATCTGACAGGTTATTGCCAACCTACTACGCAACTGGAAAAATAGTTTGCTTCAACGTTTGTTCAGTGATTTGGTAATGTACGTGCTTTATATTGGCCTTTTCTTCGCAGGTTTTATGGCACATGATCCTATGGTTCGTAAAATTCCCACTCGGCGTGTTTTGGATTACTCAACACGGAACCGGTATCAGGTAATATTATCCAATCAGAAATTTGGAAGCTGACTCAACGCTGAAGGACGGACAAGTTTATTTTTGAGTGGGGAGAGGGTTGCGGGTGGCATACCCCCCCCCCCCCCTTCCCCAAACTAAAAGGTTTTTCGGAAGAGTAACAGAACTGTACAGAACGCAGCTAGATTCATGTAATTTTGTTTAGTCGGAAGAAACATTTTGTTGGAAAAAGAAATTGCGTAACTTCCCCTCCCCCCTCAATAATTGGTAAATGAAGAGCTACTCTGTAGAGATGTTGCCAATAAAGCCATTATTATTAAAACGCAACGGCTCGCCACTCGGTGAACTGATTTTTGCGAGGCTGTCAAACTTGTTTTACCGGATTATTCTCGGGAAGCATCATTTGGTAATGTTATCGTGCAACTGAACCGGTTTCATGGTGTCTTTCACGTTTGAAAGTGTAGATGGGCAGCTTTGGTGAGCAGAAAGATTTGATGGGGAAGATGACAGCTCATTCCTGAGCATTATGGTATTTCGATGTCATAATCTTTCTGATGACAAGCTCTCCTCTGTACGTTTTTTTATCGCAGAGGCAGCGGTCGGCCACAGCTGGTGGCGCTTTGATTCCAAACTCCAGACCACTGTCTTCCGGGCCGAGGAAGACTAAGAACGAAGATGGTTTGACGGGAGAAGAGTTGAGAATATTACGTCATACGCGTGAAGAGTATTCCAGGAGGGGAGGGTTCGTAAGAGTTTTTCCCTCACCAGACTCCTGGGAGATGTACGGGTAAGGTTCCACACCAGTTGTGTTGGCGGCGCTCGTCATTTGTTGCGTTTTCTATTCCGGTTAGTTCCGGTTTTTAGATGTTCATACACTAGGGCCCAGTTGCTCTAAGCACCACTACGCTAATCCCAGGTCAGCGTCAATTTTGATCCCACGTAATTTAGTTACTGTCCAATAAATATTTCCCTAAAATATTTTCGCCGTTAAGTTTTTACTTGAACTTGCCTTTACTTTGAGCGTTAAGTTTACTTTTAAAAACGCCCTCAACGATCGAGATGAAAACTTTGATTAACTCTTAAACGTGAGGTAACGTTAATCGGGCCCAGCAGGACATGAAAGCCGTTTTCTGAGAAAAGAAAAGAAAAGAGAAGAGGAAGAAGGGAAGAGAAAAGCAGTTAAGTTGTGGCTTACTTGTAAGCATTTCTACAGTTCTTTTCAACTGCGACTCTATTCGATCCGCAGGGCGTTTGAATACAAGAATAATTATGTATTTTTATTTAGATCTTTTCTGGAGCATCGAACAACTCACAATCATCTGCTGCATTCCAGACTCTTTCCTGGAAGGTAAACGCTGCATTTAATTTTATATAATATTGCGCGACTGATTTCTGTAGCACTTCACTAAAAATACCGTCTAAAGCTTTGAAAAGATTTCTAGTACCCAGTTTCTCGAAGCATGGCTAGGGCTAACCCGGGTTAAATACCATGACAACCTATAGGTTTTAATACATCTTAACCAATGGTTAGCGCTAACCATTCTTCGAGGAACTCAGGACCTCTTATTTCGTTCTTTTTCCTTTTAACTAAACAATCTTTCTTTTAGTCCGCACGAAAAAGTAGGTTTTCCTTTCAAGTCTTCTCGCTTCACATTAGAAAACGCCGCTGTAAGCTGTGTTTACGTTGGCTTACGTACTGCTCAGCCGATCAGAACTCATGTTAAGCACTTACAGAGGCTGGTTGGTTGGTTGTGACAGCTGGTTGGGAGGTTTGCTAAATAGGGTGAATTGCCATAAGCATGAAGATTGTACTGTGAAAAAAGAAAGTAAAACAAAATTGTTAGAGTTGAATTAATGGATTGTTGTTGTTTTCTTGCCTCAGGAAAATGTCTTTTCAAAGGCCCAGTACAGCGAGCTACTCCTCAGCGAGCGCACGAGCAAGGTCTGTTTTACAGCGAATTTAATTTCCGGTAACGTTTGGAGGCATTCCAATCCCCTAAGTGATCTGCTTGTCTTCTCAGGAATATCACATCTTATGGAGCATCGCAGCCTAAGCTTTCTCTAACTGTGGAGGCGGCAGAGGTACGGAATTGACACATGTTTACTAATTGAGCTGTGTGTTGCGTTCTTCTAAGGGGAAACACGCTGGACGATGACTATCAACTCAACTGGAAGTTTTACAACAATGAGATAGCTGTAGGGACTCCGGCAGCACAGGGAGCTCATTTTCATTGACATTACCGCAGTCTCAATTTATCTCTTCCGTTTTTTTTTCTCTTCACCAGCTGACGGACAAAATCTACCTCAGTATCAAGGACAGAATCGTTTGCTACGAAAGGAAACTGGACACTTGGGTGAGTGAGACATGCTACAAGGAGCGCACGTTTTGCATGAACTGTTGCTATGAGGGGCACACATTTTGCATGAACTGTTGCTATGTGGAGCGCACGTTTTACATGAGCTGTTGCTATGAGGGGCGCACGTTTTGCATGAACTGTTTCTGTAAAATACAGAGAAATCTTAAATTGTCTGTAAATAAGCTAGTACACTACAACAAGCTTGTTCACAACATTTCGCTATTTGCACAAAGTCCTGGAACACTTTTGAATTATTGTCTGCGACCTCTAGTATATCGTAAGATTCCATGTTCCGCTCTGAAATAGCAAGGGAGCTTTTGCATGAGATGTTATCAACTGGAACTGGATAAGTGTCCGGGCTTTCTTACGGCGGGCCAACATTGTTCTTAACAAAGAGGTGTCCGCAGAACGTGTGTCCACTGTGTTGGAAAAGGGTGAAGGCGTTGATTGAGGATCGAACACACATGTTTATGGGACAGCGGTCGAACAGTCTGGTACTTGGTGTACCATTTTACCGCCGCTCACATGTGTGCTCTTCGACCCTCGATCAACGCCTTCGATATAGCTTCGGTTCACCCGCTGAAAAAGCGAAATTCCTTGATCTCATTTCTTGCAGAGCCCTTCCCTCCTTCGAACAAAAAAAGCCTTGGGCAATTCAACGCCAAGCACAGGTAATCATAATTGAAACAGAATGCGCTTAAGGGGCTAAAGGTTGTTTCCTTAAAGCTTGCTAGATTTCGTACATGTTTCCCACGGGGTAACAGAAAATGGAAACATTTTGCATAGATATACCTTGACACCAAACAAAGCCTTTTACATTTGAGGCATTCCTAATCGTTATAAGTCTTTCCCAAACGTGCGCTTGCCCGTGAATCTGGCAGTAGTGTTCGCATGAGGCTTATGTTTGCTTCGTCTTAAGTTAGCGTTTACATGCTTACTTTTCATAATTCAAGGTACTTCCGGTACAAACCATGAACCAAGTGAGAAGCCTCGTGACCATTCAACTGCGTCACGCGTGACACCTATTGGACACGTGGGGATGAATTACACGGAGGAGAAACCTGTTTCCCATCATGGAGGTTAGTGTTTATCACATTAGGTAATAATTAAATGCAATTTTCCAGAATTTGAGATAGCTATGGCAATACTTAAAGTTGAGGTGAAAAAAAAAAAACAAACAGAAATTTAAGAAATAGCCCACAAAATAAATTAATAATAAATATACAAAGTAAGAGAGAAGCAAACAAACAAGAATTTCTTTGACTTTCGTACTCATATTCATCGCATAAAATGTTCAACATAATTTGAAAACGAACAACACCCGGAATCGAACCCGGGCCACGGCGGTGAGAGCGCCGGATCCAAACCACTATATAGACCATATGGGAAACGACGGAATGGTGGCCTCTTCTTTGCGTTTTCGAAGTGTCTGCGAGGAGGTTTAGATAATTACTTGTTTAGTTTGAACAACTAGTAGATTCTGTTGAAACAATTGTATTATTTGCTCTCGATTTCTCATAGTCTAAAAGAGAGCCGCATTCGTGACAGAACGCTAGTAGATTTATACAAATTGTTTTTAGCACCTCATTTGAGAATGAAATCGTCTTTTTCAGATGATTTATCAATGTTGGTGAAGTATTTCTTCCCTACATAGTATCACCAAGGGAAGGGACTGGTCGAAAAGTACAGGTGGAGGGGTGGGGGAGGGGGCATTTGGAATTGTGGGGTATAAAAATCACATGACCCACCCCTTCTTTTGACACAAAACTGAGTGACCCACCCCTGAATGATTTCTGAATGAATACGATTTCTGGTTGGAGAAAGTCTTGTATGGACTTTTGATTGTGTTGATTGGCGTTTAGATATATTTCTTAACCAAATGCAAAAGCTTTCGTTTTGGGGGGTCACGATTTAACGTTAAATCGTGACTCCCGAAATTAATTATTGCACATTTTGTAACACAGCATTTACTTTATATCCTGTGCGTATTTGTTTGTGGGTGTTCACAACCTAATTGGAACGTGCTTTATACTGTCAACGTTTAGTATAAAAGTAGTTCAATTAGAAATCGTGTTAAATCCCTGATAAAGTCTGTGTGATCAGATGAAACCAGTCGGATAATAAACAAAGCTAACAAGATCTGTTGCTGTGTGCTGTTCACTGGTTTTTATTTAAAAAAATACAACAATAAAGTGAAAGAAAAGACCCAATCATATTTGTGATTGGTCAATTTTGCGGGCCGTATTCTACAGTACAGCCCGCTTGACTTCAACTAGTTTTCTTTCCCTCAAGCCAAATTAACCTCAGAGATATAATAAATATCTTAGTAACCTCGTTTTCTCGGTCCGTACTGTAAGTTACAGATCCTCGTTTTTTCCCATAAATTTATGGCTCCATAAATCAACGGGAAAAACTCGCTCCGTAACTTACAGTACGCACCTCGAACTCAGTTAGTAAGAGGTATTGACTGCGTCTTTTCTTTCATTTCATTGTAATGAAATATCATTATTATATTAAAATTGCATTTTCTATCTGAAAAAAGCACAAGAGAGATTTCAATAAGAGGGTTTTTTTATAACAACTTAATTTTCGGCCATATCATGGTATTTTAATACTATTTAGAAAAATAAATTGCAGAAACTAAGCTGCCCATCTTTAAAGTGTCTATATCGTCTTCTATTTTTTTTGTGGTTCTGGTATATACATAAGGAGTAGATAGCTGTTCAAATTTTTTTTTCGAATTCCGCCGTGATTTTGCCCTGAAATCGTCGTTCAAATTTCCCGCTTGAGCCACGCCCATCAAACTTGACCGAGCTAGTAAGGGGCGTGGGTCTATTCCTGATCTGACGTTACAAACTGATTTGCATCTCATTAAGTCTTTGTAAACATGCATGCAAAGCAGTTTGTGACGCAAGATCAGGAATATACCCATGTCCCTTACTAGCTCGGTCAAGTTTGATGGGCGTGGCTCAAGCGGGAAATTTGAACGACGATTTCAGGGCAAAAACACGGCGGAATTTGAAAAAACCTTTTTGAACAGCTATCTACTCCTTCTGTACATATCAGAAGCACCAAAAACCAGAAGACGATATAGACACTTTAAATGTGTGGCCAACTATGACAAGAAAACTAAGCATTCAATTATTGAAAGACCTCTTTCTTTTGATACAACGAGTATGCCTTTTTCAGTCATCCAGTCATAAAAAAGGATGACCCAACCCTATGGGCACCTTAAAACTGGACGACCCACCCCTTACTAAGGTCTGAAAACAAAATACTATGAAAAGCAAACAATAGTTTGGTTGATATATTTTGTTAAAACGGAACAAAATATTAATATTCTTCCGGAAATCGAATCCGGGCTACGGCGGTGAGAGCGGTGGATCTTAACCACTAGACCATATGGGAAACGACGGAATAAAATGTGAAATTATCACGCAAATTTGGAGTCCTTTCCAACTTGTGTTTAGAATCTCGTTTCAGAATGAAATCGTCTTTTCTGAGATCATTTATAAATGTTGATGAAAGTATTCCTTCTTCATAGAGATTCACTAGTACTGCAGAAATGTTATAACGCAAAAACAACAAAATACTATGAAAAGTAAACAGTTCGGATGATATATTATGTTAAAACGGAATAAAATAGTATTATGCTTCCCACACCGGAAACCGACCCCGGGCCACGGCGGTGAGAACGCCGGATCCTAACCACTAGACTATATGGGAAACGATGGAGGATTGAGAGAAATTATCGCAGATGTAGAGTCTTGTTGCAGAATAAAACCATGCTTGTTAGATGATTTGTTAGTGTTATGGAAATAGTCGCCTCCTTTCACAGATTCACTTCAAAAATGTTTACTGTAAAAAGAAAAATTAGATTTCCCACACCGGGAATCGAACCCGGGCCACGGCGGTGAGAGCGCCGGATCCTAACCACTAGACCATATGGGAGACGATGAAATGCTCTACGAAATTATCATGACAAATTTGGAATAATTGCTACTTGTTTTTACAATCTCGTTTCATAATGGTAATTGAACTGAATGCAGTTTGATCTGAAATGATACGTGTGATTTCAAAATGCGCGCCAGTTCGATTTGAAATCACAGGTTTGATTTCAGACCAAAATTGCACAACACGAAGTTCAATTACCACTTTATTACACTCATTTTATTGTCAATACTAAAATTTATTTATCCACTTCAGGAAACCTGGTGTTAAAATAGGATGCGATTTAGAACAAAAAATAGTGCGGTTCGTGAAAAAATTGTGGTGTTGAGAGCCAATGAGATTGTTAGGATGGGTGTAATAAAGAATGAAATAATCTTTTTCAGATGGTTTATCAATGTTGATGCGGTATTCCTTCCTCATACAGTTTCACTGGAAAAAATGTTTCCGACGCAAAACCAACAGAATACTATTGAAACTAAACAATAGTTTGGATGATATATTTTGTTAAAATGGAACAAAATGGTGATAGTCCTCTCAAACCGGGAATCGAACCCGGGCCACGGCGGTGAGAGCGCCGAGGCGATATCAGAAAAAAAATTGTTTTCATATTTTTTGCTGTCTTTTTTTCATGTATAGCCTCTTACAGAAAACTGAACAAAATATTCCCATTCTCATAGCTTATTATTTTCCTAGGACACACGCACACGCAGAAAAAGAAAAACCAATAGCATAAGCTCAAAATTTTTACCGATGCAACTGTCTCGATTCTCCTTGTACTAGCTACTGCCCTGCGTTGTTTTAGTTATTTGTAGTAATTTGGTGCTCTTAGGGATAAAATAAACGTTTTAGCTCTTTTTAAAATCATTCTTGCAGGCGTGAAACACTCCAGGGACCCAGAAGCGCAGGCGTCATACCGCATACCTTCCTCTGGTCTCCAACAGCCTCATCCAAGATCATCCCATGATGCCGCGCGGGCGCAAAGGCCGCCGTTGCCAACCAGCGGAGAGACAGTGTCCAAGCGTGTGCTGTCTGCGCAGCCGCGATATCAGCCAATCAGAGTGGATGACATCATGGCGAAGGCAGGAACGCTTACGTGAGTTTAGTACAGCAAACAACTATCGACGGTCAAACATCAAAAAAGCTTCGTTAAACATTTATCATTTTAATAAAAACCAAACGTTTTCGAATTCAGTTCTAGTGAGCGAGTTTGATCGAAGATGAAAACACAAGTGTGAAGAATTTCTTTGACGTTCTTTCTTATATTCAGTGCCTGAAACGAGTGATCCAAAAACTGCATCTTAACTCATCGTGTTGATGTTGTTTCTTTTAACTAAATTTATTTCAGTCAATTTCTTCTTTCTATTTTCTCGAAAGAAAATAAAAAATGCTCATGGAATTGCAAGTAAAGACGCAATCCGCTGATTTTGGCGAGTTTTCCCGCGTGTCTCGGGAGCCCGCCCGTCTCTTCCTTGACGCCAAAGAGTCGGTCCCATTTGAACGCGCACCTTACTACGAATGGAGTCTGTGTTTTTTCAGTCGTTTCTCTGAAATGCTCCTTTTGTTGGCATTTCTTTAGGAAGTTGCAAGCCAGACAAGCTTTCGCTATGTATCTGCAGCGAGTTCAACAAAGACTGGTGCACGAGACAAGGTGAGGCTAGATTGTTCTGAAGCAAATGATTCTTTTCACATCAAAATTTACGGGGTGGCGTCCATCCAGATTTCTGAAATGTCTGGCATTTACTTCCTTCTCTTCTAGTTACGATTCTGAGGATCCACAGGACGGTACAGATTCCAGACAAGATGATCAAATGGTTTGTTTTCAATTTATTCTACCAGAACCTTTCACTAATACACCATTTTGCTAATGATCAGTTCCTGGTGGATTGTGGGTAGATCCAGTCCTTTGTGGATCTACCCACAATTCACCAGGAACTGATCATTAGCAAAATGGTGTATTGTCAACTATTCATTGCAATGCCGTCACACTATCTACTTGATAAGCGTTCTCAGCTCAACATTTTTGTTTTAGAATTTCTTGGTGAGTTCGGGCTGACTGCTCCCGATTTTTAATTCCTTCAGAATTTGGTGATTCGTTTCCTGAAGAAAGCTGCGAGCAACTTGCAACAGCCATTCAAAGTTGTCGTACCGAGCCACAAGTTACCTTTACATGACAGGTAAAAAACTCAACCACAAGGAATGCTGAATTGCCAACTGTCTTTTGAGAGGACAAGCAAACCTCTCTGTATTTTTTTTCTCAAATTCTTTCAAAGAAAGCAATACTATAAAAAAATATATATATTGCAGTTTTCTGTATTTAATGTGTTTTCCTTCAGGCGGCGTATCCTTGCCAAACAGCTTGGAGACTTCGTTCGAGTTTACGGAAAGGTACCACTCTGCAAATACGTTTCGCAACTCATTTATCTGCGTTAACATCTATTGTCTTGCCTTAAAGGGTTACGTCACGAGGATTTTGCAGTTTTAGTTCAGTTCTGTGCTAAAATCATTACTTTGAGCCTCTACTCATAAACAAAATGCTCCTGTAAAACTCTGACGAAGATATCAAATGAATATTATCTGGATGATTTTTGAAGACGCAGCATCAAAACTTGAAAAAATTGGCTAATTTTTTTCAAGTTTCAATCCATTTCCATCCTTGCCATCAATAGCAACAGGCGACAGGAAACAGTTTCAGTACTTTCAAATAGTCTTTAGACCATTATTTTTGGAATTCAATTGATGTGAAGATTCCGTATAGCTTTTTATAAAGTTGCCAAATGACATGACTTTCCCCCTTTAAAGTCACAGAGACGTTTTTTGTCGTGTTTCTTTCGGGTTCATCAGGAAACCATGCAGATTCAAAAGCGGCAGGAAGTTAACATTACATACGGGCTTTCAAGAAGCAACTCGTTTGTTGGTGATATCCCGGATGAGGAGTTCAAAGTTTTCATGGCTATCGCAAGGTAATTGTTATAAGGATCATTATTACCTCGGAATTGATAATAAGACCAAGACCAAATGTTGGGCCAGCAGAACATCTATGCCCTGCAATGCGTTGGTGGAGATGACGGCTGGTTGGCAAACATCTTTGAGAAGAACGCGATGTCCGGACCCTTGACCTTGCCAGCCAGTTCTCAATCCTGAGAACTGTCAAGGAAAGTTAGACTGTCTGATACTTGAAATACTTTTCACCCGCGAACGCAAACCGAAACTGAACACCAATTATTATTATTATTATTATTATTATTATTATTATTATTATTATTATTATTATTATTATTATTATTATTATTATTATTATTATTATATTATTCGAATGAACAAATTTTTCGAAACGGATTTTACTATAAAAGTTAACGTTAAAAAACAACGACGTTTCGACCGATCAACGGTCATTTTCAAGTTGAAGGATAAAATTGTTTAACATGCGCTTATATAATAATCAATTGTAAAATGCTAATGAGGTACTGACTAAAACTCTAAAATATTTGCATAAAAACAATACGAGAAAATCGCGGCAATAATGGTGAGAACGCAAGGCAAAAGAGACAATATTAAAAGTGAATAATTAGGTAAAAACTTTTGCGCGGATCGAATCACACTGTTTGTTCAGTTTTGGTTTAAGTTCACGAATAAAAAGCATTTCAAAAATCAAACAGTCTAATCTACTCTGACACTTCTTTAAAATCTTGAAATTTGTTTTGATGGTCTCCGGATCCTGTCCATGCTCGTCCTTTGCGTGGTTGCCGATTGTTGATCGCTTATGTTCCTCCACACGTTGATGTAGGTGTCGACTCGTGAAGCTGACATAGTCTGCATCACACTGACCACACTTATAATAATAAACAACGTTTTGTTGATTAACGATTGGAGGTTTGTGTTCTTTCGGTTTGAATTGTCTTTTTATCTTCTGACTTGTGTAAACGGGCTGGACAACGGCATCAATCTTTCGGTTGAGATCACCGAGTTGGTGTCTTACCGCATTTGCTGATTTTTGGTCTTTGAACGGTAGGACAATTCTGATAGGGGCATCATGGTCATCGGATAGTTGTTGTTTGGTACATACATCCTCGGAGACTTTCATTTCAATAAAATGTCTGCTAGTGTTCTCTACGAGAGTTCCGGGATAATGCAGGCGAGCAAAAACAGTTTTTAAACGTTCGCATTCTTGATGGAAAGACTGCCAATTCGAGGAAAGTCTAAACGCACGGTTTAACATTGTCTTCAGCAAAGAACGTTTATACTTTACGTCAACATGACTTTGGTAATGCAGTAAAAGTCCAGTATCAGTTGGTTTCACGTAGACCTTCGTGTCTAGTCGGGGACCATTTCTGATGATCATCATTCCAAGAAACGGAAGTTTGCCATTGTTTTCAAGTTCCATTGTGAAGCTGAGTGAGGGATGGATTTCATTTAATGTTGACAAGAATTCAGAGGCAGATGAGACATCGGGCATTTTGCTGAGGGTGTCATCGACATAGCGCTTATAGAAAGCAGGCATCCTGTTTTGGTTTTCCAATTTCTCTTCAATATGGCACATAAACGCATTTGCCATTAGTATTCCGAGGGGAGAACCCATGGCAACCCCATCCACTTGTTCGTACAAAGTTCCTTCGAATTGGAAAAGTTGGTTTTTCGTAGCAACCTCTAAAAGCTCTATAAGGTCGGTTTTTGTGATGTTAAGCGCATACTCCTTATTGAACCAATTGTCCTTAAACGCTTTCTCGGCTAGGATTTCGATTGTGAGATAAAGATCGATGATCAGGACATTTTAGTGTCATATGATGTTTCGTCCCTCTTCACAAACGTACCAGTAGATGAAACAATCGAAATCCTAGCCGAGAAAGCGTTTAAGGACAATTGGTTCAATAAGGAGTATGCGCTTAACATCACAAAAACCGACCTTATAGAGCTGTTAGAGGTTGCTACGAAAAACCAACTTTTCCAATTCGAAGGAAATTTGTACGAACAAGTGGATGGGGTTGCCATGGGTTCTCCCCTCGGACCACTAATGGCAAATGCGTTTATGTGCCATATTGAAGAGAAATTGGAAAACCAAAACAGGATGCCTGCTTTCTATAAGCGCTATGTCGATGACACCCTCAGCAAAATGCCCGATGTCTCATCTGCCTCTGAATTCTTGTCAACATTAAATGAAATCCATCCCTCACTCAGCTTCACAATGGAACTTGAAAACAATGGCAAACTTCCGTTTCTTGGAATGATGATCATCAGAAATGGTCCCCGACTAGACACGAAGGTCTACGTGAAACCAACTGATACTGGACTTTTACTGCATTACCAAAGTCATGTTGACGTAAAGTATAAACGTTCTTTGCTGAAGACAATGTTAAACCGTGCGTTTAGACTTTCCTCGAATTGGCAGTCTTTCCATCAAGAATGCGAACGTTTAAAAACTGTTTTTGCTCGCCTGCATTATCCCGGAACTCTCGTAGAGAACACCATTAGACATTTTATTGAAATGAAAGTCTCCGAGGATGTATGTACCAAACAACAACTATCCGATGACCATGATGCCCCTATCAGAATTGTCCTACCGTTCAAAGACCAAAAATCAGCAAATGCGTTAAGACACCAACTCGGTGATCTCAGCCGAAAGATTGATGCCGTTGTCCAGCCCGTTTACACAAGTCAGAAGATAAAAAGACAATTCAAACCGAAAGAACACAAACCTCCAATTGTTAATCAACAAAACGTTGTTTATTATTATAAGTGTGGTCTGTGTGATGCAGACTATGTCGGCTTCACGAGTCGACACCTACATCAACGTGTGGAGGAACATAAGCGATCAACAATCGGCAACCACGCAAAGGACGAGCATGGACAGGATCCGGAGACCATCAAAACAAATTTCAAGATTTTAAAGAAGTGTCAGAGTAGATTAGACTGTTTGATTTTTGAAATGCTTTTTATTCGTGAACTTAAACCAAAACTGAACAAACAGTGTGATTCGATCCGCGCAAAAGTTTTTACCTAATTATTCACTTTTAATATTGTCTCTTTTGCCTTGCGTTCTCACCATTATTGCCGCGATTTTCTCGTATTGTTTTTATGCAAATATTTTAGAGTTTTAGTCAGTACCTCATTAGCATTTTACAATTGATTATTATATAAGCGCATGTTAAACAATTTTATCCTTCAACTTGAAAATGACCGTTGATCGGTCGAAACGTCGTTGTTTTTTAACGTTAACTTTTATAGTAAAATTATTATTATTATTTTTATTATTATTTTTATTATTTTTATTATTATTATTATTATTATTATTATTTTTATTATTATTATTATTATTATTATGATTTTTATTATTATTATGATTTTTATTTTTATTATTATTATTATTATTATTTTTATTATTATTATTATTATTATTATTCACTTAGAAATGATATCAAAATAATATCGAAATGTTGTGTAATTTCGCTAATTTTATTCTCTAATGTTTACCTAAAACTACACTGGTTTTATCTTTTGATTGATTGATTTTGCTTCACATCTGTAGCGAGACAGAGCTCGAAGATCTTTTAACTACCTACACCAAACTAAACAAGAACGCCAGCGTGTTTTTAGGTGGCCGTCCAGAAAGGAGATCTGAGGAGAGCACACCCAAAGCACTTACGAACGATACAGGACTGTCACGAAGAAAGGAAGGGGGAAAGCACGCCTGGAGGTAAAAACTATAAGCCGGTGTTTTTTATTGTTACTCCAGTAACGGTTTAAGAGAGCTTACGGAAAAAATCTGACAATAAGCTTGCAGTACAACTGCGTAAGGAAGAAATACTTCATCAACGTCGATCAATCATCTGAAAAACAAAACTGATTTCATTCCGAAAGGAGCTTCTAAAAAACCAAAGGACTCCAAATTTGCCATGATAATTTCGCATTGCATTCCGTCGTTTCCCATGTGGTCTAGTGGTTAGGATCCGACGCTTTCACCGCCGTGGCCCGGGTTCGATTCCCGGTGTGGGAAGGATGTTACTATTTTGTTCCGTTTTAACAAAATCTATCATCCAAACTACTCCAAATTTGCCATGTTAATTTCGCATTGCATTCCGTCGTTTCTCATATGGTCTAGTGGTTAGGATCCGACGCTTTCACCGCCGTGGCCCGGGTTCGATTCCCGGTGTGGGAAGGATGTTACTATTTTGTTCCGTTTTAACAAAATCTATCATCCAAACTACTCCAAATTTGCCATGTTAATTTCGCATTGCATTCCGTCGTTTCTCATATGGTCTAGTGGTTAGGATCCGACGCTTTCACCGTCGTGGCCCGTGTTCGATTCCCGGTGTGGGAATGATAATACTATTTTTTTGTTTTAACAAAATATATCATCCAAACTATTGTTTACTTTTCATAGTATTTTGTTGTTTTCGCGTCACAAACATTTTTGCAGTCACACTTTGTAAGTAAGTAATACTTCATCAACGTTGAGAAATAGTCTGCAAAAAAATATATTTTATTTTGAAACGAGATTCTGACAACAAGTAGGAAAGAAAATTTGCCAAGATAATTTCGCAATAGTTTTCATCGTTTCCCATATGGTCTATCATCCAAACTATTGTTTACTTTTCATGGTACGTATTTTGTTCTTTTCGTGTCAGAAACATTTTCGGAGTGACAATTTCGAAGTAAGTAATACTTTATCAACGTTGATAAATCATCTGCGAAAAAAAAAATTTATTCTCAAACGAGATTCTAATAACAAGTGCTAAAGGACTTCAAATTTTCCATGATAATTGCGCGATAGTCTCCGTCGTTTCCCATATGGTGTTGTAGTTAGGATCCGGCGCTTTCATCGCCGTGGCCCGGGTTCGATTCCTGGTGTGGGAAGATTATTACTACTTTGTTCCGTTTATTACAATATACCAACCAAACTACTGTTTACTTTTATTAGTATTCTGTTGTTTATCCGTCGTAAACGTTTTTCCAGTAAAACTGTGTGAAGAAGAAATACCGCATCAACATTGAAATCTGAAAAGGATGATTTCATTCTTTATTAGACGCATTTTGAAATCACTGGTGATCCTAGTAATCTGATTGGCTCTCTACAGCACAAAAATCTTCACGGGGTTTTTGTTTTCTTGTTGACAGCACAAACCCGACTCCTGGCGAGAACGTGGTGAGGCCCACAGTGGATCTAAATAGCACGGGTTCCTCGGTGACAACAAGTGATCGACATACCCGGGCGCTGACAGCTGTGTCAGCATATGGCGCCTCGGTGGCCCTGAATAAAACTCGACAGCGTCCCGTGTCCGCCAAAGCGACAAGTTCACAAGGTGAAAACGGAAAATAACTGTAATTGCCGTATTAGTCGAACAAAGTACTTCTACGACCAAGGGCCTCTTCATATGAGCCCGGTTACGGAGATCTCGCCTTACAACTAAATGCTTTGTAAAAATTCCATTATGTTTATATCAAAGGACGGGCTGGCCCGGTTTGCGAGATCTCGGTAACTGGGCTGAAATTTTTGCCTTATGAACACTCCAGCCCGTTTACCGGGATGATTAAAAAATGATGCAATGCATTTTTGTCAGTGGAACGAACAGTATTTGATTTTTACTTCTTTTTTTCTTCTGTTTAAAGTTCGGAATAATTTCTTTTGATCAGGTGGTTAAAGTAAAGATAAAGGATTTCGAGGTTTCTATAACCGATAAAAGCGAAAATTCTCGCCAGACTCGTTCGTTACATTTCACGCCTGAGTGGTCGCGTCACCACTTTTCAACTCGGTAACTGGGCTGTAATTTCCCTTTTGAACAGATATTAAACTTCATGCCGCTAACCTAGCCAGCCCGGATACCGGGCTCATATGAACAGGCCGCTAGCCAAGCTCTCGGATAAGTGGCGTAATTAAAAGTATAAGCACCAAAAAGTTGTCGCTTAAGCGGCGGCGGCACATTGTTCACATCATTTGAACTCAAGAGTGGCACCTCTACGACGCCAACTAAAAGACGGCTCGCTTCAAATCACCTGCACAGGAGACAGTGATATTCCACTTCATTGTGGTTGTTTTTTTCTGGAAAGAAAGTAGTTATGTTCATTTATTTAATAAAGTTTGATTGGGTTTTATAAGCGTCTGTCCCAAACGTGCACCGCTTTCGATTGAGGGCCTTGCCTGTTTTTGACTGTAAAATCATTGATTCTATAGTTGCTGATAGGATCCACCGAGCTGGGCGCCCTGTGTCTGCCAAACCGCAGTCACGTGACTTTAGAACAACTGATGGCTCGGACGACGCCAGGAGCGTTGACGGAGGTAAGACTAGGAAATACACTCAGTGTAACTCAAGAGCGCGGTTCCGGACAACTTCACGAGGCCTGAGTAATTCAACAAGGAGTGTGCGCTCCCCGAGAAGGACATTTGACGATACAGGGGACGCGAAAGAAAAATTGCTGTGAAAGTCAACAATGTAATCTTTTGCTCAGTTTCTCATCGTTTAAAGTTTTTTTTATCCAATTTAAAGTTTCGACAATTTCGATTTCTGTTGTGTGTTGTGGTTTACCTACAGCTCTCGCCTATGGTGGTCAACGGAGTCGCGTGTCCTCGGCACCAGTTCGCCGCGAAAGGGGAACGGACAGTGAATTTAAAGGTTGGGGTCATAAACCAGCTCACTAACATGTCATGCACAATCACAACAGCCCACTAAAAATGAGAAATGATCGAAGGGCTTGAAGGTGACAGGCAAGAAATGAAAATTTGGTTCATCAACGGAGTTGATAATGTAAATTGGCCACCGTAAAGAGATTCAAACAGCTGATGTTTCGAGCATGAGCTCTTTGTCAGAGCAAATATTCGCTTTTTGAGTCACTTAACGGTGGTGAACTGTTAACATTATCAACTCCGTTGATAAACCAAATTTTCGTGTCACGGTTTCACTCCCCAACCGACGCAGCACCACAGTTTCATTAGAAATTAACCCCCTTTATTCATTAAAGGAAAATGAAATGAACCATAATTTTCAATTACCTTACAAATCCTTAGCTTTTATCATAAAAGATGTTGCCACAGCGGGCTTTTGAGGGAGCAGCGTCGAATCCTGTGCCGGGTTAGTGTCATGATAACGGGCACAGATCAGTTCTGCAAGACAAGGAATTTATACTTTATTTTAGGTACTAGTTGTAAAACAACTTAAAATCAAAATTAAAATTTTATCTCGTAGGGCCCACGTTAGCTGATGAGCATGCGGTCGCGGCCGCGCTCCAGCGATTAGCGAAGAGACAAGCTGCGCGGCAGTACTCTGCCCAGAACATTAGTGGTCATCAGGGTCATAACTGGGATGACCTGTTTAAAAAGATGGACTTTACTCAAGAAACCGATGCGACATGTCACAACCAAGACGAGTTTATCAGCGTAGGGGACGAATTGGCGGACCCATGGTCACGTGTCGCTGAAAAAACCCCAAAACGAACTCACCATGACCGCCACGCAAGCGCAAACGCTACGTTTGAAACGTTTGTAAACCATGATCATCGTCCGGCAAATGAAGGTCATGGTCACGTGGAATGGTTCAATAATACCGGTGACCGCGGTCGTGCTGGTGTGTCGGGCTCGGATCCTTCTGAGGAAAAGTCGATTCGTATTGATTTGAAAAAGGAATACGTTGGAACACAGGAAACAAACAGCGAGGAGAAACCCGTGGCCGCTCAAGTTAAAAGCCCGTCTATTTCCAGAGAGGAATATAACCGACACATGAAACTCATAAGTCAGAAGCTGACTGAAGAAAAGCTTCGCCTTCAGAAGCAGTTACAGCAGTACCCATGCCTACCACGCCCACCGCCTGCTCGGCCGAGCCCCGGCACTAGGAAGGGTACTTCTCACAAGAGAATGATCAGGTAACAATACTCGCGTCTAACGTCTAGTTACTTTTATCTGAATGTTTATCACCTATTACTAACCAATGCCCTTTTAACAGCTTTCATTTGGATGGCCTTCTTAAGTTTTATACATACAAGTTATGCAATGTTTTCGAGTGGCATACCGTGAAATATCCCACGGGTGACTTGTAAAATTTTCTTGGCATACTCACGAGCCTTTAGGCGAGTGTGTATGCAAAGAAAATACAAGAGACAAATAGGGGGTATTTCATGTTAAAACCCACCAATTAATTTTTGCACGATTTTATTTGGCTATTTTAGATCATGTGATGTAAATTGGAGGACGGATATCAGACAATATACCCTGTCCGTGTCGATATTAGCCTCCTTCGCAGCCGTTGTTTGTGTCGGTCCTATTCTCCCTCCCCACCAACGTCTGCTGAACCGAGTCGGACATTCCATTCCCAGGAACTGACCAATCACATCGTGGCTTTTAAATTTTGGTGGCCAAGTTCTCAAAGCCTCCTTCGCGGCCGTTGTTTGTGTCGGTTCTATTCTCCCTCCTGATTGGTTACTCAGACATAATGGGAATGGAATGTCCGGCTCGGTTTAACGGACGTTCAACACTTTCAACTTTCAACTGTGTGTACGTGATATGAAAACTAATCGGAGGGTTATAAAATAAATGTTCTTGGCTGATAGATTGTTCTCGAAATTTCACAGTTGCCCTCGGAGCTTCGCTTATCGGCCAACTGTTCATTTTTCGGACAATCTATCAGCCGCGAAAGGGGAGTGTATTACAACAAAAGCTTTGCATAACTATTTTGCACCATGCCATAGAAAATATATAGCCCAAGAAAATTAATGTAGTGCAGTGTATTAGGTTGGGCGGAATAGGGGAATCCTTGTTTACAATATTTGCCTCATTAACATGAACAATTCAGTTTCTGATGGAGCTACAAATAAATCAGTTCTGAATATTGAAAGGTCATAGTATGAATAATTCTGCCAATGAATTTGAGCCTCATGTATTGAATACTTTTTGTGCAACGCGGGTTTAAAAACTCAAAATTTTACAAAGGATGTATGAGCTCATTAGTGCTTTTGCCACCCAGAAGTTTTGCAGTTTTTGGAAGACAATATGTCCTTGAATACTACACCTAAAGAGCTAAAAATTTCACAATGTATTAAATTTCACTAGCTCTTTAGCTGCCTGGAGTCAAATCACATCAAACATGTTTCTTTCTGTAAGCAAGGCCGCATGCAAATGAGCAAAAATGTAAACAATGACGTACGCATTAATCCCCCTATACTAACCAATATACAACGGCTTTCCTGCATTCTGATTGGCTGTATTTTCTGTGGCATAGTATAAAGCGCAATACACGATTGGTGATTAGCAAGTTTCATTGGAATTGTCACCGCCTGGGGATCCCATGCACAAACTCAAAAGTAGGAACCATCTTGTAGAGCAAAATAAGCAGGACCACCGAAAAATACTGCTTAGTAGCTTCTATTTGTTCTACTTTGTTTCAGCTTGTGTTCGCCTTTGTTTCGCATCCTTATTATCTATTAGAAATTATGTAAAATGGAGAGGAAATTATTTACAAATTGTATTAACAGCAGTACTTCTGGGTAAACCGGCCTGTTAGCAGATAACTGAGAGGAGTCCGTGATCATGAACTTAATTCTTTATATTTTGCACAAGACGTAATTCTAGTTTATTTTCCTTTTGCTGGACTTCAGGTTGTGATTGGCCAGCAAAACTCGCGCCACTTTCTCAACCAATGAGAAGCAAAACCAAAACCAATCGTGATGTGCTTACACACATTTTCCCGCGCTTGGCGTCGGCTACAACTGAGTAATTGCTTCGACTTCTGGCCCCAGTTGTTGAAAGAGCGGATAACTCGCTAACCAGCGGATAAACATATATTGGTTTGCAGTGCATTTTATCCCCAGGATAGCGGCGACTTATTCGATGGGTAAAGTTATTCGCCCTTTGAACAAGTTTTACCACACCCAGCTGATAATCGCTCTAGTTTTTGTTCAACACTACAGGTCTTAATCGTTTTTTTTTCTCTTTCGTTGTTTTCAAACAGACTAGCTGCGTCCAATCCTCCGCCAGTTTTTGACGTCATCTCAGGAATGTCAGGCCTGCCAAACGACGATTCTTTGTGACAGCGGTATCTCTAATGCTGTACGTCATGTAAAACACGTCAGACGAAACCTGCCAGTCCAAATAAAAGCTCGATCTTCCGTAGCCTCCTTCGCAGACGTCTTTGGGCTCGTCACGAGTTCCTTGCCCACGAACGTCTGCTGAATTGAACTGCCACTTCCGTTCGTCGGCGGTTAGCCTTTGTTTTGAAGAAACCAATAACGAGCTGCGTAAGAATGGAAATCGACACCCGATTCACGTGCGTCGTCTGTGAAAATTATCCAGGGGTCGAAGTCCTACTTTCCATAAATTGGAAAACGAACTATGATTGGCTAACCGCCTCGAACGGAAGTGGGAACGCGTGACGAGCCCAAAGACGTCTGCGAAGGAGACTAGATCTTCCGTTTCTTCACCAAAGTTTGCAGTGAGTTGGACTGGTTGTCGCAGGTCTTTGGAGAAAACATGGGTGTCCTAAGTCTCTACGTACTTACAACTTATTCGTCGCCATTCAACTTGTCTCCTCAAACATTCACAATCTTTACTGTTTTCTTCGGATATCTGTCACTTTCGGCGGGCATATTTCCGTTAGTAATAACCTATTTTTTGCTATGTGTTCTAAACAAATGAGAATTATGAAAATTTATTTTCTTATTTCGCAAAACTCTGTGTTGTTTGTGAATTCAGGCAGTGGACGTGCGTTTACAAGCAACAGAAACCATTGAAGGGAGAAACGTTTCTTTAAATTTCCTTAATATTTATTTGTTTATTCTAGAACACTAGTTTACGTGTACATTTCGTTGCCGTGTGTCGTCGCAGCTTTGTATGCGATCCATTAAAATGTGGAACTGTTTGGATACGTACGTGGTTTGTTTTGTGTTAATCAACGAAGTCCATCAAAAAGAATTTCGTTTCCGAGGCCCATTTCTCGAAAGTTTGACTGTTTACTGGGTTTGAAATACTCAGTTTCTGCTCGCACGACAGATCAGTCTAGTTGATTTAGAAAGCCAATTATTAACCTCTTCATCATTTTATGTAACATGTACTGGCAAGCATGCTCAACTAAAAAATGGCACTGGATTGAAAAACGAAAAAAGAATATATTACAGGCAAATTGTGATCGTGCCCAGTAACATTGTTTTTTTTTTTCGCGATTTTTGGTGCGAACTACTGTATGATACAAATTATTGTTTTGTCTAGGGCCGCATGAATTGTATTTCGTAAGAGGGAATAGGAAGGAATAATTACAAAATCTCGTGTACAAAAGAGGGGGGGGCTTATTAGAGAGGGGGGGGCTTATTACCAAAACCAACTCCCAAATGGGGGGGCTTATTAGAGAGGGGGGGGGGGATTAAAAGGGAGGGGAAGCCTTAATAGAGCTTTTACGGTATCTTTTTACAGACTTCTTCGAACTGTATCCCGGTTGTTTGACTTGCTTAGTGGGCCTTGCAACAAATTTGATTATGATTACAGGGTTCACACGCACCTTGAAACTCCTTGAAAGTCCTTGAATTTGGAAATCAAAATTCAAGGCCTTGAAAGTCCTTGAAAAGTACATTGGGTCCATGAAAAACCTTGAAATTTGCTGTTTGACTGTTTCTACTGAGTTGAAAAACTAGAAAAGACTTAGACTTGAACAAATCTGGCAGTTATCCCTTCAACCCGATCATCTAGTATCACATTCTAATGGCATTTTTTACTGAATGGAGTGCATGAAAAATTGGAGTTCTGCCCGGAATGTCCTTGAATAGTCCTTGAATTCTTAGTCCAAAAAAGAGTACGAACCTTGTGATTATTCTTACGGTGGCTTTCAGTTTCTTTTGACAAGTTCCATTCCTTTTCCGACTTCACTGTCACCATGCTTGCTTGAGAAAAGACCTTCCTGAGTAATTGCTCCTTGGTTTTCGCCACCTGTTGCTTCCGTTTGAGCCCTCGGTGAAACTGTGCCCCTTTTAACGTGAGCGGAGTCTCTTGAAGTAACCTTCCACATCTGCAGCAAAGTATTTTTTGAAATTCTTTCCTGAACAAACGATTCATTCCCGCGTAGATGAATGGGTTGATGGTGTTGGACAGACTCAAGAAGAAAGCGCATAACAATTCGATATTTCTTGGCATGTGCGACACAACACGGAAACGACTTAGGAGGTTGACAACCCAGAGAGGCACCCAACACGCCATGAATGCAAACACGACGACACACAGAGATCTGCTAATTTGAAGTTCCTGTGAACCTATGCCCCGAAACCTTGCTTGTCCGTAAGAAGCCTATATAAATAGCCAAGCAAATTCTCCTAAAGCGGCAAAAGGTTGTTTCCTTAAAGCTTGCTCCTAAAAATTTAGATTTCGTACATGTTTCTCATAGAGTGACAGAAAATGGAAACATTTTACATAGATATACCTTGACACCAAACAAAACCTTCTATATTTGAGGCATTCCCAATCGTTATAGAAATTTTTCCTAAACGTGGGCTTGCCCGTGAATCTGGCAGTCGAGTGTTCGCATGAGGCTTACATTTGCTTCGTCTTAAGTTAAGGGGAGCAGGGTTGGCGCAGTGATGAGAGCGCTCGCCTTCCACCAATGTGTCCCGGGTTCGATTCCTGGACTCGGCGTCCCAGATCTTACCTTTCTGGGAACAATACAGTCCTCTTTGCCGGGTAATATACGAGGGAATGTTTGCATGGTTACTTTTCGTAATTCAAGGTACTTCCGGTACAAACCACGAACCAATTGCGTCACGCGTGATACCCAATGGACACGTGGGTATGAATTACACGGAGGAGACACCTGTTTCCCATCATGGAGGTTAGTGTTTATCACATTAGGTAATAATTTAATGCAGTTTGCCAGAATCGATATCTTAGTGGGTTTTTTTAGATAGCTAAGGCAATACTTAAGTTGAAGTGAAAAAAAAAAAAAATTCCACACACACACATAAATTGAACAAATATCCCACAAAATAAATTAATGATAAATAAACAAAGTAAGAGAAAAGCAAACAAACACGAACTTCTTCGACTTTCGTACTCATATTCATCGCATAAAATGCTCAACATAATTTGAAAACGAACAAACAAGCAAGAAAGCAAAAAGCAGGGACAGCCATTTAGATCATGGGTGATAACAGGGGTGATAACGGGCGTACTGAAAAAACAAACTCAACACCCGGAATCGAACCCGGGCCACGGCGATGAGCGCCGGATCCTAACCACTAGACCATATGAAAAGTTTGGGAAATTAATTATTACGAAATTTGGGGTCCTTTGATACTTGTGTTTAGAATCTCGTGTCAGAACGGAATCTGGCGTCTTTTTTGAGATCACTTATAAATGTTGATCAAGGTATTCGTTCTTCGCACCAGAGATTTACTGCAAAAATGTTTATAACGTGAAAACAACAGAATACTATTAAAAGTTAACAATAGCTTGGTTGATATATTTTGTTAAAACGGAACAAAATAGTAATATTCCTCCCACACCGGTAATCGAACCCGGACCACGGCGGTGAGAGCGCCGGATCCTAACCACTAAACCATATATAGGAAACGACGGAATGGCGGCCGCTTCTTCGCGTTTTCGAAGTGTCTGCGAGGAGGTTTCGATAATTACTTGTCTAGTTTTAAACAACTAGTAGATTTCTATTAAAACAATTGTATTATTTGCTCTCGATTTCTATGCTCATCAGCTATCACGCGATGGAAAGATCTCGAACTCATAGTCTAAAAGAGAACAGCATTCGTGATAGAACGCTAGTAGACGGATTTATACAAATTGTTTTTAACACCTCATTTGAGAACGAAATCGTCTTTTTCAGGTGAGTTATCAATGTTGATGAAGTATTTCTTCCCTACACAGTATCACCAAGGGAAGGGACTGGTGGGGGGGGGGGGGGGGGGGGGGCATTTGGAATTGTGGGGTATAAAACTCAGATGACCCAGCCCCTTCTTTTGACACGAAACTGAGTGACCCACCCCTGAATGAAGGTTGAAAATTTCAAGACCCACCCCTAATGACACATACGATTTCTGGTTGGAGAAAGTCTTGTATGGACTTTTGATTGTGTTGATTGACGTTTAGATATATTTCTTAACCAAATGCAAAAGCTGTCGTTTTGGGAGGTCACGATTTAACCCCGAAATTAATTATTGCTTATTTTGTAACACAGCATTTAAGTTATATCCTGTGCGTATTTGTTTGTGGGTGTTCACACCCTAATTTGAACGTGCTTTGTACTGTCAACGTTTAGTATAAAAGTAATTCAATTAGAAACCGTGTTAAATCCCTGATGAAGTCTGTGTGATCAGATGAGACCAGTCGGATAATAAACAAAGTTGACAAGATCTGTTGCTGTGTGCTGCTCACTGGCTTTTATTTAAAAAAAATACAACAATGAAATGAAATAAAAGACCCAATCATATATGTGATTGGTCAGTTTTGCGGGCCGTATTCTACAGTACGGCCCGCTTGACTAGTTTTCTTTCCCGCGCGCCAGATTAACCTCAGAGCAATATAATAAATATCTTAGTAACCTCGTTTTCTCGGTCCGTACTGTAAGTTACAGATCCTCGTTTTTTCCCATTAACTTATAGCCCCATAAATCAACGGGAAAAAACTCGGTCCGTAACTTACAGTACGGATATCGAGCTCGTTTAGTAAGAGGTATTGATTGCGTCATTTCTCTCATTTCATTGTAATGAAATATCATTATTATATTAAAATTGCATTTTCTATCTGCAAAAAGGAACAAGAGAGGTTGTAATAATAGGGATTTGTTTTATAACAACTTGATTTTCGGCTATATCACGGTATTTTAATAATATGTAGAAAAAAAAATTGCAGAAACTAAAATGAAATGCCCAGCTGTAAATGTGTGGCCAACTATAACAACAAAACTAAGCATTCAATTATTAAGAGACCTCTTTCTTTTGATACAACGAGTATACCTATTTCAGTCATCCAGTCATAAAAAAGATGACCCACCTCTATGGGTACCTTATAAAACTGGACGACCCACCCCTTTACTAAGGTCTGAAAAGAAAACACTATGAAAAGTAAACGACACTTTGGTTGATATATTTTGTTAAAACGGAACAAAATATTGATATTCTTCCCACACCGGGAATCGAACCCGGGCCACGGCGGTGAGAGCGCCGCATCCTAACCACTAGACCATATGGGAAACGACGGAATAAAATGCGAAATTTTGACGCAAATTTGGAGTCCTTTCCAACTTGTGTTTAGAATCTCGTTTCAGAATGAAATCGTCTTTTCTGAGATCATTTATAAATGTTGGTGAAGGTATTCCTTCTTCACAGAGATACACTAGTACTGCAGAAATGTTATATCGCAAAAACAACAAAACACTCTGAAAAGTAAACAACAGTTTGGATGATATATTATGTGTAAACGGAATAAAATAGTATTATGCTTCCCACACCGGGAATCGAACCTGGGCCACGGCGGTGAGAGCGCCGGATCCTAAACCCTAGACCATATGGGAAACGATGGAGGATTTACAAAAATTATTATCGCAAATATGTAGAGTCTTTAGATTCGTTGCAGAATAAAACCATGTTTTGTTGTATGATTTATTAATGTTGAGGAAGTTGCTGCCTCCTTCCACAGATTCACAGCAAAAATGTTTACTGTAAAAAGAAAAATAAGAGTTCATACGAGAATAAAACAGAAAAACAAAACAACGCAGTGACAGATTTCCCACACCGGGAATCGAACCCGGGCCACGGCGGTGAGAGCGCCGGATCCTAACCACTAGACCATATGGGAGACGATGGAATGATTTGCGAAATTATCATGACAAATTTGGAATAATTGCTACTTGTTTTTATTATCTCGTTTCATAATGGTAATTGAACTGAGCGCAGTTTGATCTGAAATGATACATGTGATTTCAAAATGCGCGCCAGTTCGATTTAAAATCACAGGTTTGATTTCAGACCAAAATTGCACAATACGAAGTTCAATTACCACTTTTTTACACCCATTTTATTGTCAATACTAATATCTATTTATTCACTTCAGGAAACCTGGTGTTGAAAAAGGATGCGATTTAGAACAAAAATAGTGCGATTCGTGAAAAAATTGTGGTGTTGAGAGCCAATGAGATTGTTAGGATGGGTGTAATAAAGAATGAAATCATCATTTTCAGATGGTTTATCAATGTTGCTGCGGTATTCCTTCCTCGCACAGTTTCACTGGAAAAATGTTTACGACGCAAAAATAACAGAATACTATTAAAATTAAACAATAGTTTGGTTGATATATTTTATTAAAACGGAAGAAAATGTTGGTAGTCTCCCCACACCGGGAATAGAACCTGGGCCACGGCGGTGAGAGCTCCGGATCCTAACCACTAGACCATACGGGAAACGACGGAGGTGTAACTTAAAGTGCCTATGAAGGAAAAAATTTTCTTTCAAATTTTTGAAGCTTCTTGTGTCTTAATTACGACATGAAAAAAGAAATTTGACAACATCAACTGAAGCCGAATTTTTTCTCCTTCCAAAAAACCTCAAAATTCACTAAATCGTGTCCCTTGGACTGGGAACGAATCTTTGCTCAGAACAATGCTGATGATGTAGTTAATGCCAGGACACTCGTTTCTTCTGTAGCATTTTCTACGTCATACCTTTGTAATACGATCGTTTGGCCGCGCGCAAGATGGAGACACTTTTTGGCGCCAAATTTAAAACTTCCGGTTCGATTCGCGTTGAGAATGTTTTACTGCCTAAAACCTAAATATTAGGAAACAGTAAATCAAAAACTATTATATTAGAACAAGAAATGTTTGACTTCATAGGCACTTTAAATCATTGTTTATAATTAGAAAATAGAATTCGATGCTGGTTTCCAGCATAAACCCTTGTTGTTAGATGATTTATGAACGTGGATGAAGTATTCCTTCTAGAATGGAGCAACGCCTCTTGCAGTGTGGCTCCAACTATTTCGTGTTTTGATGCAATCGTATAGTGTTAGTGTTACTATTCAAATGGAGCAATAAGAAAATGTTTGCCGATGCAATATCAGAAAAAAATTCTTTCATATTTTTTTGCTGTCTTTTTTTAATGTATAGCCTCTAACAGGAACCTGAACAAAATATTCTCACGTTTAAGTGAAATTACATAGCTTAATATTTTCCCAGGACACGCTCACACAGAAAAAAAATAAACAAATAGCATAAGCTCAAACTTTTTACTGATGCAACTGTCTCGGTTCTCCTTGTACTAGCTACTGCCCTGCGTTGTTTTAGTTATTTTTCAGTAATTTGGTGCTCTTAGGGATAAAGTAAACGCTTTAGCTCTTTTTTAAAATTATTCTTGCAGTAGTGAAACACTCCAGGGACCCAGAAGCGCAGGCGCCATACCGCATACCTTTCTCTGGTCCCCAACAGCCTCATCCAAGACCATTCCATGATGCGACACGGGCGCAAAGGCCGCCTTTGCCAACCAGCGGAGAGACAGTGTCCAAGCGTGTGCTGTCTGCGCAGCCGCAATATCAGCCTATCAGAGTGGATGACATCATGGCGAAGGCAGGAACGCTTACGTGAGTAGAATACAGCAAACAACAGTTGATGGTAAAACATAAAAAAAGCTTCGTTAAACATTTATCATTTTAATAAAAACCAAACGTTTTCGAATTCAGTTCTAGTCAGCGAGTTTGGTCGAAGATGAAAACACTTTTACCTCACTTCTAGTGTGAAGAATTTCTTTGACGAAGTGAAGGAGTTCTTTAAAAGTAACTTGAAGACGTTTTTATTCAAGTATGCGTTCTGCTTATGATACATCTTAATTTTTTAAATATACTTTTAATAATTTTATTACTAAATTTTTATGCATATATATTTAATTTTTTATTTTTTCATCTATTTCATTAATTTATTATTATTTTTTAATTGTTAATTGTTAATTTAATTGTTACCTTAATTAAGGTTTCAGTGTAAAGCGCCTTAGAACATTTGGATTTCGGCGCTACATAAATTGCATTTATTATTATTATTATTATTATTATTATTATTATTATTATTTGACGTTCTTTGTTAAATTCATTACCTGAAACGAGTGATCCAAAAACTGCATCTTAACTTATTGTGTTGGTGTTGTTTCTTTTAACTGAATTTATTTCAATTTCTTTCTATTTTCTCGAAAGAAAATAAAAATACTCATGAAAATGCAAGTAAAGACGCGATCCGCTGATTTTCGCGAGTTTTCCCGCGTCTCTCGGGAGCCCGCCCGTCACTTCCTTGACGCCAAAGAGTCGGTCTCATTTGAACGCGCACCTTAATACAAATGGAGTCTGCGTTTTTTCAGTCGTCTCTCTGAAGTGCTCCTTTTGTTGGCATTTCTTTAGGAAGTTGCAAGCCAGACAAGCTTTCGCTATGTATCTGCAGCGAGTTCAACAAAGGCTAGTGCACGAGACAAGGTGAGGCTAGATTGTTCTGAAGTAAATGATTCTTTTTACATTAGAATTTACTTTACGGGAAAGCGTCCATCCAGACTTCTGAGATGTCTGGCTTTTACTTCCTTCTCTTCTAGTTACGATTCTGAGGATTCACAGGACGGTACAGATTCCAGACAAGATGATCAAATGGTTTGTTTTCAATTGATCCTATCAGAACCTTTCACTAATTGTCAACTATTCATTACAATTCAGTCCTACTATCTACTTGATAAGCGGTATCAGCTCAACATTTTTGTTTTAGAATTTCTTGGTGAGTTCGGGCTAACTGTTTCCGATTTTCATTTCCTTTAGAATTTGGTGATTCGTTTCCTGAAGAAAGCTGCGAGCAACTTGCAACAGCCATTCAAAGTTGTCGTACCGAGCCACAAGTTACCTTTGCATGACAGGTAAAAAACGTAACCACAAGGAATGCTGAATTGCCAACTGTCTTTCAAGAGGACAAGCAAACCTCTGTGTATTTTTTCTCAAATTCTTTCAAAGAAAGCAATACTATAAAAATATATATATTGCAGTTTTCTTTATTTAATGTGTTTTCCTTCAGGCGGCGTATCCTTGCCAAACAGCTTGGAGACTTCGTTCCAGTTTACGGAAAGGTACCACTTTACAAATACATGTTTCACAACTCAACAATCAGCGTTAACATTTATTGTCTTGTCTTAAAGGGGCTACGTCACGAGGATTTTGCTGTTTTAGTTTCAATTCTGTGCTAAAATCATTACTTTGAGACTTTACTCATAAACAAAATGCTTCTGTAAAACTATGACGAAGATATCAAATGAATTTTTTCAGGGAGGGCTAACCATAAGGACTTTTTGAGGACGTAGCATCAACCTTGAAAAAAAATTGGCCTTTTTTTTCAAGTTTCAATCCATTTCGATCCTTGCCATCCGTAGCAACAGGCGACAGGAAACAGTTTCAGTACCATCAAATAGTCTTTAATAACAAAACTAGACCATTATTTTTGGAATTCAGTTGATGTGAAGACACCTTCTAGCTTTTTATAAGGTTTCCAAATAGCGTGACATTCCCCCTTGAAAGTGACAGAGACGTTCTTTATCGTGTTTCTTTCATGTTCATCAGGAGACCATGCAGATTCAAAAGCGGCGGGAAGTTAACATTACATACGGGCTTTCAAGAAGCAACGCGTTTGTTGGTGATATCCCGGATGAGGAGTTCAGAGTTTTCATGGCTATCGCAAGGTAATTGTTATAAGGATCATTATTACCTCGAAATTGGTAACATGGACGGGCTGTCCGTCTGGACCAGAAGTTGGGCCAGCAGAAGATCTATGCCCGGCAATGCATTGGTGGAGATGACGGCTGGTTGGCAAACATGTCTCAGAAGAACGCGACGTCCGGACCCTTGACCTTGCCAGCCAGTTCTCAATCCTGAGAACTGTCAAGGAAAGTTAGACTGTCTGATTTTTGAAATACTTTTCACCCACGAACGCAAACCGAAACTGAACACCAATCTGAGTCGAGTCTTTGTTTCAACTCAACACTTATAATTAACATGTTCATTTAATTATCATTCAATTTATTATTATTATTATTATTATTATTATTATTATTATTATCATTATTATTCACTTAGAAATGATATCAAATATATCGAAATATTGTGTAATTTCGCAAATTTTTATTCTCAAATGTTTACCTAAAACTACACTGGTTTTAGCTTTTGACTGATTGATTTTGCTTCACATCTGTAGCGAGACAGAGCTCGAAGATCTTTTAACTACCTACACTAAACTAAACAAGAACGCCAGCGTGTTTTTGGGTGGCCGTCCAGAAAGGAGATCTGAGGAGAGCACACCCAAAGCGCTTACGAACGATACAGGACTGTCGAGGAGAAAGGAAGGGGGAAAGCACGTCTGGAGGTAAAAACTATAAGCCGGTGTTTTTTATTGTCACTCCAATAACGGTCTAAGAGAGCTTACGGAAAAAATCTGACAATAAGCTTGAAATACAACTGTGTAAGAAAGAAATACTTCATCAACGTCGATCAATCATCTGAAAAACAAAAGTAGTTTCATTCCGAAACGAGCTTGTAAAAATCCAAACGACTCCAAATTTCCCATGATAATTTACCATTGCATTCCGTCGTTTCCCATATGGTCTAGTGGTTAGGATCCGGCGCTCTCACCGCCGTGGCCCAGGTTTGATTCCCGGTGTGGGAAGATTATTACTATTTTTACCGCTTTAACAAACTCTGTCGTCCAAACTACTCCCATTTTGTCATGATAATTTATCATCGCATTCCCTCGTTTCCCATATCGCGCTCTCACCGCCGTGGCCCGGGTTCGATTCCCTGTGTTAGAACATTATTACTATTTTTTCCGTTTTAATAATTTCGCATGGAATACCATGGTTTCCCATATGGTCTAGTGGGTAGGATCCGGCGCTCTCACCGCCGTGGCCCGGGTTCGATTCCCGGTGTGGGAAGATTATTACTACTTTTTCCGTTTTAACAAAATCTATTGCCCAAAGTACTCCAAATTTGCCATGATAATTTCGCATTGCATACCATGGTTTCCCATATGGTCTAGTGGGTAGGATCCGGCGCTCTCACCGCCGTGGCCCGGGTTCGATTCCCGGTGTGGGAAGATTATTACTACTTTTTCCGTTTTAACAAAATCTATTGCCCAAAGTACTCCAAATTTAATAACGGAAGCTTTAGATAAACAATTGAGAATAAAAATTAGTGATAAAAATTGTGAATGACGTTTCGATGAATCGTTCATCATTTTTCAAATTCGTAAAAACTAAAAGTCAAATTCTTGTGAGTTCTTTATATGCTAAAATGTGTGTGGGAATCTCGTTGCATGTAATTAAAAACACTTCAATGTGGAACGTAGAAAGTGATAATTAGGTACTAAATAGTTTTGCTTTGATTGAATCAGATTGAGTGTTCAGCTTAGGTTTCATTTCTTGGATAAAAAGCATTTCGTAAATTAAGCATTCAAATTTCCCACGACATTTCTTTAGAATGGTGAATTGTTCCTGAAGATCTTTGTTTCTCTGATTGTGCGCGTCACGCAGGTGTTTTCCAATAGCAGAGTGTTTGTGTTCCTCAATGCGTTGAAAAAGGTGTCGGCGAGTATAGCCAACATAATCTGCATCACACAGATCACATTTGAATTTATAGACAACGCATTGTTGATTTATTAACGGTGGTTTGGCCTCTGCTACTTTGATGTCGTCGGTAATTTTCTTGCTTGTAAACACTGGGCGTAGATCACTGTTTACTTTCTTTCCAAGATCGGACAGTTGTCTTCTTACAA
>JAEMWC010000103.1:1262500-1297500 GCA_016490735.1 Pachyseris speciosa | reverse complement strand
CGTTCAATATCTTTACTTAAATAGTCAGGCAAAGCGTGATGATACAGGGGGGCACAATATTCTAGGACAGGCCTTATACAAGTGAGATAGAAGCAAATAATATCGTGTGCTGGAACATTTACACGCTTAAGTAATATAAGAAAGTAAATTCTCTTGTTGGCCTTTTGGATTTTATCCAAGACGTGACAATTCCATTGGAGTGTGTTGGTTATGATAACTCCTAGCAATTTAACACTATCTACGCGTTCGAGTTCTTGAGAGTTCACAGTAACTGCGTCAAAATGATGTTTAACCTTCTTAAAGTCAATAACGAGTTCCTTGCACTTATCCGCATTCAGCTGGAGCTTGTTGGTTGTAGACCACTCAGCTCAACAGCGTTAACAGCTACCTGCATCCCACTTTGACCTCCACTTGGAACCACCTCAGCGAGCGTAGTGTCATCCACGTATTTCCATACGTTATACCCAGAAGAGTTGAGATCGTTGATCATCAAAATGAAAAGCCAAGGGCCAAGTTTTGTGCCCTGGGGCACGCCTGATGGAACGGTGCCCCATTCGGAGAAGCAATCGCTAGTTAACTTCACTCGCTGGCGCCTATCCATGAGGAAGTCGCAAACCCAACGGGCAATTCCGCGAGGAATGCGCAAACCCAGAATTTTGGCAGCTAGAATACCATGATCCACTAGGTCGAAAGCCTTTCTGCAATCCAAGCACACCACGCGCACCGCTGAGCTAGTACCATCCGTTGCTTGCGCCACGTATGTATCATTGAAATGAGGGCATGTAGGGTTGAGGAATTTGGGATAGCTCCAAATTGGTTACGATCAATCGACTCCAAGACTGCAGGACCAATATATTTACGAACCACAAAGTCCTCTGCTAACTTGGACAGAGCCGGTGTTAGGGAGATAGGTCGAATATGCTTGGCGATGGTAGTCACTGGCTTAACTTTCATCAGAGGTGTGACATCGGCATCTTTCCAGGACCTTGGAAGTTCCTGCTCAGCGAATGATGCATTCAGAATGTCGCAAACCGGAGAAGTTAAGAAGTCAGCATAGTCTCGAAGAAGCCAGTTGTTAATACCATCTGGTCCCCCGGCCTTCCTCGGATTCAGCTCCAAAAGAGCATT
Organism: Pachyseris speciosa; assembly: GCA_016490735.1. Classification (NCBI taxonomy): domain Eukaryota; kingdom Metazoa; phylum Cnidaria; class Anthozoa; order Scleractinia; family Pachyseridae; genus Pachyseris; species Pachyseris speciosa. The sequence continues at coordinate 1,296,372 of JAEMWC010000103.1, read as the reverse complement.
ACATACCTCCGAGGGGTAACTATTAGGAGCTCAGAGTCGTCCGCAAGTGGGGGGAGGCACGAAAGCGGCGTATAGTCCTGCATTGGTTCAAGAGGAGCCGAGTTGATCATGTTTGCAATGTCCTGATTAGAATGCGCCGCGATCCCGTCAAGGTGTAAATGCGAACGTATCTCTTCCCCACCAGTAGCCGGAGTCATCCCAGCAATCATTTTAACTTCTCTCCACCACTGGCTAGGCTTGGTTGTCTTGAGGTTAGCGACTTTCGATGCGTAGAACTTTCCGCGACACACCTTTCGCTCACGATTTATGATGTTCCGAAGATGTCTATAACCCTCAGTATCGCCCTGCGCAAAGGCTTTTTGACGCGCCTTGATAAGCGCCTTAAATTCAGCTGTCACCCAGGGAGGGTCATTCACGTGCAGCTTGAAGGTCTTTAAGGGCATGATGATATCTAAGCCAATCTTGACGAGATCTTGAAAAAGCTGTAGCTTGCTTTCGCAATCTTGCACAGAGTCTAAAATAGACCAGTCAATGGAGCCGAAATACCTGCCAAGATCGCATTTACGACTGGCGCGAGTATCCCTGCGGGTGACGGAATGACGACTACAAGTGATGTGCCTGCTCATTGGCATAGGCTCGAGTAATACCACCAGATGGTCAGAGAGACCAAAAGGAGGAAAAGTTTGCACGAGATCTTTGTTGCACACATGGGGCATATTGGTCAGAATAAGATCTAGTGTCTGATTACCCCTTGTTGGAACGCGCACAAGTTGCTTTAATTTGAATTGGGTTTGAAGCCGACTGATGTTGAGCCGGTTGAAGTCCCCAGATAAAAGAATACCATAAGTCCATTATTACACTCCCAACCACAGAATTTTTGTCAAGAGCTTCTTTCCAGTCCTCGATAAAATGCAACAACACAGACTCACAACTGTAAGGCCCGGTTCATACGTCGCATTTCTGCCGTGTCGAATGCAATTCAAACAAAAGATAATGGGGCAAATCATCTCATTATCTATTGTCTCAATTGCATTCGACACGGCAGAAATGCGACGTATGAACCGGGCCTAACCTTTTCTATATGCAGACAAGAACTTAGACAAATGCGGGTTGAAGTAGTAAACAAGCTGCTTTTGCACACATCTCTCAAAAACCTTGCCCAACAATACTAGGATGGATACAGGCCTGTATTTGGACTTGTCAAACTCATCATCTCTCTTGAAGATAGGACAGATCTCTGCTAGTTTCCATCCAGCAGGAACACAGGCATTATCAATAACAGTGGTTAGGATCCGGCGCTCTCACCGCCGTGGCCCGGGTTCGATTCCTGGTGTGGGAAGATTATTACTATTTTTTTCCGTTTTAACAAAATCTATTGCCCAAAGTACTCCAAATTTGCCATGATAATTTCACATTGATTACCATCGTTTCCCATATGGTCTAGTGGGTAGGATCCGGCGCTCTCACCGCCGTGGCCTGGGTTCGATTCCCGGTGTGGGAAGATTATTACTATTTATCCGTTTTAACAAAATGTATTGTCCAAAGTACTCAAAATTTGCCATGATAATTTCGCATTGCATTCCGTCGTTTTCCATATTGTCTAGTGGGTAGGATCCGGCGCTGTCACCGCCGTGGTCCGGGTTCGATTCCCGGTGTGGGGAAGACTATTACTTTTTTTCCGTTTTAACAAAATAAATTGTCCAAAGTACTCCAAATTTACCATGATAATTTCGCATTGCATACCATGGTTTCCCATATGGTCTAGTGGTTAGGATCGGGCGCTCTCACCGCCGTGGCCAGGGCGCGGTTCCCGGTGTGGGAAGACTATTACTAATTCTTTTCCGTTTTAACAAAATCTATTGCCCAAATTACTCCAAATTTACCATGATAATTTCGCATTGCATACCATGGTTTCCCATATGGTCTAGTGGTTAGGATCCGGCGCTCTCACCGCCGTGGCCTGGGTTCGATTCCCGGTGTGGGAAGATTATTACTATTTTTTCCTTTAAACAAAATCTATTGCCCAGGTACTCCAAGTTTGCCATGATAATTCGCATACCATCGTTTCCCATATGGTCTAGTGGTTAGGATCCGGCGCTCTCACCGCCGTGGCCCGGGTTCGATTCCCGGTGTGGGAAGATTATTACTATTTTTACCGTTTTAACAAAATCTATTGCCCAAAGTTCTCCAAATTTGCCATGATAATTTCGTATTGCAATTTATCGTTTCCCATATGGTCTAGTGGTTAGGATCCGGCGCTCTCACCGCCGTGGCCTGGGTTCGATTCCCGGTGTGGGAAGATTATTACTATTTTTTCCTTTTTAACAAAATCTATTGCCCAAGGTACTCCAAGTTTGCCATGATAATTCGCATACCATCGTTTCCCATATGGTGTAGTGGTTAGGATCCGGCGCTCTCACCGCCGTGGTCCGGGTTCGATTCTCGGTGTGGGTAGATTATTACTATTTTTTCCGTTTTAACAAAATTAATTGTCCAAAGTACTCCAAATTTACCATGATAATTTCGCATTGCAATTTATCGTTTCCCATATGGTCTAGTGGGTAGGATCCGGCGCTCTCACCGCCGTGGCCCGGGTTCGATTCCCGTGTGGGAAGATTATTACTATTTTTTCCTTTTAAACAAAATCTATTGCCCAGGTACTCCAAGTTTGCCATGATAATTCGCATACCATCGTTTCCCATATGGTCTAGTGGTTAGGATCCGGCGCTCTCACCGCCGTGGCCCGGGTTCGATTCCCGGTGTGGGAAGATTATTACTATTTTTTACCGTTTTAACAAAATCTATTGCCCAAAGTTCTCCAAATTTGCCATGATAATTTCGTATTGCAATTTATCGTTTCCCATATGGTCTAGTGGTTAGGATCCGGCGCTCTCACCGCCGTGGCCTGGGTTCGATTCCCGGTGTGGGAAGATTATTACTATTTTTTCCTTTTTAACAAAATCTATTGCCCAAGGTACTCCAAGTTTGCCATGATAATTCGCATACCATCGTTTCCCATATGGTGTAGTGGTTAGGATCCGGCGCTCTCACCGCCGTGGTCCGGGTTCGATTCTCGGTGTGGGTAGATTATTACTATTTTTTCCGTTTTAACAAAATTAATTGTCCAAAGTACTCCAAATTTACCATGATAATTTCGCATTGCAATTTATCGTTTCCCATATGGTCTAGTGGGTAGGATCCGGCGCTCTCACCGCCGTGGCCCGGGTTCGATTCCCGGTGTGGGAAGATTATTACTATTTTTTCCTTTTAAACAAAATCTATTGCCCAGGTACTCCAAGTTTGCCATGATAATTCGCATACCATCGTTTCCCATATGGTCTAGTGGTTAGGATCCGGCGCTCTCACCGCCGTGGCCCGGGTTCGATTCCCGGTGTGGGAAGATTATTAGTATTTTTTTCCGTTTTAACAAAATCTATTGCCCAAAGTACTCCAAATTTGACATGATAATTTCGCATTACATACCATGGTTTCCCATATGGTCTAGTGGTTAGGATCCGCCGCTCTCACCGCCGTGGCCCGGGTTTGATTCCCGGTGTGGGAAGATTGTTACTATTTGTTCCATTTTAACAAAATCTCTTGCCTAAAGTACAGGAGTGCTCGATGGAGCCGATCTGCAAAATAACCGCTCTGCAGGCCGATTTTGGGCTGGCTGGGAAAATGTTTGCTGAAATAAAAATCTTGCTGGCAATGTTATTTAAACGAAATCTTGCTAGAATTTGGGTCCGTAATGAGTTATACTGGCTGACAGGAATCAAAACACGTCGTTTCTGGCAGTTTGTCTTATTTCAATTTTCATGCTGGCTGAAAATACTGAGGGCGCACTTTTATCTGCCTGAGATTGAAAATAAAGTTAATGAAAAACAAATTGTCCTTGGGCTCGTAACGCAACTTTCAAGAGTCTCAACGTATTGAATAGCATGTGCTGTCAGTTGGCTTCGTATTTTGGTGGATTTTTATCTGCGAGAAGATAGGAAAAAAAAAAACTAAAAGTAAACAACACGGGATACAGATAGAAGCCTACTTCCCGTCTTGGGAACGATCTGACATCCGAAATAAACCATTCGACATATTTTGCCCAAAAATTAAGTTAAAATCAATACTTAGCTGGCTGGGTATTGTTCTTCCTTACGCGACTGCTGGCTGGCAAACTGGAAAGATTCCACCCGTACTGGCTGGCATTTCGTGTTTGTGGCATTTTCAACTTTGCTGGCTCGTTGAGAAACGACACGCTCGTAGCTGGCTGGGATTTTTATTTCTCAAAAGTTTTGCTCGCTGGCATTGAAGAGCGGTTATATTTTTACCAGGAAAGTTAAATATGTGAATGATATATGAAATAAATCATACATGAACTGCGGAAATGAAATCAAATGAAGCATGATCCTCGCAGTTGTGAACGCAATTTATGCAATTGCGAAAAGAAACCTGAAAAAAAATTCAGGACTTCAACGGGGTTTAAACCCGTGACCTCGCGATACCGGTGCAATGCTCTAACCAACTGAGCTATGAAGCCATTGGCGTTGGAAGCAGGTCAATTATGGGTTCATATGTTCCCGTGAAAGAACTCAAAAGAAAGAACTTCACTTCAGATCTTCGTAAAAGAACTTCACAACTGCGAGGAGCATTCTTCATTTCATTTCATTTCCGCAGTTCATATATGATTTATTTCATATATCATTAACACTCATTTCTTTCACGGGAACATATGAACCAATAATTGACCTGCTCCCAACGTCAGTGGCTTCATAGCTCAGTTGGTTAGAGCATCGCACCGGTATCGGGAGGTCACGGGTTCAAACCCCGTTGAAGTCCTGAATTTTTTTCAGGCTTCTTTTCGCAATTGCATAAATTGCGTTCACAACTGCGAGGATCATTTTTCATGTGATTTTAAAGTTAAATATTAACGAAGATTGACAGGGGATCACTCAGGTAGTGGTTAGTACATCGTACGATAAAAATTCTCAGAAAAGGTCGTTGGGTACTCCTGAAAGTACTCCAAATTTGCCATGATAATTTCGCATTGCATACCATGGTTTCCCATATGGTCTAGTGGTTAGGATCCGGCGCTCTCACCGTCGTGGCCGGGGCTCGATTCCCGGTGTGGGAAGATTATTACTATTTTTCCTTTTTAACAAAATCTATTCAGCAAAGTACTCGAAGTTTGTGATGATAATTTTGCATTGCATACCATCGTTTCCCATATGGTCTAGTGGTTAGGATCCGGCGCTCTCACCGACGTGGCCTGGGTTCGATTCCCGGTGTGGGAAGATTACAGTAAAAACCCGCATGTAAGAACCTACTTTTTTAGAGTTTGGCAAAACAGGTTCTTATATTTTGGGGTACTTACTGGCATTTTAGGCTAAGTAGGTTCTTACTTAGGTTCTTAATTTTTACAGGCATGGAACACTTAAACCAAGACCAAGATTACATACAAATGATACATTCTTTTAATTGTAGCAGAATTGTTTTATAACAACAGTTAACATTTAACATACATTCTGCATTTTTAGTTTCACTGTGCAATTTTTTGATCTCTCAAGACAACCTTTTTGGTAAAATATTATAAATAAAATAGTTTAACCCTACATATAACAACCTGTTGGAATTTTTTTGGCTAAACAGGTTCTTATATTTTGGGGTATTAAAGTAGCAAATTTCTGCCAGGAGGTCCTTAATTTTCTAGGTTCTTACACGCGGGTTTTTACTGTATTACTATTTTTTCCTTTTTAACAAAATCTATTGCCCAAACTACTCCAAATTTGCCATACCATCGCATTGCATACCATCGTTTCCCATACGGTCTAGTGGTTAGGATCCGGCGCTCTCACCGCCGTGGCCCGGGTTCGATTCCCGGTGTGGGAAGATTATTACTATTTTTCCGTTTTAACAAAATCTATTGCACAAAGTACTCCAAGTTTGCCATAATAATTTCGCATTGCATACTGTCGCTTCCCATATGGTCTAGTGGGTAAGATCCAGCGCTCTCACCTCCGTGGCCTCGGTTCGATTCCCGATGAGGGAAGATTATTACTATTTTTTCCTTTTTTACAAAATCTATTGCTGAAAGTACTCCAAATTTGCCATGATAATTTCGCATTACAATTCATCGTTTCCCATATGGTCTAGTGGGTAGGATCCGGCGCTCTCACCGTGGCCAGTGTGCGATTCCCGGTGTGGGAAGATTATTACTATTTTTTCCGTTTTAACAAACTCTATTGCCCAAAGTACTCCAAATTTGCATATAAACTCGTGAACTTGCGGTTGGGAATCCTTCTGCGATAGAAGGCCAGACTGCTAACATCTTGACTTCGCGAACGGGACTTTTGAGCGCGATGCTCAACGAGTTTGCTGGAATTCGAAAAATATGTGATGAGTCTCTTGGCCGAGACGAAACTCCGCGTCATACCAGCCACAAAATTTAAATTCTTCACAAGTACTTGACAATTTTTATTGCATACTCCAAATTTGGCATGATAATTTCGCATTGCATACGATCGTTTCCCATATGGTCTAGTGGTTAGGATCCGGCGCTCTCACCGCCGTGGCCCGGGTTCGATTCCCGGTGTGGGAAGATTGTTACTATTTTTTCCGTTTTAACAAAATCTATTGCTCAAACTACTCCAAATTTACCATGATAATTTCCCTTTGCATTCCGTTGTTTCCGATATGGTCAAGCTGTTAGGATAAGGCGCTTTTACCGCCGTGGCCCGGGTTCGATTCCCGGTGTGGGAAGGTTATTACTATTTTTCCGTTTTAACAAAATCTTTCAGGGGCACCCAGCGACAAGTTTCGGTGGATATCTGTTCGGTGGAGGGTAGTTCGCCTAAGGCTTTCGGCGTCAATTAAAGAGTGCACTCGGATTTTGGTAAGTAAAACTTGGCCTAAAAGATTCGTAATGTGGAAATTATAACCCCTGAGGTTTTCGGAAAGGTTGCTATTGCTATTTTTGGTAGTAAAAAACGTCAGCTAGCATTTTCGTAAAGAAAACAAGGTTCCCTAGAAAGTTAACTTCAGCTAGTATTTTCTCAAAGAAAGATTTTGTTCCCTAAAACTTTCGGGCAATTAACATCTCAGCTAGGGAATCCGAACAGATCAATGTTTTCTAGCTAACCAAAACATCACTTTAAACAGAGTTCAAACACCATAAGGCACTTAAAAGTGCCTTTCTACAGCTTTTGGCTGCTTTGGCTTGTTTGGTGCCCCTGATCTTTTGTCCAAAGTACTCCAAATTTGCCATGATAATTTCCCATTGCAATCCGTCGTTTCCCATATGGTCTAGTGGTTAGGTTCCGGCGCTCTCACCGCCGTGGCCCGGGTTCGATTCCCAGTGTGGGAAGATTATTACTATTTTTCCGTTTTAACAAAATCTATTGCCCAAACTACTCCAAATTTACCATGATAATTTCCCCTTGCATTCCGTTGTTTCCCATATGGTCTAGTTGTTAGGATAAGGCGCTTTCACCGCCGTGGGCCGGGTTCGATTCCCGGTGTGGGAGGGTTATTACTATTTTTTCCGTTTTAACAAAATCTTTTGTCCAAGGTACTCCAAAGTTGCCATGATAATTTCGCATTACATACCATGGTTTCCCATATGGTTTAGTGGTTAGGATCCGGCGCTCTCACCGCCGTGGCCCGGGTTTGATTCCCGGTGTGGGAAGATTATTACTATTTTTTCCGTTTCAACAAAATCTATTGCCCAAAGTACTCCAAGTTTGCCATAATAATTTCGCATTGCATACCGTCGCTTCCCATATGGTCTAGTGGGTAAGATCCGGCCCTCTAACCTCCGTGGCCCGGTTTCGATTCCCGGTGTGGGAAGATTATTAATATTTTTTCCGTTTTAACAAAATCTATTGCCCAAAGTACTCCAAATTTTCCATGATAATTTCGCATTGCAATTCATCGTTTCCCATATGGTCTAGTGGGTAGGATCCGGCGCTTTCACTGCAGTGGCCAGTGTGCGATTCCCGGTGTGGGAAGATTATTACTATTTTTTTCCGTTTTAACAAACTCTATTGCCCAAACTACTCCAAATTTGCCATTATAATTTCCCTTGCACTCGTCGTTTCCCATATGGTCTAGTGGTTAGGATCCGGCGCTTTCACCGCCGTAGCCCGGGTTCGATTCCCGGTGTGGGAAGATTATTACTATTTTTCCGTTTTAACAAAATCTTTTGTCTAAAGTACTCCAAATTTGCCATGATAATTTCGCATTGCAATCCGTCGTTTCCCATATGCTCTAGTATTTAGGATCCGGCGCTTTCACCGTCGTGGCCCGATTACTAGTTTGTTCCGTTTATTACAATATAGAGGGTTTCACTTGACGTCATAAAAAAACTAAACTTCAAAAGTAAACAGGCTTTTGCATTTTTATCTTTATCACGTAGAAGGCATTTTAGAAATGTATCTGCTTGCATGTTTTCATTTCAGCTCGGTAGCTTGCTTTGTTTTGAAAATAGTGCAGTTTGAATTTAGAGTTTTTCACAGCGCGTGACATAAAGATGTCTGCTCACAAGCATGCCACATTACATGATAACATCGATTCACCGTGTGTTTTTGAGGTTTGAAAAGCCAACATGATAAGAGAAGTGTCTATGTGAATGTTTGAAAGCTCAACAGAGAGAAAAACGCCTTTGAGATAGCTTAAGTAAGAAACATATGTTTTAACTTGTTTCCGGCCGCCATCTTGGCGTCCCTCAGAGGGACGCCAAGATGGCTTTTCCATACAAAACACTATAATTTTGCGTGGTACATTTTGCCGAATAACTCGAATACGGGATATCGCACGTTCCTGAGACTTTGGCATGTTGTTTATTTATTGCTCTTGTATAATATCTCAATTTCTTGACTTTATCTATTGAATGGTTGATGATTTTAATTTTTTACTTGCGTGACTGAAAACGCTCAATACCAACCAAACTGTTGTTTACTTTTATTAGTATTCTGTTGTTTTTGCCTTCGTAAACATTTTTCCAGTAAAATTGTGTAAAGAAGGAATACCGCATCAACATTGAAATCTGAAAAGATGATTTCATTCTTTATTAGACGCATTTTGAAAATCACTGGTGATCCTAGTAATCTGATTGGCTCTCAGCAGCACAATTTATTTACTGGCGCTAATCTTCATGGGGTTTTTGTTTTTTGTTGACAGCACCAACCCGACAGCAGGCGAGAACAAGGTAAGGCCCACAGTGGATCTAAACAGCACGGGTTCCTCGGTGACAACAAGTGATCGACATACCCGGGCGCTGACAGCTGTGTCAGCATATGGCGCCTCGGTGGCCCTGAATAAAACTTGACAGCGTGCCGTGTCCGCCAAAGCGACAAGTTCACAAGGTGAAAACGGAAAATAACTGTAATTGCCGTATTAGTCGAACAAAGTACTTCTACGACCAAGGGCCTCTTCATATGAGCCCGGTTACCGAGATCTCGCCTTACAACTAAATGCTTTGTAAAAGTTCCGATATGTTTATATCAAAGGACGGGCTGGCCCTGTTTCTGAGATCTCGGTAACTGGGCCAAAATTTTTGCCATATGAACACTCCAACCCGTTTACCGTATACCGGGATGATTAAAAAATGATGCAATGAATTTTTGGCAGTAGAACGAACAGTATTTGATTTTTACTTCTTTTTTTCTTTTGTTTAAAGTTTGGAGTAATTTGTTTTGATCAGGTGGTTAAAGTAAAGATAAAGGATTTCGAGGTTTCTATAACCGATAAAAGCGAAAAATTCTCGCCAGACTTGTTCGTTACATTTCACGCCTGAATGGTCGCGTCATTACTTTTCAACTCGGTAACCGGGCTGTAATTTCCCCTTTGAACCGGCAGATATTAAACTTCATGCCGCTAACCTAGCCGGCCCGGATACCGGGCTCATATGAACAGGCCGTTAGCCAAGCTCTCGGATAAGTGGCGCAATTAAAGGTATAAGCACCAAAATGTTGTCGCTTAAGCGGCGGCGGCGGCACATTGTTCACATCACTTGAACTCAAGAGTGACGCCAACTAAAAGACGGCTCGCTTCAAATCACCTGCACAGAAGACAGTGATATTCCACTTCATTGTGGTTGTTTTTTTCTGGAAAGGAAATAGTTATGTTCATTTATTTAATAAAGTTTGATTGGGTTTTATACCGTCTGTCCCAAACGAGCACCGCTTTCGATTGAGAGCCTTGCCTGTTTTTGATTGTATTTTGCGCTGACAAAAGTCATTAATACTATAGTTGCTGATAGGATCCACCGAGCTGGGCGCCCTGTGTCTGCCAAACCGCAGCCACGTGACTCTAGAACAACTGATGGCTCGGACGACGTCAGGAGCGTTGACGGAGGTAAGACTAGGAAATACACTCAGTGTAACTCAAGGGTGCGGTTCCGGTCAACTTCACGAGGCTTGAGGTTTTCAACAATGAGTGTGTGCTCCCCGAGAAGGACATTTGACGATACAGGGGACGTGAAACAAAAATTGCTGTGAAAGTCAACAATGCAATCTTTTGCTCAGTTTCTCATCGTTTTAAGTGTCTTTTATCCAATTTAAAGTTTCGACAATTTCGATTTCTTTTGTGTGTTGTGGTTTCCCTGCAGCTCTCGCCTATGGTGGTCAACGGAGTCGCGCGTCTTCGGCACCTGTTCGCCGCGAAAGGGGAACGGACAGTGAATTTAAAGGTTGGGGTCATAAACCAGCTCACTAACATGTCATGCACGATCACAACAACCCACTAAAAAATGAGAAATGATCGAAGGGCTTGAAGCTGATAGGCAAGAAATGAAAATTTGGTATATCAACGGAGTTGATAATGTAAATTGACCACCGTAAAGAGATTCAAACAGCTGATGTTTCGAGCATGAGCTCTTCGTCAGAGCAAATATTCGCTTTTGAATCACTTAACGGTGGTGAACTGGTTACATTATCAACTCCGTTGATAGACCAAATTTTCGTGTCACGGTTTCACTCCGCTACCGACGCAGCACCACACTTTCATTAGAGATTAACCCCCTTTATTCATTAAAGGAAAATGAAATGAACCATAATTTTCAATTACCTTCCAAATCCTTAGCTTTTATCATAAAAGATGTTGCCACAGCGGGCTTTTGAGGGAGCAGCGTCGAATCCTGTGCCGGGTTAGTGTCATGATAACGGGCACAGGTCAGTTCTGCAAGAGAAGGAATTTTACTTTATTTTAGGTAGTTGTAAAACAACTTTTAAAATCAAAATTAAAATTTTATCTCGTAGGACCAACGTTAGCTGATGAGCATGCGGTCTCGGCCGCGCTCCAGCGGTTAGCGAAGAGACAAGCTGCGTGGCAGTACTCTGCGATGAACACTAGTGGTCATCAGGGTCATAACTGGGATGACCTGTTTAAAAAGATGGACTTTACTGAAGAAACCGATGCGACATGTCACAACCAAGACGAGTTTATCAGCGTAGGAGACGAATTGGCGGACCCATGGTCACGTGTCGCTGATAAAGCCCCAAAACGAACTCACCATGACCGCCACGCAAGCGCAAACGCTACGTTTGAAACATTTGTAAACCATGATCATCGTCCGGCAAATGACGTCACTCATGGTCACGTGGAATGGTTCAATAATACCGGTGACCGCAGTCGTGCTGGTGTGGCGGGCTCGGGTCCTTCTGAGGAAAAGTCGATTCGTATTGATTTGAAAAAGGAATACGTTGGAACACAGGAAACACACAGCGAGGAGAAACCCGCGGCCGCTCAAGTTAAAAGCCCGTCTATTTCCAGAGAGGAATATAACCGACACATGAAAGTCATAAGTCAGAAGCTGACTGAAGAAAAGCTTCACCTTCAGAAGCAGTTACAGCAGTACCCATGCCTACCACGCCCACCGCCTGCTCGGCCGAGCCCGGGCACTAGGAAGGGTAGTTCTCACAAGAGAATGATCAGGTAACAATACTCGCGACTAACGTCTAGTTACTTTTATCTGAATGTTTATCACCTATTACTAACCAATGCCCTTTCGCTTTCATTTGGATGTCCTTCATAAGTCTTATACATACAAGTTATGCATAGATACATACAAGTTATGCAATGCTTTCGAGTGGCATACCGTGAAATATCCCACGGGTGACTTGTATAATTTTCTTGGCATACTCACGAGCCTTGAGGCGAGTGTGTATGCAAAGAAAATACAAGAGACAAATAGGGGGTATTCCAGGTTAAAACCCACCAATTAATTTTTGCACGATTTTATTGGCTATTTTAGATGATGTGATGTAAATTGGAGGACGGATATCAGACAATATACCCCGTCCGTGTCGATATTAGCCTCTTTCGCAGCCGTTGTTTGTGTCGGTCCTATTCTCCCTCCCCACTTACTTCTGCTGAACCGAGCCGGACATTCCATTCCCAGGAACTGACCAATCACATCGTGGCTTTTAAATTTTGGTGGCTAAGTTCCCATAGCCTCCTTCGCGGCCGTTGTTTGTGTCGGTTCTATTCTCCCTCCTGATTGGTTACTCAGACACAATGGGAATGGAATGTCCGGCTCGGTTCAGCGGACGTTCAACACTTTCAACTTTCAACTGTGTGTACGTGATATGAAAACTAATGGAGGGTTATAAAATAAATGTCCTTGGCTGATAGATTGTTCTCAAAATTTCACAGTTGCCTTCGGAGCTTCGCTTATCGGCCAACTGTTCATTTTTCGGACAATCTATCAGCCGCGAAAGGGGAGTGTATTACAAGAAAGCTTTGCGTAACTATTTTGCACCATGCCATAGAAAATATATAGCCCAAGAAAATTAATGTAGTGCAGTGTATTAGGTTGGGCGGTATAGGGGAATCCTTATTTACAATATTTGCCTCATTAGCATGAACAATTAGCATGAACAATTTTCTGATGGAGCTACAAATAAATCAGTTCTGAATATTGAAAGGTCATAGTATGAATAACTCTGCCAATGAATATGAGCCTCATGTATTGAATACTTTTTGTGCAATGCGGGTTTAAAGGCTCAAAATTTTTCAAAGGATGTATGAGCTCATTAGTGCTTTTGCCACCCAGAAGTTTTGCAGTTTTTGGAAGACAATAGGGAGTTTAAGAAACGAGGACGCGAAGGCAACGAGAACGCCACAAAACAATGGGCTTAATGAGCACAAACAATAGTTCTGCACGTGCGTTTTGCATTTTGGTACATTTCTTTGCCGTCCTCTGCAAAACAAGAACGTGAAATGACCAAATTTTAGGTTTTGGCAAGAACGTGAGCACATGATGGCAAATTCTTCTTTCTTTTCTTTACTTTAACACCGTTCATAGAAATTTGGTTCCTGGATAGTTTGCCGATGTTTTACAAGTTGAACAAATTGGAATAATCGCGAAAGTGCTACAATAACGAGAAGTTATATTTTGAAATGACGTTTTCGTCACCGTCGCGTCCTCGTTTCTTAAACTCCCTAATATGTCCTTGAATACTACACCTAAAGAGCTAAAAATTTCAGAATGTATTAAATTTCACTAGCTCTGTTTCCTTCTGTAAGCAAGGCCGTATGCAAATGACCAATATACAACGGCTTTCCTGCATTCTGATTGGCTGTATTTTCTGTGGCATGGTATAAAGTACAATAAACGATTGGTGATTAGCAAGTTTCATTGGAATGGTCACCGCCTGGGGATCCCATGCACAAACTCAAAAGTAGGTACCATCTTGTAGAGCAAAATAAGCATGACCACTGAAAAATACTGCTCAGTAGCTTCTATTTGTTCTACTTTGTTTCAGCTTGTGTTCGCCTTTGTTTCGTATCCTTATTATCTATTAGGAATTATGTAAAATGCAGAGAAAATTATTTACAAATTATATCAACAGCAGTACTCTGGGTAAACCGGCCTGCTAACAGATAACTGAGAGGAGTCCGTGATCATGAACTTAATTCTTCAATTTTGCACTAGACGTAATTCTAGTTTATTTTCCTTTTGCTGGACTTGCAAAACTCGCGCCACTTTCTCAACCAATGAGAAGCAAAACCAAAACCAATCGTGATTTGCTTACACACATTTTCCCGCGCTTGGCGTCGGCTACAACTGAGTAATTGCTTCGACTTCTGGCCCCAGTTGTTGAAAGAGCGGATAACTCGCTAACCAGCGGATAAACATATGTTGGTTTGCAGTGCATTTTATCCCCTGGATAGCAGCGACTTATTCGATGGGTAAAGTTATTCGCTCTTTGAACAAGTTTTTACCACACCCAGCTGATAATCGCTCTAGTTTTTGTTCAACACTACAGGTCTTAATCGTTTTTTTTTCTCTTTCGTTGTTTTCAAACAGACTAGCTGCGTCCAATCCTCCGCCAGTTTTTGACGTCATCTCAGGAATGTCAGGCCTGCCAAACGACGATTCTTTGTGACAGCGGTATCTGTAATGCTGTACGTCATGTAAGACACGTCAGACGAAACCTGCCAGTCCAAATAAAAGCTCGATCTTCCGTTTCTTCACCAAAGTTTGCAGTGAGTTGGAATGGTTGTCGCAGGTCTTTGGAGAAAACATGGGTGTCCTAAGTCTCTAAGAACATACAACTTATACGTCGCCATTCAACTTGTCTCCTCAAACATTCACAATCTTTACTGTTTTCTTCGGATATCTGTCACTTTCGGCAGGCATATTTCCGTTAGTAATAACCTATTTTTGCTATGTGTTCTAAACAAATGAGAATTATGAAAATTTATTTTCTTATTTCGCAAAACTCTGTGTTGTTCGTGAATTCAGGCAGTGGACGTGTGTTTACAAGCAAGAGAAACCATTGAAATCTCCTTAATATTTATTTGTTTATTCTAGAACACTAGTTTACGTGTACATTTCGTTGCCGTGCGTCGTCGCAGCTTTGTATGCGATCCATTAAAATGTGGAACTGTTTGGATACGCACGTGGTTTGTTTTGTGTTAATCAACGAAGTCCATCAAAAAGGATTTCGCTTCCGAGGCCCATTTCTCGAAAGTTTGACTGTTTACTGGGTTTGAAATACTCAGTTTCTGCTCGCACGACAAATCAGTCTAGTTGATTTAGAAAGCCAATTATTAACCTCTTCATCATGATACAAATGATTGTTTTGTCTAGCTACCGTAAAAGCTCTTTAAACCCCCCGGGGGGCTTATTTAATTTCAGGCCTTGTTAACGGGGGGTGGAGGGGGGGCTTGTTGGAGAGGGGGGCTTGACAGAGAGAGAGGGGGAGGGCTTATTTCAAATCTTTGAACACGCCGTTTTCGTGTTAAATAATTTCTGTACAAATCTCAAACAAATGCAGTAGTTATTTAATACCGAGCAGGAAACAGTATTGGGCTGCATAAATTGTATAACGTAAGAGGGAATAGGAAGGAATAATTAGGAAATCTCGTGTCCCAAAGAGGGGGAGGGCTTATTAGACAAGGGGGGTCTTATTACGAAAACCAACTCCCAAATGGGCGGGTTATTAGAGAGGGGGTGGGGGGGGGGGGTTAAAAGAGAGAGGGAGCCTTAATAGAGCTTTTACGACTTCACTGTCACCATGCTTGCTTGAGAAAAGACCTTCCTGAGTAATTGCTCCTTGGTTTTTGCCATCTGTTTCTTCCGTTTGAGCCCTCGGTGAAACTGTGCCCCCTTTTAACGTGAGCGGAGTCTCTTGAAATAACCTACCAGATCTGCAGCAAAGTATTTTTTGAAATTCTTTCCTGAAAAAACGATTCATTCCTGCGTAGATGAATGGGTTGATGGTGTTGGACAGATTCAAGAAGAAAGCGCACAACAATTCGATATTTCTTGGCATGTGCGGCACAACACGGAAACGACTTAGGAGGTTGACAACCCAGAGAGGCACCCAACACGCCATGAATGCAAACACGACGACACACAGAGATCTGCTAATTTGAAGTTCCTGTGAACCTATGCCCCGAACCTTGCTTGTCCGTAAGAAGCCTATATAAATATCCAAGCAAATTCTCCTAAAGCGGCAAAAGGTTGTTTCCTTAAAGCTTGCTCCTAAAAATTTAGATTTCGTACATGTTTCTCATAGAGTGACAGAAAATGGAAACGTTTTACATAGATATACCTTGACACCAAACAAAACCTTCTACATTTGAGGCATTCCCAATCGCTATAGAAATTTTTCCTAAACGTGCGCTTGCCCGTGAATCTGGCAGTCGAGTGTTCGCATGAGGCTTACATTTGCTTCGTCTTAAGTTAAGGGGAGCAGGGTTGGCGCAGTGATGAGAGCGCTCGCCTTCCACCAATGTGTCCCGGGTTCGATTCCTGGACTCGGCGTCCCAGATCTTGCCTTTCTGGGAACAATACAGTCCTCTTTGCTGGGTAATATACGAGTGAATGTTTGCATGGTTACTTTCCTTAATTCAAGGTACTTCCGGTACGGGAGCAGGGATGGCGCAGTGGTGAGAGCACTCGCCTTCCACCAATGTGGCCCGGGTTCGATTCCCGGACTCGACGTCATATGTGGGTTGAGTTTGTTGTTGGTTCTCTTCTCTGCTCCGAGAGGTTTTTCTCCGGGTTCTCCGGTTTTCCCCTCTCCACAAAAACCAACATTTCCAAATTCCAATTTCATCTGCTTGTAAAGCGCATTTGAACATATACACATGGAAAATGCGCTATATAAGTTCTAAATTATTAAAATTATTATTAAACCACGAACCAAGTGAGAAGCCTTGTGACCATTCAATTGCGTCACGCGTGATACCCATTGGACACGTGGGGATGAATTACACGGAGGAGACACCTGTTTCCCATCATGGAGGTTAGTGTTTATCACATTAGGTAATAATTTAATGCAGTTTGCCAGAATCGATATCTTAGTGGGCTTTTTTAGATAGCTAAAAAAAAAACCAGACACACATAAATTGAACAAATATCCCACAAAATAAATTAATGATAAATAAACAAAGTAAGACAGAAGCAAACAAATAACAACTTCTTCGACTTTCGTACTCATATTCATCGCATAAAATGCTCAACATAATTCGAAAACGAACAAACAAGCAAGAAAGCAAAAAGCAGGGACAGCCATTTAGGTCATGGGTGATAACAGGGGTGATAACAGGCGTAATGAAGAAACAAACTCAACACCCGGAATCGAACCCGGGCCACGGCGATGAGCGCCGGATCCTAACCACTACACCATATGAACAGTTCTGGAAATTAATTATTACGAAATTTGGGGTCCTTTGATACTTGTGTTTAGAATCTCGTGTCAGAACGGAATCTGGCGTCGTTTTTCAGATCACTTATAAATGTTGATGAAGGTATTCCTTCTTCACACCTGAGATTTACCTCAAAAATGTTTATAACGTGAAAACAACAGAATACTATTAAAGGTAAACAATAGTTTGGTTGATATATTTTGTTAAAACGGAACAAAATAGTAATATTCTTCCCACACCGGGAATCGAACCCGGGCTACGGCGGTGCATGAGAGCACAGGATCCTAACCACTAGACCATATATGGGAAACGAGGAAATGGCGGCCGCTTCTTCGCGTTTTCGAAGTGTCTGCGAGGAGGTTTTGATAATTACTTGTCTAGTTTTAAACAACTTGTAGATTTCTATTAAAACAATTGTATTATTTGCTCTCGATTTCTATGCTCATCAGCTATCACGCGATGGAAAAATCTCGAACTCATAGTCTAAAAGATACAACGCTAGTGGACGGATTTATTCAAATTGTTTTTAGCACCTCATTTGAGAATGAAATCGTTTTTTTACCGGGGCAGCCGAAGGCTGGAACCGGTCATAAAATGCTGTTTGTTCCTTTCGTTTTTTCAAAGTCTCGTTTCCAGGGCCCCGCTTACCGCTGTGACAAATTTCTCGAAGTGTACATAGTAACTTTACTCGAGGCAATCGAAGGCATTCCAGACAAAGATTATAACTTTTGGGGGAACGAAAACTTCTACAACCTTTACGAGAGACTACTTCATGTGCGAAAACTTAAGAGTGGATTTTTTGAGAGACGTATTTATGAGCGACCACCGCACTTGAGAGTGAACCTTTTATCGAGAATCAAAGCGAACATATTTCAAAACTATCTTCACATCAATCTCTTGTAAAACGTAAGTTTATTCACTGCGTTTTATAAGACGTCTCAAGAACAAGAGTAGCATGTTAAAAAAGTTTCTCTTTAAAAGGATTCCTTCGATTCTTATACCGAAGTCCTCGGCGAAAAACACACGTAAAACGAATTCAAAAAGAAGAAATCGGATAATTTTTTCGCCGCCCGACGAAATTTTACAGCGCAGCGAGAGAAAGAGGAAAGTTGTACATCAAAAAGACGACAAAAACAAGGCAATTATTTTGAAATAAATCGTTTTTCAACTGTGTAAATTTAGTACCAACTTAGCTCTATCCCCAGTAGTTCCATAGAAGCTGAACAAGACTCAATAAAAATATATTTGAGGGAAGCGAATATACTAAACAAACAAATCACGGGGGTCGCCGTAAATGTACAGAAACGCAAATTCAGCGTGCACTAAAACTCTCAAATGGAGGCAACCAAATGAAAGAAACGCGACAGGAAGTTCAATAACAATAAATTTTCATTCAAGATGAGGCAAAAAAAACTTATCTAAAAGCACAAAAAATGTTCGAAATTTCACAGACGCGATTCGCTGCGTGAACGCGTGTTCGAATTAATTATTCACGCAAAAGCGAAAGCGTGAGTTTTTCCCACAAATTTTGCAGTTATTTTATCGGCTGTGGCTTTGCCTATCGTGCTAAAAGCTGAATTCAACTTCCAACTAATATGTACATTGCCATTTTTGTTTTCTAAAGTCCAGGCAGCTGCTTTAAATCCGCTATCTGTATTCAAAACTCTCTTGAAAGCGCACCGATCGCCTTGTTTTCGTCGCGGTTGAGGGAAGGAAACATTATTCACAAGAAAAGTTTGAGGGCTCCGTTCACTTTGATCTTCCATTCTGAGGCTACCTAAACATCGATTTATGTTTTTCCTTTTTATTTTAAGTGCCAAGGAAGTAATTTGTCCGTTTTAGGAATGAAAACGAGACCCTGGAAGTTTGTAGATTAGGCCCGCAACGTGCCACGATTACCTGGACTTTTCGAGCCCGTGATTTGAAGACAAAAAAACCGTCTTCAACGGCACAGGGTGACCGCGTTTTCAAAAATTGTAAACTATGACTAAATTAAATTTACTTTTTTGGATATCGTTAAGAATTAAACGTTTGATTTAATGTAGAATTTATGCCAATTTTTATGCGACAAAGCATAGGCGCCCTTGGCCGGCGTGATTTTTATTTCCGGCCCTGCTGGCAGAAGAGACCTCTGCTAGCAGGGAAGATTTTTATGAAAGCCGAGGCGTAATTCTATTATCGAAATGAGTACACAGGCAAATATCATTTTCTCTTTTCACATTAGTAATTAGACGTTTTTTTCTCCAAAGAATATTTGCGATAAAATAGATTTTCATGTCCCGCGATAAACTTCTTGATGTAAACGAGCCTTATGCATGCTAGTGTAAACGTTAACCGCGGTCAAACGTAAAAAAGTAAGAAAAGTCCTTTAAAGATAAGGTTTTTACGTTGAGAGCTCAAAGCTGATAAATTTTCCTTTATTATGTGAGTTAACTAAATCATTTCATGGCTTACTAAAAAAGTTTCAAGTCTTTTTAAAGCGAAGAATGTGGAGACTGGTCGGCGCTCTGTGTTTTTGTTTTCTGTTTCAATGCGTGACTTCTGGATATTTTACCTAAAACTTTTTTTAGTAATCCATAAAATGATTGGGTAAACTCACCGACTGACGAAAAACTTATCAGGTTTGAGCTCTCAATGTAAAAACCTTATCTTTAAAGAACTTTTCTTACTTTTTTACGTTTGACCGCGGTTAAGTGTAAACGTGGGTTGCCAAGGCAAAAGTGGCCGCGGAAAAATTCACGAAGTGATTCTTGTTCAGATGATTTATCAATGTTGATGAGGTATTTCTTCCCTACACAGTATCACCAAGGGAAGGGACTGGTCGAAAAGTACAGGTGGAGGGGTGGGGAGGGGGCATTTGGAATTGTGGGGTATAAAAATCACATGACCCACCCCCTTCTTTTGACACAAAACTGAGTGACCCACCCCTGAATGATTTCTGAATGAATACGATTTCTGGTTGGAGAAAGTCTTGTATGGACTTTTGATTGTGTTGATTGACGTTTAGAGATATTTCTTAACCAAATGCAAAATCTGTCGTTTTGGGAGGTCACGATTTAACCCCGAAATTAATTATTGCACATTTTGTAACACAGCATTTACGTTATATCCTGTGCGTATTTGTTTGTGAGTGTTCACACCCTAATTTGAACGTGCTTTGTACTGTCAACGTTTAGTATAAAAGTAATTCAATTAGAAATCGTGTTAAATCCCTGATGAAGTCTGTGTGATCAGATGAAACCAGTCGGATAATAAACAAAGTTGACAAGATCTGTTGCTGTGTGCTGCTCACTGGCTTTTATTTAAAAAAAAAATACAACAGTGAAATGAAAGAAAAGACCCAATCATATATGTGACTGGTCAATTTTGCGGGCCGTATTCTACAGTACGGCCGGCTTGACTAGTTTTCTTTCTTTCGCCCCAGATTAACCTCAGAGCGATATAATAAATATCTTAGTAACCTCGTTTTCTCGGTCCGTACTGTAAGTTACAGATCCTCGTTTTTTCCCATTAATTTATGGCCCCATAAATCAACGGGAAAAAACTCGGTCCGTAACTTACAGTACGGACCTAGAACTCGGTTAGTAAGAGGTATTGATTGCGTTATTTCTTTCATTTCATTGTAATGAAATATCATTATTATATTAAAATTGCATTTTCTATCTGCAAAAAGGAACAAGAGAGGTTGTAATAATAGGGATTTTTTTTTTATAACAACTTGATTTTCGGCTATATCACGGTATTTTAATAATATGTAGAAAAATAAATTGCAGAAACTAAAATGAAATGCTCAGCTTTAAATAACAACGAAACTAAGCATTCAATTATTGAAACACCTCTTTCTTTTGATACAACGAGTATGCCTATTTCAGTCATCCAGTCATAAAAAAGGATGACCAAACCCTATGGGTACCTTAAAATTGGACGACCCACCCCTTACTATGGTCTGAAAACGAAATACCACGAAAAGCAAACAATACTTTGGTTGATATATTTTGTTAAAAATGGAACAAAATATTAATATTCTTCCCACACCGGGAATCGTACCTGTGCCACGGCGGTGAGAGCGACGGATCCTAACCACTAGACCATATGGGAAACGACGGATTGCAATGCGAAATTATCACGCAAATTTGGAGTCCTTTCGAACTTGTGTTTAGAATCTCGTTTCAGAATGAAATCGTCTTGTCTGAGATCATTTATAAATGTTGATGAAAGTATTCCTTCTTCACAGAGATTCACTAGTACTGCAAAAATGTTATAACGCAAAAACAACAAAACACTTTGAAAAGTAAACAACAGTTTGGATGATATATTATGTTAAAACGGAATAAAATAGTATTATGCTTCCCACACCGGGACTCGAACCCGGGCCACGGCGGTGAAAGCGCCGGATCCTAAACACTAGACCATATGGGAAACGATGGAGGATTGACAGAAATTATTACCGCAAATCTGTAGAGTCTTTAGATTCGTTGCAGAATAAAACCATGTTTTGTTAGATGATTTATTAATGTTGAGGAAGTTGTTGCCTCCTTCCACATATTCACAGCAAAAATGTTTACTGTAAAAAGAAAAATAAGAGTTCATACGAGAATAAAACAGAAAAACAAAACAACGCAGTGACAGATTTCCCACACCGGGAATCGAACCCGGGCCACGGCGGTGAGAGCGCCGGATCCTAACCACTAGACCATATGGGAGTCGATAGAATGATTTTTGAAATTATCATGACAAATTTGGAATAATTGCTACTTGTTTTTATAATCTCGTTTCATAATGGTAATTGAACTGAGTGCAGTTTGATCTGAAATGATACGTGTGATTTCAAAATGCGCACCAGTTCGATTTGAAATCACAGGTTTGATTTCAGACCAAAATTGCACAATACGAAGTTCAATTACCACTTTATTACACCCATTTTATTGTCAATACTAATATCTATTTATCCACTTCAGGAAACCTGGTGTTAAAAAAGAATGCGATTTAGGACAAAAATAGTGCGATTCGTGAAAAAACTGTCCTGTTGAGAGCCAATGACATTGTTAGGATGGGTGTCATAAATAATGAAATCATCATTTTCAGATGATTTATCAATGTTGATGCGGTATTCCTTCCTTGCACAGTTTCACTGGAAAAATGTTTACGACGCAAAAATAACAGAATACTATTAAAAGTAAACAATGGTTTGGTTGATATATTTTGTTAAAGCGGAACATAATGGTGATAGTCTTCCCACACCGGGAATAGAACCCGGGCCACGGCGGTGAGAGCTCCGGATCCTAACCACTAGACCATACGGAAAACGACGGAGGTGTAACTTAGATCATTGCTTATAATTACAAAATAGAATTCGATGCTGGTTTCCAGCATAAACCCTTGTTGTTAGAAGATTTATGAACGTGGATGAAGTATTCCTTCTAGAATGGAGCAACGCCTCTTGCAATGTGGCTCCAACTATTTCGTGTTTTGATGCAATCGTATAGTGTTAGTGTTACGATTCAAATGGAGCCATAAGAAAATGTTTTCCGATGCAATATAAGAAAAATATTCTTTCATATTTTTTGCTGTCTTTTACCCAAAATTTTTACCGATGCAACTGTCCCGGTTCTCCTTGTACTAGCTACTGCCCTGCGTTGTTTTAGTTATTTTTCAGTAATTTGGCGCTCTTAGGGATAAAATAAACGTTTTAGCTCTTTTTTAAAATTATTCTTGCAGGCGTGAAACACTCCAGGGACCCAGAAGCGCAGGCGCCATACCGCATACCTTCCTCTGGTCCCCAACAGCCTCATTCAAGACCATCCCATGATGCCACGAGGGCGCAAAGGCCGCCGTTGCCAACCAGCGGAGAGACAGTGTCCAAGCGTGTGCTGTCTGCGCAGCCGCGATATCAGCCTATCAGAGTGGATGACATCATGGCGAAGGCAGGAACGCTTACGTGAGTAGAATACAGCAAACAACAATCGATGGTAAAACATTAAAAAGCTTCGTTAAACATTTATCATTTTAATAAAAACCAAACGTTTTCGAATTCAGTTCTAGTCAGCGAGTTTGATCGAAGATGAAAACACAATTACCTCACTTCTAGTGTGAAGAATTTCTTTGACAAAGTGAAGAAGTTCTTTAAAAAGTAACTTGAAGACGTTTTTATTCAAGTATGCGTTCTACTTATGGCACATCTTAGTTTTTTAATATACTTACTAATTTTATTACTAAATTTTTATGCATATATATATTTAATTTTGATTTTTTATTCATCTATTTTATAGGTGGTTTGCACGTTACGTCATCGCTGCCATGCTGGTGGACGTAAACAATACATCTCTCATTAACTCCTTTTGTTCGTCCACCAGCATTTGTTCGTTTCACCATTGTTATCTGTGTCTCTAGAGATTGGCTGCAAACCACCTATTAATTTAGTATTATTTTTTAACTGTTAATTGTCAATTTAACTGTTACCTTAACAAGACGCTCTATGAGCGTTAACTCGGGATACTTTTGTACTGCAGAAGCCGACGCACGCTTTCTGATTCTCGAAAACTATCCGGCTAGTGGTTTGCTTTTGGCTTCGCATAACGCCTTTTTGATCACGTACGAGCAAAGCTCGTTAAACTGTTTTGAGAGTTGCCACTTGTATTTGTTGTCAGCTGTCGTTGTTTACTTCTAAATTAAGTGGCCACATCTGGACTTTACTTCAGCTCTCTCAAAACATTTTTTTCTCTCTGCTAAGCTTGAAAACATTCGCATAGACACTTCTCTTAACATATTGGTTATTCAAAACTCGAAAACACAAGGCGAATCGTTTCTGTGTATGTGACATGTTTCTCAGAAACAATCCAGATGTCACGCATTGTAAAATACCTCGAAATTCAAACTGCTCTATTTTCAAAACAAAGCGTGTGACTTGGCGGAAAACAGGCCAGCCGATATATATTTTTAAAATGTCATTTACCTGATGAAGGCAAAAAATCTAAATGTTTAATTTTAATTTTTTCCTGACGTCACGTGAAAACCAAAAATTCGCAAACTTGTCTCTAAATATAGAACTGTCACAGCGATCCAAACAACTTTGCGATTTTCTAAATATAGAACTGTCACTACGTTCTAATTCGAGTCGATACTCACAGCACGTGCGAGGCTTCCAACCTTGTCTTAAATTCGGCAAGCCTTTTCACGCGGACAAACTCTACTGGATTTAAGTCTTCACAACAGCGACAGAGTTGTGACAACATCCCGATCAATTTAAATCAAAACAACTTTGCGATTTTCTAAATATAGAACTGTCACAACGTTCTAATTCGAGTCGATACTCACAGCACGTGCAAGGCTTCCAACCTTTTGTTAAACTCGGGAAGCCTTTTCACGGGGACAGTCTGTACTGTATTAAAATCTAACTTCACAACTTTGCAAAGATATGTGCAGGAAAATTTGTTTCGTCAGTCGAAGTGGATTATTTAACCTTGAGTAAGGTTAAAGAGTTTTCACTTGCGGTCACGTATTAAATGGAAGGTATCACATTACGAAAACAACTAACCGTCGCGTGATGTTAGCCTTTCGACCTTTGGACTGTGTGGTTTCCTTTAATCAATGAACACACCGCCACGTGCCTGCTATTGTGCATTGGCCAATCAAAACACCGGAACGTAATTGTATTGTGCATTTTGCTGCACAGGAAAAAAAAAGACAAATCTAACACATTTTATAACTCGTGATACTTACAGTATCCCGAGTAATTAAGGTTTGTAAAGCGCCTTAAGGAGGCTCGAAAGGGTTTTTTGACCGCGCGAAGAGTGGATCCAAATGCATGTATCCCGTGCGTGCTCTTGCGCGATCCTCCCGCGAAGTTACGAGGCGCGAGCGGTGGGAGTTGTAAACAACAATGGCGGCCTCTAATGAAAAAGTAAATCTGTCTTCTGAAGCTGAATGCGGCTATTTGCGGAATAAAAAGGGGAAGTTTGCTTCTAAAAAGAGCGTTGAGACTAGTGTACTTTCCGTCAACAAGATGACTCAGGCAAAAAAGTCAGCAAAGAAGCGTCGTTTTGAGGATGATGCTCAAGAAGGCGCGATCAACGATTTTATAGCTCGAAAAAAACAAACAAACAAGACGGTAGAATTTGGTACGTAAAAATTTACAACACTACACTTCACTACACTACACATGGCTTTAAATACTTTCGATTCATTGGCTGTTGAACGTCATAAACGTATTTTAAAAAATCCAAACTTCATCATACATCTACACACAGGACTCAGGCGAGGAAAACAGTCGAAAAGTACGTGTAGCATGTAGTCGGGTCACGAATTATTGACATGGAGATGTTAGCAAAAGGTTTGGACAAGTTATGAAAACGGTAAGCAATGAATTTAAGGAACCAGTTTTCACTGAAGCTCGGCTTTTTTATTTACATTTTAACAAGTAAATATTACATTGCTTCGCATGGAGTTCATTCAAAAGGAACTTCAACTTCACGTAAGCTTAATTTTATATGAAACAATTTTAACTCAAACAACTACAATGTACAAATAAGTATACATGCAGTTTAAAAAGTTTAAAACTTGACAAATATACCTTTACAGAAATTGAATGTATTCAGTCACTTCACACTATAAAAAAGTCGGTGAAAATGGAAAACTTGTCAAAAAAGGCCTGCATTGTATAAATAACAATAGTTTGTACTCGAGAGAGAGACCAGATATGCACTGTACAATACCATAAATCCTGCACAGCTCCTCAGTGTTTGATACCCCAAGACTTCTCGGTAACGGAGGCTGCAGATATTCCAACCAGCGGCATGAAATTTAAGTATTGTTCTGTGCAAGTCTTCCAGTTTTGAAATTCCTTCGAAGTCAACTGAACAACACCTTGAAATCTTCGCCGAACAACAAATTGGGCTGTGTTTATAAGGCACTGTTTAATTGTGAATTTTCGGCTCATGAAGCATTGGAAGATGTGAAAGCACTAAGAAGAATTCTGTTTTCTCCGCCACCCGAGCCAAGCGCTGAAACTGTTATGAATCGTGGAAAAACATCTTTACCGAACGAAGCCCTGCAACAAGCAACAGTTCTTGAGCGACGACAAGAAGTTGTTGACACCTTCAGCGGAAATATCACTTACCTTCCGAATGGCTCTTCACTTACTTCACTTCACTTATTTATTTGATGTAACCTCGCTCAAATGAATGATATTAAATACATCTCGGTCAGCGGATTCCTAGGGAAACGTAAATAACAATAATTTTCGGAATTTAGCGTCGTCCGCAATTTCTACAACATTATGCGGTAGATTATTCCAGTCTCTAATTGTGCGCAGCACAAAACTGAATTTGAATATGTTAGTACGGGCGTAAATTGTGGAGTAATATCTATTGTGCATATGTCTTGTCCTTCTGACCGGCTTTGATAATTCATCCAGGGGCAGGATTGCGTTGTTATCTAAACCCTTCTTGAGAAGACAGAGTCTGTCTATTTCCCTCCTGATCTTAAGTGACTTCCACCCTAGATCCTTTAAGAGCGTAGTGACACTGCCAAGTTCATAATTCTGGTAATCAGATGTTACGAAGCGCGCAGCACGCCTCTGTATCTTTTCGATCTCGTTTGATAGGTTATCCGTATATGGATCCCATGCTTGGCTCGCATACTCGAGTAAGGGTCTTACTAGGCCAAGGTAGGCTGCCTCTTTTACTCTTCTGTCGCATGTTGAAAGGTTCCGTCTAAGGAGTCCGAGTAGTTTGTTGGCACGGCCTGTTATATCTGCTACATGGCGGTTTCATCTAAGGTCATCTGATATCGTTACTCCGAGATATTTCGTGTGCTGGGCAGATTCCAGATTCGTGTGTTCCATAGTGTATTGATAAGTGATCTTGTGGGTGGTTTTACGAGTTATGCGCATTATCTTGCACTTGCTTGGCTCAAAGCACATGTACCATTTCTTGGCCCAAGATGTTAGATGATCGATATCCTGTTGGCGTTGTTCGCAATCTTGGACTTTCGCGATTGGCCTATAACAGACACAGTCATCTGCAAAAAGTCGGATTTCCGATTCCACCTCTTCCACTATATCATTGATGAATATATTAAATAATACCGGTCCAAGAACTGTTCCTTGAGGAACACCCGATATGACTGGCGTCCAATCTCTGTAAAGTTAACAACAATACAGTAGTTGGCAGACTCCGGTTTGGCCTTCAGTATTCTTCAACAAATTTCAAACTTGGAATAAACGGTCTTTATGGAGTTATGACACTCCCTCTATCGTCTCGAAACTTCTCGCGTCACCAAACCAAATCGTCGAGAGTTTCACTGAACAGATCAGAATAATAATTTCCTCAATATTAAAGTATTTCCACGAACAATAAACAAGATCTTTCTCTTTGCTTTGATTTCATATACTTTTAGCCTTTTAATTCCTCTATTAATTACCTTGATAAGCAGACACGACGAGAGACAATGGAGTCCGATAGAATTTCGAGTCTGTATGAGTCTCGCAACTCGCGCGAATAAGGTCAGCAGTAACATGAAGAGCGCGACCGGAAATAATGATTTGCGCGAAATCGCGCGAACCGGAAATAAAAGGTGCAAAATGATTATCAATTTATCTCAAAAATTTGCTCGGTGACCTATTTTGAAATTTTTCATGCAAATAGCATTCAACTTTATCTAACATTTTGAAAATTTAAGAAAAAATCTGTAGAGTAGATGTTTTTTAATCCTTAAGAGGCTATTTTTCGAATTATCTCCGTTTCCACTCTACAGAATTTTCTAAAATTGTCACATAAAGTGAATAATATTGCAAACTTTGAAAAACGCTTATAAAAAATATAGGTCACCGGGTTAGTTTTAAAGATAAATTTAAAAAAGTGACTTTTTAGGGGTAGCTCTTTAGAGAGGTATGGTTACCATGACAACGTACATGACGTCAGAAGTTGTCTCAATTGAAACTTTAACAGCCCTGTTGTAAGATAACCTACAATTTGTTTAAGTGACTTACAGCAAAAAAAAAATTAATCTTGACTTGTTTTGACATGCATATCAGCTGTAAGAAACCCTTTAGAGCTTCCTTAAGGCCATGTTACACGAAGCAATTTTTCTTGCAACTTGCAACGCAACAAACGTTGCGTTGCAAGTTGCAAGAAAAAATTCACGTGTAACACCCCATTTTGCAACTGCAATTGTTGCGTTGCGGGTTGCAAGAAAAGTAGAATGACCCTCTACTTTTTGCAACGTTGCGAGACAAGTTGCTTGCGTGTGGCACCCCCTCTGCAACTTGAAAGGTTTTTTATTCGTCATCGTTGCGTTGCAAGTTGCAAGAAAAATTGTCTCGTGTAACATGGCCTTTAGAACATTTGGATTTCGGCGCTATATAAGTTATTATTATTATTATTATTATTATTATTATTCACTTAGAAATGATATCAAATGATATCGACATATTGTGTAATTTCGCAAATTTTTATTCTCAAATGTTTACCTAAAACTACACTTTTAGCTTTTGACTGATTGATTTTGCTTCACGTCTGTAGCGAGACAGAGCTCGAACATCTTTTAACTACCTACACTAAACTAAACAAGAACGCCAGCGTGTTTTTGGGTGGCCGTCCAGAAAGGAGATCTGAGGAGACCACACCCAAAGCACTTACGAACGATACAGGACTGTCACGAAGAAAGGAAGCGGGAAAGCACGCCTGGAGGTAAAAACTATAAGCCGGTGTTTTTTATTGTCACTCCAATAACGGTCTAAGAGAGCTTACGGAAAAAATCTGACAATAGGCATGAAATACAACTGTGTAAGAAAGAAATACCTCATCAACGTCGATAAATCATCTGAAAAACAAAAGTAATTTCATTCCGAAACGAGCTTCTAAAAAACCAAACGACTCCAAATTTGCCATGATGATTTACCATTGCATACCGTCGTTTCCCATATAGTCTAGTGGTTAGGATCCGGCGCTCTCACCGCCGTGGCCCGGGTTCGATTCCCGGTGTGGGAAGATTATTACTATTTTTTCCGTTTTAACAAACTCTGTCGTCCAAACTACTCCCATTTTGTCATGATAATTTACCATGGCATTCCGTCGTTTCCCATATGGTCTAGTGGTTAGGATCCGGCGCTTTCACCGCCGTGGCCCGGGTTCGATTCCCGGTGTGGGAAGATTATTACTATTTTTCCGTTTAAAAAAAATTTATTGTCCAAAGTAATCCAAATTTGTCATTATAATTTTGCATTGCAATTCGTTGTTTCCCATATGGTCTAGTAGTTAGGATCCGGCGCTCTCAGCGCCGTGGCCAGGGCGCGATTCCCGATGTGGGAAGATTATTTCTTATTTTTTACGTTTAAACAAAATCTATTGCCCAACGTACTCCAAATTTTCCATGATAATTTCCCATTGCAATTCGTCGTTTCCCATATGGTCTAGTTAGGATGCGGCGGTCTCATCGCCTTGGCCCGGGTTCGATTCCCAGTGCGGGAACATTATTACTTTTTTTTTTGTTTTAACAAAATCTATTGTCCAAAAAACTCCAAATTTCCCACGATAATTTCAGATTGCAATTGTGGTTTCCCATATGGTCTAGTGGTTAGGATCCGGCGCTCTCACCGCCGTGGCCCGGGTTCGATTCACGGTGTGGGAAGATTATTACTATTTTTTCCGTTTTAACAAAATCTATTGCCCAAAGTACTCCAAATTTGCCATGATAATATCGCATTGCATATTGTCGTTTCCCAGATTGTCTATAATAATAATAATAATAATAATAATAATAATAATAATAATAATAATAATAATAACTGTCTGTGTTAATCGTCCTCGCAAAGTACAGCAAGGACGCAGCTCAACAAGGTCGAACCGAAAGCATATACAAGGAGCCTCTGGCAGGCGCTATACGGTCCATGGATGACCTTGGAGCACAGCCTACAGCCAGCTCGAATAAGCCGTATGTTGGTTTTTGCTGAGGGAGGAAAACCGGAGTACCGGGAGAAAAACCCTCGGAGCAGGCGTCCGTTTCTCGAAACCCCGGAAACTTTTCGGGTCTATTTCGGGTGACACAATTTCCTTCATATCATAAAAACGAAGACGTTTCAGGGCATGAAATTTTGCAAAAAATTTGCCCTTTCGTATCTTGACATCATAGTACAAGGCCAGCTTTTTAGAATAGACAGATCGCAGTTTTTGAAATGGCTTTTCGGGCCCGAAAAGTTTACGGGACTTTCGAGAAACGGGCCCCTGGGTCGAGAACCAACACAAACTCAGCCCACTTATGGCGTCACCATCGGGAATCGAACCCGGTGCCACATTGGTGGAAGGCGAGTGCTCTCACCACTACGCCATCCCTGCTCCCGTACCCGTCTAGTGGGTAGGATCCGGCGCTCTCACCGCTGTGGCCCGGGTTTCGATTCCCGGTGTACTATTTTTTCCGTTTTAACAAAATGTATTGCCCAAAGTACTCCAAATTGGCCATGATAATTTCGCATTGCAATTTATCGTTTCCCATATGGTCTAGTGGTTAGGATCCGGCGCTCTCACCGCCGTGGCCCGGGTTCGATTCCCGGTGTGGGAAGATTATTACTATTTTTTCCGTTTTAACAAAATGTATTGCCCAAAGTACTCCAAATTTGCCATGAATATTTCGCATTGCATACGATCGTTTCCCATATGGTCTAGTGGTTAGGACCCGGCGCTCTCACCGCCGTGGCCAGGGCGCGATTCCCGGTGTGGGAAGATTATTACTTATTTTTTACGTTTTAACAAAATCTATTGCCCAAAGTACTCCAAATTTGCCATGATAATTTCGCATTGCAATTCGTCGTTTCCCATATGGTCTAGTGGTTAGGATCCGGCGCTCTCACCGCCGTGGCCCGGGTTCGATTCCCGGTGTGGGAACATTATTACTATTTTTTCCGTTTTAACAAAATCTATTGCCCAAAGTACTCCAAATTTGCCATGATAATATCGCATTGCAATTCGTCGTTTCCCATATGGTCTAGTGGTTAGGATCCGGCGCTCTCACCGCCGTGGCCCGGGTTTGATTCCCGGTGTGGGAAGAATATTACTTATTTTTTTTCGTTTTAACAAAATCTATTGCCCAAAGTACTCCAAATTTGCCATGATAATTTCGCATTGCATACCATCGTTTCCCATATTGTCTAGAGGTTAGGATCCGGTATGCCAAACCAAATGTAGCAATATTCAATATTGATATATTTATTCAATTTAATCCTTATTCATTCAATTTAATTTTCATATTCATTCAATTTAATCTTAGATCATTCAATTCAATTCCTATAGTCATTCTATTCAATCCTCATTCATTTAATTCAATTTTCAGATCCATTCAATTTAATTTTTGTATTCTTTTGATTCAGTTTCAATATTGCTTCAATTTAATTTCTCTATTTATTCAATTCAATTTCTATATTCATTCAATTCAATTGTTATATTCATTCAATTCAATCTCTAATTCAATCGATCCAATTTTCATATACATTCAATTCAATCCGTCTTTATTCATTCAATCTTCGCACTCATTTATTCAATTTGGGGGACTGGGTCAAGGGGGAAATTTGAGCGGGAGCTGGGACTTATGGTAAAGATGGCGGACGAAATGCACGAGGATGAAGATTCCGAGGTGAAGAATTTCTTTGAGCATGTTATAAGCAGGACCGAGGAAATTCTGAGTCAAAATTCATCTGCTAGGAGTGAACGCCACATATCTGAGGTTTTAACCCATATAGATCTCTTAGAGAGAACGGTAAGATTACCAAGTCAGTTGGCGAACATAGTTAGCGACGAAACTGATGCAAAACAGTTAAAAGATCTAAGAGTTGTGTTTTCTGAATTACTTGAGAGGTTCCTCCAACATTTTGGAAACAGTATATTAAGACCATCGCGAGTTACAACTGTCCCTTGTCAAACAGTAAAGAATGGACGCCCAGGTAGACCATCGGTAGATATTCCGCCCGAAGTACTAGAGGATTTACGTGGGCTGGGCTTCACGTGGGAAAAGATTGCTAGGATTTTTCGGGTATCTCGTTGGACAATAATGCGCCAAGTTCGTTCATTTGACCTAGAACATTTATCCCTATTCAGCACCATGAGCGATGAAGAAATAGACAGTATTATTCAGGACTTCATTGCACGACATGGGTCAACCACAGGCGCAACTTATCTACGAGGACACTTTCGAGCAATGGGGTACATTGTACAAAGGAGGCGAATCAGAGAGAGCCTGAACCGGGTAGATCCGAGGAACACAGCTTTGAGGTGGGGTGCTTTAGTATCCCGAAGAGTGTACTTTGTTCCGTGGCCAAATTCGTTGTGGCACCTAGATGGCCATCACTCATTAATTCGTTGGGGATTTGTAATTCACGGATGTATCGATGGCTATTCACGAAGAATAATTTTCCTTCATTGCAGCACAAATAATCTTTCCTCTACAGTTCTCGGTCTCTTCGAAAGTGCTATAGAACGGGATGGTGGACTGTGGCCATCGCGCATTAGAGTAGACTATGGTGTGGAGAACACTGCAGTATGTGATGCTATGGTTGCAGTCCGTGGGGAGGGTCGGGGTAGTTTTATTGCTGGGTCATCGACAAGGAACCAGAGAATCGAGAGGCTTTGGAGGGATGTTTTCAGATGTATCTGCCATGTATTTTACTACACATTTTATGCAATGGAACAAACTGGCCTTCTGGATGTAGAAAATCCCATCCACATGTTCACGTTGCAGTATGTCTATTTAAGAAGAATAAACTGTGCTTTATCTGAATGGATGGTCACTTTCAATGACCATCCTGTTCAAACTGAGCACAAAATCTATTGCCCAAAGTACTCCAAATTTGCCATGATAATTTTGCATTGCAATTCGTCGTTTCCCATATGGTCTAGTGGTTAGGATCCGGCGCTCTCACCGCCGTGGCCCGGGTTGGATTCCCGGTGTGGGAAGATTATTACTATCTTTTCCGTTTTAACAAACTCTATTGTCCAAAGTACTCCAAATTTGCCATGATAATTTCGCATTACAATTCGTCGTTTCCCATATAGTCTAGTGGTTAGGATCCGGCGCTCTCACCGCCGTGGCCCGGGTTGGATTCCCGGTGTGGGAAGATTATTACTACTTTTTCCGTTTTAACAAAATCTATTGCCCAAAGTAGTCCAAGTTTCCCATGATAATTTCGCATTACATACCGTCGTTTCCCATATGGTCTAGTGGTTAGGATCCGGCGCTCTCATCGCCGTGGCCCGGGTTCGACTCCCGGTGTGGGAAGATTATTACTATTTTTGTCCGATTTAACAAAATCTATTGCCCAAAGTACTCCAAATTTGCCATAATAATTTCGCATTACATTCCATCGTTTCCCATATGGTCTAGTGGTTAGGATCCGGCGCTCTCACCGCTGTGGCCCGGGTTGGATTCCCGGTGTGGGAACATTATTACTAGTTTTTCCGTTTTAACAAAATCTATTGCCCAAAGTACTCCAAATTTACCATGATAATTTCGCATTGCATACCATCGTTTCCCATATGGTCTAGTGGTTAGGATCCGGCACTCTCACCGCCGTGGCCCGGGTTGGATTCCCGGTGTGGGAAGATTATTACTATCTTTTCCGTTTTAACTAACTCTATTGTCCAAAGTACTCCAAACTTGCCATGATAATTTCGCATTGCAATTCGTCGTTTCCCATATGGTCTAGTTGTTAGGATCCGGCGCTCTCACCGCCGTGGCCC
>JAEMWC010000103.1:1237500-1257500 GCA_016490735.1 Pachyseris speciosa | reverse complement strand
GCGTCCCGTGTCCGCCAAAGCGACAAGTTCACAAGGTGAAAACGGAAAATAACTGTAATTGCCGTATTAGTCGAACAAAGTACTTCTACGACCAAGGGCCTCTTCATATGAGCCCGGTTACCGAGATCTCGCCTTACAACTAAATGCTTTGTAAAAGTTCCGATATGTTTATATCAAAGGACGGGCTGGCCCTGTTTCCGAGATCTCGGTAACTGGGCCAAAATTTTTGCCATATGAACACTCCAACCCGTTTACCGTATACCGGGTGATTAAAAAATGATGCAATGAATTTTTGTCAGTAGAACGAACAGTATTTGATTTTTACTTCTTTTTCTTCTGTTTAAAGTTCGGAATAATTTCTTTTGATCAGGTGGTTAAAGTAAAGATAAAGGATGTCGAGGTTTCCAGAACCGATAAAAGCGAAAAATTCTCGCCAGACTTGCTCCTTAGATTTCACGCCTGAGTGGTCGTGTCACCACTTTCAACTCGGTAACTGGGCTGTAATTTCCCATTTGAACAGATGTTGAACTTCATGCTGCTAACCTAGCCAGCCCGGATACCGGGCTCATTTGAACAGGCCGCTAGCCGAGCTCTCGGATAAGTGGCGTAATTAAAAGTATAAGCACCAAAAAGTTGTCGCTTAAGCAGCGGCGGCACATTGTTCACGTCATTTGAACTCAAGAGTGGCACCTCTACGACGCCAACTAAAAGACGGCTCGCTTCAAATCACCTGCACAGGAGACAGCGATATTCCACTTCATTGTGGTTGTTTTTTTCTGGAAAGAAAGTAGTTATGTTCATTTATTTAATAAAGTTTGATTGGGTTTTATAAGCGTCTATCCCAAACGTGCAACGCTTTCGATTGAGAGGCTTGCCTCTTTTTGACTGTAAAATCATTGATTCTATAGTTGCTGATAGGATCCACCGAGCTGGGCGTCCTGTGTATGCCAAACCGCAGTCACGTGACTCTAGAACAACTGATGGCTCGGACAACACCAGGAGCGTTGACGGAGGTAAAACTAGGAAATACACTCAGTGTAACTCAAGAGCGCGTTTCCGGTCAACTTTACGAGGCTTGAGTTTTTCAACAATGAGTGTGTGCTCCCCGAGAAGGACATTTGACGATACAGGGGACGCGAAAGTTAAAATTGCTGTGAAAGTCAACAATGCAATCTTTTGCTCAGTTTCTCATCGTTTAAAGTGTCTTTTATCCAATTTAAAGTTTCGACAATTTCGATTTCTGTTGTGTGTTGTGGTTTACCTACAGCTCTCGCCTATGGTGGTCAACGGAGTCGCGTGTCCTCGGTACCAGTTCGCCGCGAAAGGGGAACGGACAGTGAATTTAAAGGTTGGGGTCATAAACCAGCTCACTAACATGTCATGCACGATCACAACAACCCACTAAAATGAGAAATGATAGAAGGGCTTGAAGCTGACAGGCAAAAAATGAAAATTTGGTATATCAACGGAGTTGATATTGTAAATTGGCCACCGTAAAGATATTCAAACAGTTGATGTTTCGAGCATGAGCTCTTCGTCAGAGCAAATATTCGCTTTTTGAGTCACTTAACGGTGGTCAACTGTTTACATTATCAACTCCGTTGATAAACCAAATTTTCGTGTCACGGTTTCACTCCCCCACCGACGCAGCACCACAGTTTCATTAGAAATTAACCCCCTTTATTCATTAATGGAAAATGAAATGAACCATAATTTTCAATTACCTTCCAAATCCTTAGCTTTTATCATAAAAGATGTTGCCACAGCGGGCTTTTGAGGGAACAGCGTCGAATCCTGTGCCGGGTTAGTGTCATGATAACGGGCACAGGTCAGTTCTGCAAGACGAGGAATTTTACTTTAAGTTAGGTAGTTTTAAAACAACTTTTAAAATCAAAATTAAGATTTTATCTCGTAGGGCCCTCGTTAGCTGATGAGCATGCGGTCGCGGCCGCGCTCCAACGGTTAGCGAAGAGACAAGCTGCGCGGCAGTACTCTGCGCAGAACACTAGTGGTCATCAGGGTCATAACTGGGATGACCTGTTTAAAAAGATGGACTTTACTCAAGAAACCGATGCGACATGTCACAACCAAGACGAGTTCATCAGCGTAGGAGACGAATTGGCGGACCCATGGTCACGTGTCGGTGAGAAAGCCCCAAAACGAACTCACCATGACCGCCACGCAAGCGCAAACGTTACGTTTGAAACGTTTGTTAACCATGATCATCGTCCAGCTAATGACGTCACTCATGGTCACGTGGAATGGTTCAATAATACCGGTGACTGCGGTCGTGCTGGTGCGGCGGGCTCGGGTCCTTCTGTGGAAAAATCGATTCGTATTGATTTGAAAAAGGAATACGTTGGAACACAGAAAACACACAGCGAGGAGAAACCCGAAGCCGCTCATGTTAAAAGCCCGTCTATTTCCAGAGAGGAATATAACCGACACATGAAACTCATAAGTCAGAAGTTGACTGAAGTAAAGCTTCGCTTTCAGAAGCAGTTACAGCAGTACCCATGCCTACCACGCCCACCGCCTGCTCGGCCGAGCCCGGGCACTAGGAAGGGTAGTTCTCACAAGAGAATGATCAGGTAACAATACTCGCGTCTAACGACTTGTTACTTTTATCTGAATATTTATCACCTATTACTAACCAATGCCCTTTTAACAGCATTCATTTGGATGTCCTTCTTAAGTCCTATACATACAAGTTATGCAATGCTTTCGAGTGGCATACCGTGAAATATCCCACGAGTGACTTGTATAATTTTCTTGGCATACTCACGAGCCTTGAGGCGAGTGTGTATGCAAGGAAAATAAGGTGACAAATAGAGTGTATTCCATGTTAAAACCCACCAATTAATTTTTGCACGATTTTATTGGCTATTTTAGATCATGTGATGTAAATTGGAGGACGGACATTAGAAAATATACCCCGTCCGTGTCGATATTAGCCTCCTTCGCGGCCGTTGTTTGTGTCGGTTCTATTCTCCCTCCTGATTGGTTACTCAGACACAATGGGAATGGAATGTCCTGCTTGGTTCAACGGACGTTTAACACTTTCAACTTTCAACTGTGTGTACGTGATATGAAAACTAATCGGAGGGTTATAAAATAAATGTCCTTGGCTGATAGATTGTTCTCAAAATTTCACAGTTTCCCTCGGAGCTTCGCTTATCGGCCAACTGTTCATTTTTCGGACAATCTATCAGCCGCGAAAGGGGTTTATTTATTAAGTGCATTACAAGAAAGCTTTGCATAACTATTTTGCACCATGCCATAGAAAATATATAGCCCAAGAAAATCAGTGCAGTGCAGTGTATTAGGTTGGGCTGAATAGGGGAATCCTTGTTTACAATATTTGCCTCATTAGCATGAACAATTCAGTTTCCGATGGAGCTACAAATAAATCAGTTTTGAATATTGAAAGGTATGAATAACTCTGCCAATGAATATGAGCCTTATGTATTGAATACTTTTTGTGCAACGCGGGTTTAAAAACTCAAAATTCTGCAAAGGATGTATGAACTCATTAGTGCTTTTGCCACCCAGAAGTTTTGCAGTTTTTGGAAGAAAATATGTCCTTGAATACTACACCTGAAGAGCTAAAAATTTCACAATGTATTAAATTTCACTAGCTCTTTAGCTGCCTGGAGTCAATTCACATCTAACATGTTTCCTTCTGTAAGCAAGGCCGTGTGCAAATGAGCAAAAATGTAAACAATGACGTACGCATTAATCCCCCTATACTAACCAATATACAACGGCTTTCCTGCATTCTGATTGGCTGTATTTTCTGTGGCATGGTATAAAGCACAATAAACGAGTGGTGATTAGCAAGTTTGATTGGAATTGTCACCGCCTGGGGATCCCATGCACAAACTCAAAAGTAGGAACCATCTTGTAGAGCAAAATAAGCAGGACCACGGAAAAATACTGCTCAGTAGCTTCTGTTTGTTCTACTTTGTTTCAGCTTGTGTTCGCCTTTGTTTCTTATTCTTATTATCTATTAGGAATTATGTAAAATGCAGAGAAAATTATTTACAAATTGTATCAACAGCAGTACTTCTGGGTAAACCGGACTGCTAGCAGATAACTGAGAGGAGTCCGTGATCATGAACTTAATTCTTTATATTTTGCACTAGACGTAATTCTAGTTTATTTTCCTTTTGCTGGACTTCACGTTGTGAGTGGCTAGCAAACCTCGCGCCACTTTCTCAACTAATGAGAAGCAAAACCAAAACCAATCGTGATTTGCTTACACACATTTTCCCGCGCTTGGCGTCGGCTACAACTGAGTAATTGCTTCGTCTTCTGGCCCCAGTTGTTGAAAGAGCGGATAACTCGCTAACCAGCGGATAAACGTATATTGGTTTGCAGTGCATTTTATCCCCTGGATAGCGGCGACTTATTCGATGGGTAAAGTTATTCGCTCTTTGAACAAGTTTTACCACACCCAGCTGATAATCGCTCTAGTTTTTGTCCAACACTACAGGTCTTAATCGTTTTTTTTTCTCTTTCGTTGTTTTCAAACAGACTAGCTGCGTCCAACCCACCGCCAGTTTTTGACGTCATCTCAGGAATGTCAGGCCTGCCAAACGACGATTCTTTGTGACAGCGGTATCTCTAATGCTGTACGTCATGTAAGATACGTCAGACGAAACCTGCCAGTCCAAATAAAAGCTCGATCTTCCGTTTCTTCACCAAAGTTTGCGGTGAGTTGGACTGGTTGTCGCAGGTCTTTGGAGAAAACATGGGTGTACTAAGTCTCTACGAACTTACAACTTATACGTCGCCATTCAACTTGTCTCCTCAAACATTCACAATCTTTACTGTTTTCTTCGGATATCTGTCACTTTCGGCGGGCATATTTCCGTTAGTAATAACCTATTTTTTGCTATGTTTTCTAAACAAATGTGAATTATGAAAATTTATTTTCTTATTTCCCAAAACTCTGTGTTGTTCGTGAATTCAGGCAGTGGACGTGTGTTTACAAGCAAGAGAAACCATTGAAGGGAGAAACCTTTTTTTAAATCTCCTTAATATTTATTTGCTTATTCTAGAACACTAGTTTACGTGTACATTTCGTTGCCCTGCGTCGTCGCAGCTTTGTATACGATCCATTAAAATGTGGAACTGTTTGGATACGTACGTGGTTTGTTTTGTGTTAATCAACGAAGTCCATCAAAAAGGATTTCGTTTCCGAGGCCCATTTCTCGAAAGTTTGACTGTTTACTGGGTTTGAAATACTCAGTTTCTGCTCGCACGACAAATCAGTCTAGTTGATTTAGAAAGCCAATTATTAACCTCTTCATCATTTTATGTAACATGTACTGGCAAGCATGCTCAACTAAAAAATGGCACTGGATTGAAAAAAGAATATATTACAGGCAAATTGTCATCGTGCCCAGTAACGTATTGTTTTTTTTCGCGATTTTTGGTGCGAACTACTGTATGGTACAAATTATTGTTTTGTCTAGCTACCGTAAAAGCTCTTT
The DNA here is from genome assembly GCA_016490735.1 of Pachyseris speciosa. Lineage (NCBI taxonomy): Eukaryota > Metazoa > Cnidaria > Anthozoa > Scleractinia > Pachyseridae > Pachyseris > Pachyseris speciosa. The sequence continues at coordinate 1,252,002 of JAEMWC010000103.1, read as the reverse complement.
TAACTCCCCGGCGGGCTTATTTAATTTCAGAATTTCAGGGGGTTGGGGGGGGGCTTATTTCAAATCTTTAAACACGCCGTTTTCGTGTTAAATAATTTCTGTAAAAATCTCAAACAAATGCAGTAAAACTTTATTATTTAATGCCGAGCAGGAAACAGTATTGTGTGTTTTATTGTATATTTTTTTAAAAACAAACCAAAAGGGCCGCATAAATTGTATTTCGTAAGAGGGAATAGGAAGGAATAACTACAAAATATCGTGTCCCAAAGGAGGGAGGGCTTATTAGAGATGGGGGACTTATTACGAAAACCAACTCCCAAATGTTGGGCTTATTAGAGAGGGGGGGGGGGGGGTTAAAAGGGAGGGGGAGCCTTAATAGAGCTTTTACGGTATCTTTTTACAGACTTCTTCGAACTGTATCCCGGTTGTTTGACTTGCTTAGTGGGGCTTGCAACAAATTTGATTATGATTACAGGGTTCGCACGCACCTTGAAAGTCCTTGAATTTGGAAATCAAAATTCAAGGTCTTGAAAGTCCGTGAAAAGTACATTGGGTCCTTGAAAAACCTTGAAATTTGCTGTTTGACTGTTTCCACTGAGTTGAAAAACCAGAAAAGACTTAGACTTGAACAAATCTGGCAGTTATCCCTTCAACCCGATCATCTAGTATCACATTCTAATGGCATTTTTTACTGAATGGAGTGCTTGAAAAATTGGAGTTCTGCCCCGGAATGTCCTTGAATAGTCCTTGAATTCTTAGTCCAAAAAAGAGTACGAACCTTGTGATTATTCTTACGGTGGCTTTCAGTCTCTTTTGACAAGTTCCATTCCTTTTCCGACTTCACTGTCACTATGCCTGCTTGAGAAAAGACCTTCCTTAGTAATTGCTCCTTTGTTTTCGCCATCTGTTGCTTCCGTTTGAGCCCTCGGTGAAACTGTGCCCCCTTTTAACGTGAGTGGAGTCTCTTGAAGCAACCTTCCACATCTGCAGCAAAGTATTTTTTGAATTCTCTCCTGAACAAACGATTCATTCCTGCGTAGATGAATGGGTTGATAGTGTTGGACAGACTCAAGAAGAAAGCGCACAACTATTCGATACTGTTCTTGGCATGTGCGGCACAGCACGGAAACGAGCTAGGAGGTTGACAACCCAGAGAGTCACCCAACACACCATGAATGCAAACACGACGACAAATAGAGATCTGCTAATTTGAATTTCCTGTGAGCCTATGCGCCGAAACCTTGTTTGTCCGTAAGAAGCCTGAGCCAGTCCCTTGTTATGTCCTCGAATCTTCTTAAAAACTTTCCGGTAACTGAATATTGTAAGGGCCAACGGAAGGACCAAAAACAGACCAACGACAACTACGTAATGGACGATCTTGCTCACGTTTTTCAAATGTATGTTTAAACACAGAGCATAGTCCGGGGCGAAAAGAAACTCTTGTAAACCAGTGAGTGCAGTCATCAGAATCAAGTAGAAGGCTACAAAAACCCAGGCAGACGCTACAAGGATGATGGACTTCCTTTGCGAGAAAAACCGTTGATACATTCGATCCGACTTGCAGATTCTCACATATCTGTTGAGTGCGGTCATAATAACGTTGTAGTGTTTTTTATTTATTTATTTAATTATTTTATTTGCCACACTAATTACAAAAATATAGGAAAAGAAGAGAAAAAAAAAAAAAAAAAAAAAAAAGAAGTGGCGAGGAGACCTAACAGTAACTATAGGAGCTTATTAGAGGTTAGGCCTCCTCGAACTATGAGCTAGAGCTATTTCACATCAATTGAAGAAAAGAAGGCGAAAAGTCGAAGATGGAAAGATTTATAAACTGTTTTCATACTTACTCAATAATTTAATCTTCAGTTTTTTCTTAAAAGAGGAGAGGGATTGAGAGTTGATGATCTTGTTGTCAAGTGAATTAAAAAACTTAGGCCCTTGAAAAAAGGGCGAGAACTTTTTCGTGTTTGTACGACAAAACGGTAGACGGTAGGCCTGGGAATTTCTAGTATTGTAAGAGTGGAATTGATTGCTTTGAGAGAAATTGTTATTAAACTTTGGAGGTAAGAATACATAAATTGGCCCAGTTGAAGCAAATGGATATCATTAAATTTTAGTATACCGAGGTCCTTAAAGATGGGGTCAGTATGAGCATTAAAATGTGATTTATTAATAATTCTAATAATGCGCTTTTGCAGGATAACAAGGCGGCGGAGATAAGTTTTATAGGTCGAAGCCCAAACGATATTACAGTAGTGAAAATAAGGATAAATTAAGGAATAGTAGAGCATACGTAAAGACGATTTAGGAAGAAAGAAGCTGCATCTAGATATTATACCGACTGACTTCGGAAACTTTACTTGCAACGTGAGATATTTCCGACTTCCAATTTAGGTTTTCATCCAAAATTACGCCTAGAAAATTTGTCTCCTTTACTTTAACAATATTTTGATTATCTATACTTATTTGAATATTACAAATTGAACGCTTTTGTCTTGGTTTAAAGACCATAAATTTAGTCTTTTTAAGATTTAGAGAAAGCTTGTTTGCTTTAAACCAGATTGACAGTTTGTCCATCTCCAAGTTTAACATATCTGAGAGATAGTTCAGATCTTTATGTGACATGAATACATTGGTATCGTCAGCGAACAATATCAGATTAGATTAGAAGCATTGTTGATGTCGTTAATGTACAGTAAGAAAAATAGTGGTCCGAGGATGGAACCCTGAGGGACCCCACAAGAGATTTCATTTCTTAACGAACGGTGGCCATTATATTCAACATATTGCTTTCTGTTTGAAAAGTAACTTCTTATCCAGTCCAGCGCTAGGCCACGAATACCGTAATGTTCGAGTTTTTCAAAAAGGATGATATGATTTACAGTGTCAAAGGCTTTTGAGAGGTCAAGAAAAATACCTACGGAAAATTCACCTCGGTCAAAGGCAGTGGAGATCCTATCATGCAAGTCGATTAGCGCGAGTGCAGTGGAATGATTTTTCCTGAAGCCGTATTGGTTACTACAGAGGATGTTGAAGTTCATCAGATATTGCATTAAACGATTGTAGATAACTCTTTCAAAGAATTTTGAAAAGCTGGGAAGCACCGAGATAGGTCGGTAGTTGGTGAAAAGCGACTGATCATCAGATTTAAAAATAGGTATCACGCGAGCGATTTTCATTTCATCGGGAACAATACCATGCTGGATTGACAAGTTTATGATATGGGTGAGTGGCTCAGAAACAAGTAGAATGGACTCCTTAATGACTGTCATTGGAATCTGGTCGTAGCCAGCTGCTTTGCCTGGAAGAAAAGTTTTCGCAATCTCAGTGATCTCATCTTGAGTTGTAGGGTTGAAGAATATTGACTGTGTAAAGGAACCATTAAGAAAACAACGGTGTGAAGCTGACGACTGTATACCCCTAGCTAAATTAGGACCGATGCTTGAAAAATAACTACTAAACTTGTTGGCAATTTCGACAGGATCAGTGACTTCACGATTATCAGCTTTAAATGTTGAGCATCTTTTGGAATTTCTTTTGCTTCTGTTTAGAATTTCATTTAAAACTTTCCAAGTAGCACGAGATTTAGATTGAACGTTATTTAATATCTTCTCGTAGTAAAGACGTTTTGCTGTCCGCAGAGAATGATTTAATTTGTTTTTATAACTTTTGTAAACTGATTGACGATCCATTGTTGGATTTCGCAGATATTTTTTATAAAGCCTATTTTTCTTCCTAATACACTTAATAAGCGCATTGGATAGCCACGGTTTATTTAAACGGCACTGTTTTCTGGTTAATTTTTTTACAGGGAAGCACACATTATAACTTTCAGAATACTTCTTTATAAAGCTATTATACGCGTTTTTGGGGTCATGATAACCATCAAGGGAGGACCAAGTAATTTGTTTTAGCGTTTCGAGAAAACTCGCTAAGTTTTCTTTATTATTTTCTCGAATGACCACTGGGTCATGAGCGTGGCTGTTGGAAGAGTCATTATTTGAATGAATCGAAAAAACAGGTAAGTGATCAGAGATATCAGTAATCAATAAACCACTTCTCGAGTGATCAAAAACTGTGTTTGCGAAAATGTTATCTAGCAATGTTGTGGTGTGAGAAGTTATTTGGGTGGGACGTGTTATCATGGGAAAAAACATATACGAGTGCAATCCATCAAGGAATTCGCCAGTGTTTTGGTGATGTTGAAAGTTAATTTAATTCAAATTGAAATCACCCATAATAAAACATATTTTGTTCTCTCTAGAGATTTTCGCTAACAGATCATTGTGTTTTGACACAAAGTCACCAACTCTCTGATTAGGTGGCCTGTAGATAACACCACCGATAATATTTTTCCCATGGGGTCTTGATATTTCAATAAACAAAGATTCTGAAACATCAATATCGTCAAAACTCAAGTCAGCGCGAATTTTAAAATCGAGATTGTCAGAAATATATAAGCCAACACCACCACCAGTTCTATTTGGGCGATGTTTGTGAATAAAATTGAAACCATCTATGTCTACTGAATGGGAATAATCATTTAGCCAAGTCTCAGAAACGCCAATTAAAGAGAACTTAATATTCAAGCATGTCAAAAGAATAGAAAGGCTGTTTAGATTACGTTGAAGACTACGAATATTTAGATGTAGAAGCGAAAAATCTTCATCACATAAATTATCATTTCTCAACATTTCGTTAAATTTATCTTCAATGTAGTAATCACAATGGACGTCGTCTGTGCAGAAATTAACATCAGGATCTATATCGTCAGAACGAGTTAGGGAAAGATTGTGACTTGAAAATAAAGGATCGTAATTTAGGCTGGAAAGTGTGTCAGGATCATAACGGACCGGGCCATGTTGAAGTTCGTAAATTGCAAGGTTAAAACTATAATCGTCTAAAGCATTAAAACGTAAAGTGTGATCAGGAATCAAAGCCATGGCTAATAAATAATAAACATATAAATACGTACTATAAATATTATAGAAAGCTAAAGCACAAAACTACACAGCTACTTAACTGGGACGCTCAATTCTGTCTTTAATAACCAGTCGGTCTAAAACGAAATAGGCTATTTTCCCGTTTCTTCTCGCTTCTTCAAACTTAGGACGCTGCTCTTCCCTCTTGTCAAGGGTTTCTTGTGCCAGGTCTTCATTAACAAAAATTCCAGGGGGCTTGATTCTCCTTGCACTTCTGATGATCTGTTCTTTTTGCTTCCAATCGCGGAGGCGATGTTGCCAAACGATGGTCCTTGGACGTCTTACGGAGCCAGTTGTAGCATTTGCTCTTCTGCCGACTCGATGAGCCCGCTCGATATCCGGTTCTTCATCGAGGTTAAGCTTCTCTTTGAGTATCTCCTTTACTTTGGTTTCGGTGTTGTCCCACGTTTCTGCTTCTTCCTCTCGAATGCCGTCTATTCGAATATTACTCCTTCTACTTTGGTTCTCCAGATATTCGATCTTATCAGTGTGGTAATCGAGGGAACCGCACATCTTTTCAATCTCTTCTTCGACCTCATGCAGTCGGGATGAGCATGGTTTCAAGTCCTTGATATCTTTCTGGGAGAACTCGAGGCTCACCTTCAAGTCGCTAGTGTCTTTCTCGTAAATATCTAGTCTAGCTTTGATTTCTGCGACTTGGCCGATGACGGAATCTAGCCGTGCGTTTACGTTGGCCAACAGTGAGTCGAATAAATTCTTAAACATTCTTTCTTGCACTTTCAACAACTCCCTCAGTGTCGCCATTGTGACAAGTTCAGATCCCGCGGAATCAGCTCCTTGAGTGCTAGCAGCCTTCGTGGTACGAGTTTCAGGCATAGTTAATTTGGTTTCAAATTTATCCGACAGGTGGTTTCAATATTTATCCTGCCAATTTGTCGTTATATTTATTTAGCACAATTATAGAGCCAGCTTCTAAGACTATCAAGAACACGCTTCGGGAGCTAAGTTCATCCGCCATGTCAACAGATCACAGATGTACGACTACTGGAATTTAGAATTATAAAAGAGACCTTTTAAGGGCAGTTATAAAATGGCGAGCCGCAGGGGAGCCGTTTTAAAGCCCATAAAGGTCGGACGCGAATATTTTATGTTACTTGTGAAATGAAACAATAGATTGTGTTTGTCGTGTTTGTAATGTTAATCAGTAGAGATCTGTATCAAAGTTAATGCATACTAATTAGCTGAGCAGGACACTTTTATGAAAGTTAATAATTTTTATTGGGGTTTAGAGAGGTATACATGTGACTCAAATACTACCCGTAGATTGGTCGTTAGTCTTATGAATTATTAATGACTTTTACAATAATACATAAAATATGAGACCTTAATGTCTTCCTAATTCCGAGAACTGTTATGTCCAGGACGTTGAATTCCGCTTTTCTCATTCGGCATAATAACGTTGTAGTGTTTTAACTTGGTTTCAAATTTATCCGACAGATGCGGTTTCAATATTTATCCTGCCAATTTGTCGTTATATTTATTTAGCGCAATTATAGAGCCAGCTTCTAAGACTATCAAGAACACGCTTCGGGAGCTAAGTCAGTCATCCGCCATGTCAACAGATCACAGATGTACGACTACCTGAATTTAGAATTATAAAAGAGACCTTTTAAGTCTTCCTAAACTTCCGAGAACTGTTATGTCCAGGGCGTCAGGATAATTCCGCTTTCCTCATTTGGCATAATAACTTAACGTTGTAGTGTTTTAACTGTTTCAAATTTATCCGACAGAGGGTTTCAATATTTATCCTGACAATCTGTCGTTATGTTTATTTAGCACAATTATAGAGCCAGAGATCTGCTAGTTCTCATCATCTTATGTAACATGCACTGGCAAGCATGCTCAAATAAAAAATGGCACTGGATTGAAAAACGAAAAAAGAATATATTACAGGCAAATTGTCATCGTTACCAGTAACTTATTGGGATTTTTTCGCGATTTTTGGTGCGAACTACTGTAGTTTTATTGTCTAACTATCTTTTTACAGTCTTCTTTAAACTGTATCCTGGTTGTGTGACCGGCTTAGTGGGGCTTGCAAAAGATTTCTTTTCCAGAAGCGTGATTATTCTTACGGTAGCTTTCAGTTTATTTTGACAAGTTCTATTCCTTTTCCGACTTCACTGTCACCATCCTTGCTTGAGAAAACACCTTCCTGACTAATTGCTCCGTCTGTTGTTTCCGTTTGAGCCGGCCTCGGTGAAACTGTGCTCCCTTTTGACGTGCGCGGAGTTTCCTGAAGTGACCTTCCACATCTGCAGCAAAGTATTTTTTGAAATTCTTTCCTGAACAAACGATTCATTCCTGCGTAGATGAATGGGTTGATGGTGTTGGATAGACTCAAGAAGAAAGCGCACAACAATTCGATATTTCTTGGCATGTGCGGCACAACACGGAAACGACTTAGGAGGTTGACAACCCAGAGAGGCACCCAACACGCCATGAATGCAAACACGACGACAAACAGAGATCTGCTTATTTGAATTTCCTGTGAGCCTATGCCTCGAAACCTTGCTTGTCCGTAAGAAGCCTGACCCAGTCCCTTGTTATGTTCTCGAATCTTCTTAAAAACTTTCCGGTAACTGAATATTGTGAGGGCCAACGGAAGGACCAAAAACAGACCAACGACAACTACGTAATGGACGATCTTGCTCACGTTTTTCAAATGTATGTTTAAACACAGAGCATAGTCCGGGGCGAAAAGAAACTCTTGTAGACCAGTGAGTGCAGTCATCAGAATCAAGTAGAAGGCTACAAAAACCCAGGCAGACGCTACAAGGATGATGGACTTCCTTTGCGAGAAAAACCGTTGATACAGTCGATCCGACTTGCAAATTCTCACATATCTGTTGACTGCGGTCAAACCCATAGTTACGGGTGAAACATATACCGCAAATACGGTGAAAAATCCGTTCACTTTGCAGAACGTTTCACCGAAAGGCCATCTTCCCGAGATGAGAACTCCAGTTGAAAACGGCATAACAAAAACGGCGGACAGCAAATCGCTTACAGCCAATGCGATGATGTAAAGGTTTGTAGTTGTACGGAGCTTCTTGTTCCGGTAGACTGCAATACAAACTAGGATGTTTCCCAGCAGTGCCAAAATGTTGAGCACGATCAAGGAGCCGGATTCTAAGACTATCAAGAACACGCTTCGGGAGCTAAGTTCATCCGCCATCTCAACAGATGTACGACTACCGGAAGTTAGAATCTGATAAGAGTGACCTTTTAAGTCCTCCTAAACTTCCGAGAAATGTTGTGTGCAAGACGTTGAATTCCGGTTTCCTCATTCGGCCTAATAACGTTGTAGTGCATTTGTTTCCAAAATTATCCGACAGGTAGTTGCAATATTTATCCTGCCAATCTGTCATTATGTTTATTTAGCACAAGTATAGAGCCGGATTCTAAGACTATCAAGAACACGCTTCGGGAGCTAAGTTCACCCGCCATGTCAACAGATGTACGACTACCGGAATTTAGAATTATAAAAGAGACCTTTTAAGCCTTCCTTAACTTCCGAGAACTATTTTGTCCAGGACGTTGAATTCCGCTTTCCTCATTCGGCATAATGACGTTGTAGTGTTTCAACTTGGTTTCAAATTTATGCGACAGGCGGTTGCAATAGAGTGGAATCCATCGGTTTCCCGAACCTCTCGATATCTCGAACCAAACCTTGTTTACCTTGGATTTGCTTCACTCAACAGGGTCGTAGCCAGGAATTTTTAAAGGGGGGGGGGGGGGGGGGGGGTGTTCACACTGTGTCAAACAGAGGGTACTCACCAGATTGCCACCTGAATATTGTAGGTTGTTTGTTTAAAAAAAGGCTCACAAAGGGGGGGTCACGGGCACCCCAGGACCCCCCTCGCTACGCCCTTGCTCAAGTTCTATAATTTCACCCCTGATTTCTCGAAACCTCGGTTTCTCGAAACTCCCGATAACTCGAACCAATTTTGGCTCCAATGGGACAAATTGACCCTCGATAACTCGAACCTGCGAAAATTGCGAAACCATTTAGTGCGGATGTCAATTACATTCACGCCTTTAAACAAATTGGCTTCAGCTTACCAAATCACATTAAGTTGTGAGGTATATCCTTGTCACTCCAGCCACATCCCACAAGCTTTACGTTTTCACTGCTTGTTTTATGGATATGTGGGTACTTGAGCCTGAGCATTAGCTATGCCATGCTGATGAGGCCTAACGAGGCCGAAACAGCTGTCCATGGCTGCTAATGCTTGGGCTCAATCTTTGCTTTGGTAGATTTAAGGGGTAATGCCCGCTACCATGTGGCCTTAGTGCCTTTAGAGTGGCTTCAGCTTACCAAATCACATTAAGTTGTGAGGTATATCCTTGTCACTCCAGCCACATCCCACAAGCTTTACGTTTTCACTGCTTGTTTTATGGATATGTGGGTACTTGAGCCTGAGCATTAGCTATGCCATGCTGATGAGGCCTAACGAGGCCGAAACAGCTGTCCATGGCTGCTAATGCTTGGGCTCAATCTTTGCTTTGGTAGATTTAAGGGGTAATGCCCGCTACCATGTGGCCTTAGTGCCTTTAGAGTGGCTTCAGCTTACCAAATCACATTAAGTTGTGAGGTATATCCTTGAAACTTCCGGATAAGCTGTTTTCTCGCATTTTAATCGCACAACAAGCCACAAATCTGTCATCAGTCTGAAAGGTACAATGACGGGAAATTTGACATTTTCAGGTTTTCAAAAGTCAATTTCCCCACCCTAGGGTCGCCATTAGAAATTAAATTCCCACCCAAGGCACTAGCTAGCACAACAAACTTTTCAAATGGCAGTCAAGTGAAATTTCCCACCCTGGGGACCACTGTGGAAGTCTAATTCCCGTGGGTTGCCCGCCCCTCCACATCCTTGGGCAAACCATTGCTATATAGGTGCATTACTTAGCACAATTATAGAGCCGGCTTTTAAGACTATCAAGAAGACACGCTTCCCAACATGTCAATCACAACAATCGGCCAACTGTTCATTTTTCGGACAATCTATCAGACGCGGACATTATCCTCTGATTTACCAGGAAGCCAGAAAGGGGTTTATTTACTAAGTATATTATAAGAAAGCTTTGCATAACTATTTTACACCATGCCATAGGAAATATATAGCCCAATAAAATCAATGCAATACACGATGGGAAGGTTCGGCGGAATACTGACCAATATACAACGGCTTTCCTCCATTCTGATTGGCTGTATGACATGGTATAAAACACAATAAACGATTGATGATCAGCAAGTTTCATTGGAATTGTCACAGCCTAATCTCGTACCCAAATCTCCCACGGCCAAGCGAAAGGGAGATCTGGTAAACTTCGAATTTGAAGCATGCTCAGTAAGAGGCAGGCCCGATATAGGGGTGTCACTATAACTACGCATGCTCGTCCTTATTTTTGTTTATGAGCGAAAGATAAATGGACTTTGAGAGCGCTTTTCAATCGGTTTTGCGGTACAGAGGAGAAGAAAACTTCAAAATCAAACCAAAGCTCAAAGAGGCAATACAGGAGGTTGTTGTCAACGGCCGAGATTACATGGTTAATTTTTCTCCCATCTGGTAAATCGCTAATCATGCTTTCTTCACATTACGATCCTCTCGCTGCAAAGAAGAAATGAAAGGACAAGTCAACTGTAATTGTGGTTTCGCTGTTCAACCCTCTGATCCACCGACGACGATCGATATCAAATAAATAACTTTAATGTAGTGGGAGTGTATTGTACAGGGATTAATGTTTCCGGGAGCGAGGTAGATGGTAGTCTTGAAGCCAGATTTCACGCCGATCTATATCAGGAGGCCGGAAAGTTCAGATAATTTTATCCGTCCGGAGGTAGCTGTGAGCAACAGGCAGTGTAGAACGATATTTTTGTCCGATATTTTTGTCAGAAAAATGTTGCGGCTTATTTCTAATTTAGGCATACCGGTTTATCAAAACAAGATCTGTAACAAAACTTCGGAAGTACGTCTTTGCCTTCGACACAAATCTCACACAGTTTTTGAATAATTCAAAGTTTTCCTGGCGTCGGAAAAAAAATTCCTTCCCAGCTGTCTGGTCTCACAAACGGCGTTTAAGCTTGAAACTATCGCTCACGTATTGTTACTGCCACGAAAATAAAACCACGAAAAAGCCGCACTAAAAAGAGCCAATACGAGCATAGATTAGATTGCGGTAGCCTTTTTTTTTTTTTTTTTTTGCTTTTTTTGCAGCAACCAATCAGAAATGGCGTACTTTTGAGCTTTTACCAGATCTCCCTTTCGGTTGGCCGTGGGAGATCTGGGTACAAGATTAGTCACCGCCTGGGAATCCCATGCACAAACTCAAAAGTAAGAACCACCTTGTAAAGCAAAATAAGCAGGACCACGGAAAAAATACTGATCAGTAGCTTCTATTTGTTCTACTTTGTTTTTAGGGATATTCTGTCACTTTCGGCATATTTTCGTTAGTAATAAACTATTTTCGCGATGTGTTGTAAACAAATGAAAATTTATTTTTTCTTTTCTATTTCGCAAAACTCTGTGTTTTTCGTGAATCCAGGTAGTGAACGTGTGTTTTCAAGCAACAAAAGCCATTGAAGGGAGAGAAATTTTTTTTAAAAATATCCTTAATATTTATTTGTTTATTCGAGAACACTAATAAGTTTACGTGTACATTTTACCGTGCGTCGTCAGCAGCTTTTTATATGATTTATTAAAATGTGGAACTGTTTGGATACTTACGTGACTTGTTTCGGTGTTAATCAACAAAGTCCATCAAAAAGGATTTCGTTTCCGAGGCCCATTTCTCGAAAGTTTGACTGTTTACTGGGCTTGAAATACTCAATTTTTGCTCGCGCGACAAATCAGTCTAGTTGATTTAGAAAGCCAATTTTTAACTCTTCATCATTTTATGGAACATGCACTGGCAAGAGTGCTCAAATAAAAAAAGGCACTGGATTGGAAAACGAAAAAAGAATATATTACAGGCAAATTGTCATCGTCACCAGTAACTTATTGGGACTTTTTCGCGATTTTTGGTGCGAACTACTGTAGTTTTATCGTCTATCTTTTTACAGACTTCTTTAAACTGTATCACGGTTGTGTGACTGGCTTAGTGGGGCTTGCAAAAGATTTCTTTTCCAATAGCGTGATTATTCTTACGGTGGCTTTCAGTTTATTTTGACAAGTTCTATTCCTTTTCCGACTTCACTGTCACCATCCTTGCTTGAGAAAAGACTAATTGCTCCGTCTGTTGTTTCCGTTTGAGCCGGCCTCGGTGAAACTGTGCTCCCTTTTGACGTGCGCGGAGTTTCCTGAGGTGACCTTCCACATCTGCAGCAAAGTATTTTTTGAAATTCTTTCCTGAACAAACGATTCATTCCTGCGTAGATGAATGGGTTGATGGTGTTGGACAGACTCAAGAAGAAAGCGCACAACAATTCGATATTTCTTGGCATGTGCGGCACAACACGGAAACGACTTAGGAGGTTGACAACCCAGAGAGGCACCCAACACGCCATGAATGCAAACACGACGACAAACAGAGATCTGCTTATTTGAATTTCCTGTGAGCCTGTGCCCCGAATCCTTGTTTGTCCGTAAGAAGCCTGAGCCAGTCCCTTGTTATGTTCTCCAATCTTCTTAAAAACTTTCCGGTAACTGAATATTGTGAGGGCCAACGGAAGGACCAAAAACAGACCAACAACAACAAAATAATGGACGATCTTGCTCACTTTTTTCAAATGTATGTTTAAACACAGAGCATAGTCCGGGGCGAAAAGAAACTCTTGTAGACCAGTGAGTGCAGTCATCAGAATCAAGTAGAAGGCTACAAAAACCCAGGCAGACGCTACAAGGATGATGGACTTCCTTTGCGAGAAAAACCGTTTATACATTCGATCCGACTTGCAGATTCTCACATATCTGTTGACTGCGGTCAAACCCATAGTTACGGGTGAAACATATACCGCAAATACGGTGAAAAATCCGTTCACTTTGCAGAACGTCTCACCGAAAGGCCATCTTCCCGAGATGAGAACTCCAGTTGAAAACGGCATAACAAAAATGGCGGAGAGCAAATCGCTTACAGCCAATGCGATGATGTAAAGGTTTGTGGTTGTACGGAGCTTCTTGTTCCGGTAGACTGCGATACAAACTAGGATGTTTCCTAGCAATGCCAAAATGTTGAGCACGATCAAGGAGACGGATTCTAAGACTATCAAGAACACGCTTCGGGAGCTAAGTTCATCCGCCATGTCAACAGATGTACGACTACAGGAAGTTAGAATCTGATAAGAGTGACCTTTTAAGTCCTCCTAAACTTCCGAGAAATGTTGTGTGCAAGACGTTGAATTCCGCTTTCCTCATTCGGCCTAATAACGTTGTGGTGCATTTGTTTCCAAATTTATCCGACAGGTGGTTGCAATATTTATCCTGCCAATCTGTCGTTATGTTTATTTAGCACAAGTGTAGAGCCGGATTCTAAGACTATCAAGAACACAGATGTACGACTACCGGAATTAAGAATTATAAAAGAGACCTTTTAAGCCTTCCTAAACTTCCGAGAACTGTTATGTCCAGGACGTTTAATTCCGCTATCCTCATTCGGCATAATGACGTTGTAGTGTTTCAACTTGGTTTCAAATTTATGCGACAGGTGGTTGCAATAGAGTGGAATCCCGATTTCTCGAACCATCGGTTTTATCTCGAACCAAACCTTGTTTACCTTGGATTTGCTTCACTCAACAGGGGCGTAGCGAGGAATTTTTAAAGGGTGGGGGGTGGCACACTGTGTCAAACAGAAGGTACTCACCAGATTGCCACCTTAATATTGTAGGTTGTTTGCTTAAAAAAAAGGCTCACAAAGGGGGGGTCACGGGCACCCCAGTACCCCCCTCGCTACGCCCTTGCTCAAGTTCTATAATTTCACCCCGATTTCTCGAACCCTCGATTTCTCGAAACTCCCGATAACTCGAACGTATTTTGGCTCCAATGGGACAAATTGACCCTCGATACCTCGAACCTGCGAAAATTGCGAAACCATTTAGTGCGGATGTCAATTACATTCACGCCTTTAAACAAATTGACACTTCCGGATAAGCTGTTTTCTCGCATTTTAATCACACAACAAGCCACAAATCCGTCTGTCATCAGTCTGAAAGGTACAATGACGGGAAATTTGACATTTTCAGGTTTTCAAAAGTCAATTTCCCCACCCTAGGGTCGCCATTAGAAATTAAATTCCCACCCAAGGCACTAGCTAGCACAACAAACTTTTCAAATGGCAGGCAAGTCGAATTTCCCACCCTGGGGACCCCTGTGGAAGTCTAATTCCCGTGGGTTGCCCGCCCCTCCACATCCTGGGGCAAACCATTGCTATATAGGTGCATTATTTAGCACAATTATAGAGCCGGCTTTTAAGACTATCAAGAAGACACGCTTCCCAACATGTCAATCACAACAATCGGCCAACTGTTCATTTTTCTGACAATCTATCAGACGTGGACATT
>JAEMWC010000103.1:1210000-1232500 GCA_016490735.1 Pachyseris speciosa | reverse complement strand
ACTGTTCCCCTTACTGTTCGCTGTTTTTCAATATGTCTGCTAGAGGTAGATCGCAGAATTCGAGAACTTCTCCGTCCGAATCACCCATAGCAAGGCCCTTGAATCAACGTCAAACGGTGAGTTTCAAATGCCACTTGCTATTTGTGAGCTTAAAATTTTTACAGCCTCGGTACGTGTTAGATTGGTTGTTAAATTTTCCTATCCTTTTACACTTTATTATTTAGACAACTCCGAGAACAACTCCAATTGTTCCACAAGGGCAGGATCGCCCACGCATTTCTCTCGAGAGATCTCGATCTCGCTCTGAAAACTGTAGCCGTCGTGATGTTGTAGCTGACAGTGAATCTGGACCTGAAGAAACTTTCCCACGCGCCTCCAATAATTCCAATCACTCGCGTTCAATTCTGCCCTGCAGAACGCCATCTTCCAGCTCTCCGAGCGGCCGAGCAACTCCGGTCAACACGCCACTGTCCACTGTCAATGTTAGAGGAAGTTGTTGCGACCACGAGAGGCAGTTTGACGCTCTTCAAAGAAAACTTGCTTGTTCTCACAGAAAAAATTGACAACTTGCAAGGGTCATCCACCACTGCTGTCACCCAAAGGAGAAGTGAAAACCTCCCAAGAGATATGGTGGTGAGTATTGAGGTTTTTGTGGCTGATTTTCATGCGCACACATGTCATCACCATGGGCGGCCATTTTGTTTGTTTTTTAAAGCCTCTAGGGAAGGTGCCGGGTTCAGCGGGGGCTGGTTGGGGAAGGTGGTGGCGATTGTAGTGGGTGAGACTTCACACTGGAAGCCGAAGCTTTAGGAATCGACTTGAAGAAATTATAAAAATTAATGATTTGAAGTCATCAAATATGATTTTATTGCTTATTTCAGTCATATTGAGTTTTCTGTGTTTGTTTTGCCATGCAAGGGGAATACACTCTCAACCCTTATTAAACACAGAGCAAGCTTATAAAAGGCAAGAACATGCCACGTTTGAAGCACTTTATTTTCTTTTTTGACGGTCGCACAACAGTAGCAGTCATGAAGAAAAAGCATTTTTTTTTTTGTTAAAACAATGGAGACACTGAGGGTCTGATTGTAACCTTCAGATAACATTGCTTAAGGGGGCACTAGATATGATAATTGTCATAATTTTGCTGCTTCGATGTCAAAATGGTGTTGCAACTGTCAATAAAGTACATTCGCTCATATATCTGATCAATGTCCCTACAACACCAAGAGGAAGAACTTGAAAAGTTCAAGGAAAGTCAAACTGCATAAATCTAGTTTACAGAGATTTTACAAGATACACTGGCACAATTTTAAAAAGGTTTCCCTGACTTTTTCAAGTTGAGATCAAAAGCTTACATGTGGGTACATGCACATTTAATTCATGCTAGCACACCTTTCATACTTTCAGTGCACTAGTATAAAAAACTATTTTTACTGTAATTTTTAACAAAACTGAGCATTAGTTTTAGATTTCCATTTCTTTTGGCTTTGCGCTTTTCAAAATCATCTCATGATCATGTTCTGTACATACTGTAGTGCCCCTTTCAGATTACTGCCTTTTTGTGCCAAGTCCTATACTTGTATATGATATAATGACAACTTAGAACTGCAAAGAAGTCTGATTGATGGAGCAAGAAGGCCAAAGACAGAAGTAATCCATCAAACCATATACATGTATCAAGCTAAGTACAGAAAATGCATTCTTTTAACTTTTCAGTTTTAATGATGACACTAATCTTGAGGTCACCCAAGCAATAGAGAGAGGTGTCCAGGGTACATCAGCTTTCAAAGAGGCTGATCCTGTTTTATTAGAACGTAAGTATAAATGATATGGCTACATGTACAGTGGAATCCGGATTTCTCAAACCTTTAAGGGAAGCAAAAATGGGTTCAAGAAATTGAGTGTTTGAGATATGAGGGGTACAGTAAAATTACAATGCTTGACTGAGTGGAGGGAAACAACTTTTGGTGGAAGAAATCAGGATGTTGGAGAAGTCAAGGGTTTGAGAAATCTAGATTCCACTCTATTACTATTTATAATTTACCAGACATAACTAATCAATGGTCAATGGCATCAATTACTCACTGATGGGTTATCAATGAGTAATCAACTGATTAGTCATTGATTATTGGTGATCAATGGGTAATTTATTCATGACCAGATATTAAATTTTGTGGCCTATCGATTTACTTATTGATAACATCAATGACTCATCAATGTTATTAATGATTCATTGATGCTTTTGATTACACATTGCTTTTGATTACACATTGACGCCATCAGACTACAATAAGAAGTCTACCATCAGCTCCCGCGAGATCCAAACCGCCATCAGACTGCTTCTTCCCGGGGAACTAGCAAAGCACGCAGTGAGCGAGGGTACCAAAGCCGTCACGAAGTACACTAGCAGCAAGTGAAACCTTACCCCGAAAAAAAACAAACAAAGCAAAACGGCTCTCATAATTAATGCAAAGTTGAAGTCGGGGACAGTTTCTTTCTCTTCTTCTAAGCACTTAATGTGGCAAGATGGCGGTCGGTCGTCTCTGTTTAGCCTCCGTGTTCTTTCTTGTAGTTATCCACCATTGGCTCTGTCCACCAGCGCCAAATCTCACTATTTACTGGCCTAATAGTGGGTTCCAGCTTTGGAGGTTCAGAATTAAGTCACCTTCAACACGCAACTACACCAATCTCGGCAACTTCGTCATCGGGCTCTTACTCCTCTGTGGCGATGTGGCGTCTCATCCAGGACCCGTAAACTCTACTGGAACCAGTCCAATTATCAAATGCATGGTAACTAATGCTCAGAGCTTGAAAAGCCTAAACAGAGTTCAAAACAGTGACGGGACCTCGGAGTTCGCTTGTAATTTTCAGCGTTTCCAAGACCTTGTGTATTCAGAGGACCCGGACATAGTTTGTGTCAACGAGACATGGCTCAACGATACCATAGTGAATTCGGAGATCCTTCACGATGGCTATACTATGTTTAGGAATGATCGAACACACAATCGAGCCAGTGGGGTGCTTATTGCAATCAAGACTGTTGGTTTTAAGTCTGTGCGCAAAATTCCTTTACCCGACCATCTACAAGAACTAGAGGTAGTTTCGGCGTTAGTTACAACGGTCCAAGATCGGAAGGTCCTATTTTGTTCCTTCTACCGACCGCCTGATCTAGATTTGAGTTGGGTTAATTTATTTAATAGTTTCCTGGATTTGGTTTGCGAGGACTTCGACAATATGGTAATTTGTGGTGATTTTAACTATCCTAAGATCCCATGGGAGGCTCCGGATAACTCAAGAGGTGCTAACGAACAGGCATTCATAGAGGCGTTACACGATCACTTCTTAACTCAAATTCAACGTAAACCTACGCGTGGCACTAGTGTTTTAGACCTGGTTATCACTAGCGTTCCAGATCTAACGAGCGTGTCGGACGTCCTTGACATTAACAATGCCGGGTTGTTCACGGATCATCGAACAGTCCTGTTTGAGTTTCACACCTCAATCAAAGCGCCTGCCAAGATGCACCGATCCGTGTATGATTATTCAAGAGGCGATTTCAGTGGCCTGCGAAACGCTTTGTGCTCAGTCAATCTGACCAGTGTTGTGAATGAGGGAGATCTCGAAAGCTGCTGGCAGACCTGGAAAGACCTATTTTTTGCTGCAGTAAGTGACCATATCCCATCCAAGCGTTTAAGGGGGAGGAATCCTTTGCCCTGGCTCACAGGTGCCATAATGAACCTTATCAACAAAAAGGAAACTGTCCGCAGTAAACTGAAATGGTACCCGTCGGAGTCACTTAAAAGTAAATTTCAGACTCTGCGTTCACAAGTAAAGCGTGCGATAAGAAGAAACAGAGACGCGTTCTTTGACACTGCTAACATCGATTTTAAGACTAACCTCAAGCGCCTCTGGTCAGTGCTAAAAACTAGCTCCAAATCACGCAACATACCTCAGAGTGTCTCCATGGCAACCGATAACTTGCACATAACCGCTGACACCCCGGACCAGATCGCAGATATGTTTAATAACTATTTCACTTCGGTGTTTTCCACCTGCCAATCGGAAGAGGAAGAGAGTGGCCACGAACAACGGCCATCTATACAACCTGTCAGTAACGACATCGTGTTGCATGTCAGCGAGGTTGAGGCTGTTCTCAAGTCGCTACATAACGAGCCAGAGTTTCTTAGCAACCACAAAAATACCTCTGGATCCCGCTGAGATAGGGGGCAATTTGCCACCAATCTCAGCAGGACATCCAGCTACTCTGAACATTCCAATGTAATTGAATCGCTTCTGGCACTCGTTTCTGTTTGATATGGGGCGTCAATTTTCACGCTTATCTGTCATAATCCTTAAACGTGAACGTTTATTTATGGCGAGAGTTTAATTAAATTCTATCTTTAGACCTGATGCACGCGAAACATGACTGCGGGAACGGGAAAACGAAACCCAATAGTTTGTTTTGGTTTTGATGAATTACTCTTGAGGTAGGCTCACCGGTTCCAGAAAATAGCACTAAATTACAACCAAAGGCTCGAGTTTTCTTTGTCTCTCTTTCGCATGCAATATCGGAAAAACAATAGCGCTGTTTATACGAGAGAAAATAAGCCGCGGCTTACTCTGGCCGCGGCTTACATAAGACGCGAAAGGAACCATTTATACGAGTAAAAACACCAAGCTAGGCCAGGATAAGCCGCAGCTTGAGAAAGCCGTGAACATAGATTTTGTACCATTTATACGGAATGTTCGCGTCTTATGTAAGCCGTGGCCAGAGTAAGCCGCGGCTTATTTTCTCTCGTATAAACTGCCCTAATGTGTTTTGTTTTTGGAGGGAGATATATCTCTTTTGAACGCTAATTAAAATTCGCTCGTATTCCTAAATCAAACATACTTGCAATACATGGTAATAGTGAACATATTTGCGAGTGATTTACACAAATCAGTCTGCAATTATTACCATTCTTGAACACCGTGCAAGTAAATTAACATCACTGAGCTAAAATACAGGGGCACCCAACGAGCCAAATCAATCAAAAGCTGTGAAAAGGCATTTTTAAGTACTTTATGGTGTTTGAAGTCTGTTTAAAGTGATGTTTTCATAAGCTAGAAGAAGTTCATCTGTTCGGATTCCCTAGCTGAAATTTTAATTGCCCGAAAATGTTAGGGAACAAAATCTGCTTTTGAGAAAATGCAAGCAGAAATGAACTTTTCAGGAACTTTCTAGGGAACTATTTTCTTTCAGAAAATACTAGCCGACGTTTTTGACTGCCAAAAACAGCAATTACGACCTTTCCGAAAACCTCAGGGGCTATGATTTCCCAATTGCGAATCTTTAAGGCCACGTTTTAGTTACGAAAATCCGAGTGCATTCTTTCATCGACGCCGAATACCCAAGGCGAATTACCCTCCCCCGAACAGATATCTACCGAAACTTGTCGTTGGGTGCCCCTGAAAATAATTCGCTTCAATATGTGATATCGTTGCGTGCTCATGAACAGAACTTTTACTATCCGTACGGTTTCCCTAGGAACTGATAAAATTCTCGTTGAATAATTCCTCAATAATCTCGGCAAACGTCGAAGTGGAAGTTTCAGTATTCGACTTCCGAAACCGACCTTGGCAGGAAAAGCGACAACGGCGACTGTATTGAAATCATCATTTCAAAATATAACTTCTCCTTTTTCTAATTCTTTCCCGATTGTTAAAATTTGTTTAACTTGGAAAATGCTGGCGAACTGTCGAAGGACTAAATTACTCTGATGGGCATTAAAGTAAGGAAAACGTTCTCGAAAAATACAGTCATCCGAACGCGTTATTGTTCTGTAAAGAAATGTACCAAATGTAAAACGTTTTGGTCATTAAACCTGCTTACAACATTTGTCTAGATTTTTATCTGCACTTCATAAAACTGTTCATGTTATATATCCCAGAAGCACTCAGGCATACAGTGATGCCAGGACCTCAACCTGGATGAACCAGAAAAGATATGGAACATTTTCCTAGATTTTTATCTGCACTTCAAAAAACTGTTCATGTTATATATCCCAGAAGCACTCAGGCATACAGTGATGCCAGGACTTCAACCTGGATGAACCAGAAAAGATATGGAAAATTTGCCTAGATTTCTATCTGCACTTTAAAAAAATGCTCATGTTATATATCCCAGAAGCACTCAGGCATACAGTGATGCCAGGACCTCAACCTGGATGAACCAGAAAAGATATGGAAAATTTGCCTAGATTTCTATCTGCACTTTAAAAAAATGCTCATGTTATATATCCCAGAAGCACTCAGGCATACAGTGATGCCAGGACCTCAACCTGGATGAACCAGAAATGATATAGAACATTTGCCTAAATTTTTATCTGCATTTCCAAAAAAAACCTGTTATGTTAAATATCTCAGAAGCGCTCAGGCATACAGTGATGCCAGGACTTCAACCTGGATGAACCAGAAAAGATATTGAACAATTTCCTAGATTTTTATCTGTACTTCAAAAAACTGTTCATGTTATATATCCCAGAAGCACTCAGGCATACAGTGATGCCAGGACCTCAACCTGGATGAACCAGAAAAGATATAGAACATTTGCCTAAATTTTTATCTGCATTTCCAAAAAAACTTGTTATGTTAAATATCCAGAAGCGCTCAGGCATACAGTGATGCCAGGACTTCAACCTGGATGAACCAGAAAAGATATTGAACAATTTCCTAGATTTTTATCTGTACTTCAAAAAACTGTTCATGTTATATATCCCAGAAGCACTCAGGCATACAGTGATGCCAGGACCTCAACCTGGATGAACCAGAAAAGATATAGAACATTTGCCTAAATTTTTATCTGCATTTCCAAAAAAACTTGTTATGTTAAATATCCCAGAAGCGCTCAGGCATACAGTGATGCCAGGACTTCAACCTGGATGAACCAGAAAAGATATTGAACATTTTCCTAGATTTTTATCTGCACTTCATAAAACTGTTCATGTTATATATCCCAGAAGCACTCAGGCATAAAGTGATGCCAGGACCTCAACCTGAATGGACCAGAAAAGATTTTTATCTGCAAGTTACATATGCTAAATCACTTGAAAATTTTACTATTGCTATTTTCCACGCACAAACAAACACAGAGTCCTAAACTCCTTGGTAGTTTGAAAAGGCTTTCAGAAGTTGTTTCTGGACGATATATTCTCCAACGATAATTTTCAATTTTCAAACTGCCACTATTTTAATCACCACCATAAGTAGAAGAAATAGTCGCCAGATAAAATATTTGTGCTTTGACAGAGAGCAGCTATGTAAAAGATATAAGTACCCATATCCAGTTATAAAGACAAAATAAGGAGCCGCCCACTTCCGCGCCCCCTCACCAGCCCGATTTTCATTATCGTGGATCGATGACGAGTGCGCGCGTATTTCGCGGCTTCATATTTAATTTGCCGCCAGATTATAATTAATTTGCCGCCGGAATATACATGACCTTTGATACATATACATAAATACGCTTGAACAGAAAGATTACCGCTCAACAATGGTCCGAAACCGATGGAATTCCAACTCAATCAAATCTTACAGAAAATTTACATTAGAATATAATCCCAGGGAAAATGTCGTGGGCGATTCCTACCAAACGTACCAATGTAACAAAATCGAAAGTTACGTCGATCTTACCGCTTACGTTCGTATTTCCGCTTTTAAAATTGTCTGAAGGCGATTTACTTCGGTTTAAAATATAGTTACAACTTACCAAAGTCCATTGCACGTCAATGAAATCACCCGGTAAAACAGAATTTCAGCCTGAGAAGGCGTCACTCTCTGTAATTTCTGTCCATCACATACCGAGATATGCCGATTATCCCCTCGAAAATCTCAACGAATCGCTAAAGCATAACATTTGACAAAACTAGCGTTTCATCGTACAAGTAAAACCATAAAATGCCATAAGAACAAGGCGTAAGCGTGCCGCGTGCCAATAAATTAAATTCTGCCGCTGAAGCGCAAAAACAATTCTTCTTTCAAGGTGTGCTAAGATGCTCCTGCAGTGAAACCACAAATGGAGTACGTTGACGGCTCTAATGCAGACCTATAACGTCACTCCTTAGCAACCAGACTTGGGAGATTTTTTAACTTCCGGTTATCTCTGGCTCGTTATGATCCCACCAAAGCCGCAGGTCCGGACGAGATTCCGGCGAGGATCCTGAAGGAAACCGCTGCTACTATCGCTCCATCATTGTGTATGTTGTTCAACAGGTCTCTGGAGGAGGATTACATACCCAGGGAGTGGAAATTGGCCAATGTAGTGCCCGTCCACAAAAAGGACGAAAAAGACCACGTAGAAAACTACAGGCCAATCTCCCTCCTTTGTATCGTTTCCAAAGTCCTCGAACGTTGCGTCTTAAGCCGCATCAAAGAGCGATTAGAAGAACTGTTTGTGGATTGTCAGCATGGGTTTCGGTGCGGGCGATCATGCGTCACTAACCTACTCGAGACCCTAGATGATATTGGAGCCACTCTTGATAGGGCCGGCCAAGTCGATTGTGTGTATTTAGACATGTCCAAAGCCTTTGACAAGGTTAGGCATGACCTGCTCATTAACAAACTGCGGGACGCTGGCTTTGGAGCGAAGTTGCTTGATTGGTTCCACGCGTACCTTTGTGATAGGCGCCAACGTGTCACCGTACTGGGGGCGACTTCACGTGACCTCCCTGTCACGTCGGGCGTTCCCCAGGGTTCAATTCTCGGTCCTGCTCTCTTCCTGTTATATGTAAACAACCTTCCTGACGTCATCACCAAGAGTCACGTGGTGATGTTCGCCGACGACACAAAGGTTTATAAGGAAGTGAAGTCTCAGGATGATGGCGCCGCTATACAGCAAGACCTTCATAGTCTCTCTTCATGGTCCGCTGCCTCTGGTTTAACCTTCAACGAAAAGAAATGCAAACTGCAATCCATTACAAGGAAGCGCAAGCCTATCTCCACAAGCTACGAGGTCAACGGCCGTACCATCCAGTCCTGTGAGGAAGAGCGTGACCTCGGCGTGTTAGTTGCCTGTGACCTAACCTGGCGCGCCCAAGTCTGTCATCAAGCTGCATGTGCTAACAAGTCGTTGGGATACATTAGGAGGAATGCCAGGTACATTCGAAGTACCTCCACAAGGCGCACCTTGTACCTTGGCCTAGTGCGTGCGCACCTAGCGTACGCAACTCAGGTCTGGGCGCCTCAGGCAATTGAATTAATTTCCAAACTCGAAAAAATTCAAAGACGTGCAACCAAATTTATTCTCCATTTACCTTTTATCACAGAAATATCTTATAAAGAAAGGTTAATATCTTTAGATCTACTTCCTGTTTGTTACTGGCATGAGCTCCTAGACATGGTATTTTTTTATAGGGCTACGCATAATCTAGTCCACCTTAGTCCTTCTGTTGTTCCCGCTGTGCGCAAAAGCGCTAGAACGACTCGAGCATCCGCTACTAGCTCTCCTATCTTTGTCCCCAAGAAATGTAGAACTACAACATACCAGAAATCTTTTTTTATTAGAACAGCCAGAATCTGGAACTTACTCACTGACAGAATGGACGTGGCTAATGCCACTCTTACTAGTTTCAAATCTCTTCTCTATGACTACTACTCTCGTGCTGTTAGAATGAACTACGATCCGGATAATCCTCGAAAGTTTAAATCCATCTGCTTAAAATGTAACTACACAAGATTTCTAGACTTACCAATAATGTGCTGCATGTACTGTGTTTTTCTTTCTTCTTTCTTTTTATATATATTTTATTTCTGGGCCCGCAGTAATTGGCTACTTAGCTGTTGCGATGTCCCTGCCAAACGTATTGATTGTAACGTTTTGTTTTGTTTTTTGTTTTGTTTGTTCTGTTTTTTTTTTTTTTTTTTTTTGGTATCATAATGGCGAAGCTAATAAAAAAAAAAAATAAAAAACATTGATTACCCATCAATTACTCATTGAATTCATGTATATTCTCATTCTGCACCTATATGTATAATATGATTTTCTGGCAGTTTTCTTCATTATAAATGACTTTCCGGTTATTAAGTGAATTAATGTTTACAATGTACATGAAAGGCTCGATGAATAAAACAGGAAGAGGAATAAAATATTGTACGTGAAAAGGGGAAAAAACTGAATTCATAGGAATCCAAGACTCGTCAGTCATCCATTACAATGTAAAGGCCATCAGTGTGAAAGAGGAAATGGAATGTGTTCTTTTTGTGTGTATTATATCAATGACCAATCAATGTCATCAATGACTGATGAATGCAATCAATAACTACAGAAAACAGGATAAACTCTGGCCTATTGGGCCTTTTTACTTCCATATTACTTTTTTAGCCAGCTTACAATGTATTATTATTTGGTCAATAGCCCATTTTACAGTTGCCTCCTCAGTGACCTGGCCTTTGATTGGAAAAGAGGCTGGGGGTGACCTTGTTTTGATACAGACCTCACTGTTTTTCTCATGTAAATCAAGTTGTTCTCATGCTAAACAGTCCACATTTGCATGAGAAAGACAGAGAGCTTTGTATCAAAACAAGGTCACCTCCAGCCTCGCTTCCACTTAAAGGCCAGGTTACCGAACACACAACTGTAAAATGGCCTATTGTTTACACTATATTTTTTAAATTACATCTGTCACAGGTGCCATAAAAACTTACTATAAGACCCTCAAGGCCAAGTCTAAACTAGTTTTAACTCGTGTGAGGAGGGAAGGGCTGCCCCAAGTGGGTAATAAACAAGAGGAAAGTGTTGTGGCTGCAAGAAGGAACCAACGGTGTCACAATGTAAGTGAATAATGGACTACTTTAATCAAAACCAGAAATCTTAAGCATTAAATTATGTTTGAAGCAGCTTTACATGCGTGTGTATGAAATGTATTAGCCTACACATGAACTGAAGTGCAGTATGTTACTTGTGACAAGTAAAATCTTCATTCCATAGGGACCAGTTATATTAGGTTCAACTTGGCTTTTACTAGACTAAAACTTTGTACTTTTGCTTTTTTGACATTCCTTACATTATTTTTTTATTTATTTTTTTTTTATTGCATGCAATCTGAAATATTTTCCAGTAATTACTTGATGTTTTTTTGTTATTGGCCAAAACAATGCTTTTAGCTGCTTTTGTTACTTATTAAGTTGTATATTTCATGCATTCCTTGCAGAAACTCAAGTTTCGTCGAGGAGCACTGAGGCAGTCAGTGTACTCAGAAGAAAAAAAAAAGGAAACTGGAGGAAGTACTGTCCATTGACTACATGTCACCAGAAGAGAGCGTGTACGAATCAAATTCAGATGAAGATCATGAGGAACAGGGCAGAATGACGAAATTAGTTGTGAAACAGTTTGAATGGCGCTCCAATGAATTGACAAAGGAACTGAAAAGTCTGGACAGAAAAGCGAACAGAGCGAGAAGTGAGCGCGGGAAGAGGATGATGGTCAAGCGGGAAGAAGGAGGTTTTGTGGCAAACAGCCTCCATTGCTATCCAAAGTCTGCGCCAGCTTGGGCCTTAAGTGCTGACCTGTGAGGTTAATTGTGAGTGTCAAATGATTAATAACAGACCAGGGGTTTCATTAATATCTTTGGGTTTTTTATAAGACAAACTTTTCGCTGTATGTAAATGGTCAAACCAGCCAGCAAAATCATCCTTACAGCCAGTCAACTTGCCTGGTGCCTGGCTCTTAATGAAACCCCTGTAACAGATTTCAGAGTCCAAATTCTTCCTTGAATTTTGATATAATTATCTTGGTAACAGAATTTTTCTTATTATAGAAACAAGCCAAAAAAAGTTAATAAGTAACTTTATTTATTTTAAGTGTCAAAGTGACATACCAGGTGAGCTTTCGCACAAAAATATGGTGTCTCACACATGAAAACATGTTCTCTTCACAAGTGAAAATATTACCGTTGCTATGGTTACATGATGAATCATGCCTTTCACAGCAAAAGTGAAATGATTATTTTAGTATTTCATTGTGTTTATATAATAGATATCTAACATTAGATGCCTGCTTGGAGCTGCAAAATTTCTCTTCTCGTGTTGAAAAATATTTCACAAGTGAGTGCAGCGAACAAGTAAGATTTTTACCAACACTCAAAGAGAAATTTTGTATCTCAGCATGGCCAGGTAATATCCTAGAGCTCTCTTTATCAGGGTTTTCAATAACAGCCGGCAGCCGGCAGCCGGCGAGTTTCGCCGGCTGCCGGCTGTTATTATTACTAGAATTCGCCGCCTACCTTGATTGAGAAATTACACCAGATTTTACCAATAACACAAAAAACATTTGGCAAAGAATACGAGCCTTAGATTGACCAAGCTTTGTTCATAAAATACAAAAGAATCTTGCCTGAATTCTGAGCAATTTTGGCGGCGATTTGTGTTTCCTTGTTCTTAGATTTTGGTGTCCAGAATGCTGGAAATGGCATTTCCGAACTTCAAGATTTCAAAATTTTCAGGGAGGGCATGCCCGCAGACTCCCCTAGAGGACGAGGCCGTAAATGTCACGGCCGCCTACTTCAAATATTATTGAAAACCCTGCTTTATACACTGTATATCAATCCAGTCTGATCTATAATTATGATTATCACAGTTACGTTTTTCAGATGACAGTATTACTATTTGGCATCTCCTGCGTGGTGCTTGCTTAATATAATTTATGTGAAAGCAAGCACCAGCTACAGTGTAAGGTAGCTTGATCTCACTCTTGCCCAAACTCTATTTGAATTAAGCAAGTTACAGTTTTTATAAAAATATAATATTTTCCAAGACATTAGTGTAAATTTGCCTTAAGATTGAGGTTGGTTTTGTTCATCAACCAAGTTCTTAGTATTTATTTTGAAAAATAGAAAGGAGGCGTTAATGAAGGAAAAGTAGTTGAAATGTGTATTAAATCAAGTAAGGTTCATAATTAGAGTTTTAATTAACTGTTGTGGCTTCGAGTGGCATAGAAAACCACTTTCCTTTATTGAATTCATGTTTTCCACATTTTTAGACCAGCTAGAGTTAAAGTTAAGTAGAACTTTTAATTTATTATAGTTTACCACACGTAATTTAGAAACTCTAAGTGTTAAATAAAGATTTTTTGAAGCAACATTCTTAAAGCATTGTAAAAAAATGCAGGATTTTTAATTAAAGACTTTACAGCCTTGTGCATTCATGAATGGAATTTCTGTTTGACTTGTCTTTCAAATCTGTTTCCAATCATGCACAGACAATTATTAATCTGAATCAAAAATAATTTTGATAAGTTAAACACCTTACTGCAAGCTAAGCCGCATACAGAATCAAGAAACTGCAAAATTTTGAATAGAATAATTCAGACAAACCCAAAAATATATTCCCCTGGTTTGAAGATGACATTAGATCCACATTTGCCCCCAACAAATTTCATCTTTAAACACATTTGTCTGCATTTAAACAGAACAAATGTTCTATTTGTCTTACATTTACTCCACATTTGTTTATATTTGTCATCGGAGCAAATGCATCATTATCCTATTTATCTTGAGGATAAATGTCATATTTGTCCGTCAATTGAATATGGACAAATATGACAAATGTCATATTTGAGTCATATTTACACATCATTTATCTCGAATCAAATCTAATTTTTCGCCCAGTGACCCTTCATTTTCAGCCCTACCCCTCATTTTTCAGCCCCTACCCAGACCTACCCCAACCAAGAAAAAAGACACCACAAAAGATTTCAAACCAACACTCCGATTTTTAATGACTATAACCTATAGATACACAACTCTGACAGAAAACCTACACAACTAATGAAAGCTAATCCCTATTTACAACTTTCAATTTCAACCCTAAACCATGAGAAGGGAAAAAACTATTTTACAGCCATCCAGGCTACGAAAAAAAAACTATTTTACAGCCATCCAGGCTACGAGAAAAAAACTATGTTACACCCATCCAGGCAATGAGAAAAAATGGATAACTAGTGGCAACGTGAAAAAAAAAGTTCAAAGTTCACACAACAATTCTGCCATGGCTTCGTCCTCAGTATCCAGCTCATCGTCTGTAATACGATGAAACCCGTATGGCAGGCTGACTTTGCTCAGGGGATCAATGACACGTTTATCGAATACTAGCCCATACCGCTTCACCCTCTCAGTCAGTCTGATGCGCTTGTTAGTGTTGTCACAGTGGAAGTGGTTGGGTATGGACACCAAGAGGTTGCGCCGCTCTTCCAGGGGTGCTTCCAGCTCGCTGAGGATGTTGTTTTTCATGCTTTGATAATTTAGCACTGCGCTCCCACGTACGTTTAGCGTCAACCCACGTACTTTGCATTCGGTTTTCCCTGAAGAGGTCGTGTATCCGTAATTTTTTGCACCCCCCGACACGAATTCGGTGATTGTGTCACCGTCCAGCTCATCCGTCATATCCCCCAAGTAGTCGCCAAGAGGAATAGATGGTTGACCCTCACGCCATCGGTAGATCACCGAATCCGTGTCATAATACAGCACTTGCTCTTGGAGCTGGTCAAGGTAAGAATACAATTTCAAATCGTGCCCAGCAGTTGGTGAAGGCAGCCACAAAGATATTGGTTTTCTGACTAGGCTGGGCGTCTTCGTCAATACGCGTGTACACAGCTTCGAGGATGTCGTCGGTGCATACACGGCGCACACCATGCCAATCGTAACACACATCACAATGCCTGGTTGCTTTAAATATTGCAAGGGGGTCACACACTTTTCCACTCGTTTTCCCCAAAGGTCATTGATCTTCAAATAAAAAAAACACACACACACATGGTCACCCCTTACTGTCGAGAACCTATTCAATAAACTCTCTCTCACATTCGCTCATAGACACCAAAACGTGCAAACAAATTTACCTTGTTGATGCGCTCCTTCCACTCCAACCAATATTTTCGCTCCATGGTTTTATCTTGCACCTCGAGGGGAAGCCAATGACCGAAGGGTAGATTATGAAGGTCGATAAACCGGAAGGCTGTTGATCGCTCATCTTCTCCTCTACACCGCTTGAAAGATTCCACCGCAACTTCTTCATAAACGCGTTTCTGGGCCATTATTTTCCTGTCTCTGTCTCGCTCTCGCTATCTCTCTTCGAAACCACTGCAAAGAACGCTATCATGCTGCACTTTTTTATAACCAAACTTAGCGTCAGTTTCCTCGCTCGATTAACCATGGGTTGAAGCTGACCAATCGCCACGTTTTGTAACCTTATTTGGTAAAAAAGTGGAGGGTTGGTTGGTAACTATGCAACCTGGTTTGAGTTGAATTTGCATCGCATGTTGAGACTAGTTCTGACATTCTCGGAAACAACACAATAGAATCATCCAGGCATAGGTCGTGTCTTTTGTTTGAATTCCTGGAAAGACCACAATAGAATAATATTGACCCACTACGTTGCTCGCTCGATCGCTTTTGTTCGAATTCCTAGAAATTGGTGCTCACTCGCACGCGTCTTCTCGGAAAGAACACAATAGAATAATATTGACCCACTACGTTGCTCGCTCGATCGCTTTCGGAGGTCGTCCAACGCATTATTTTGCCGTTTTCCATGTGACTCTGAACACCCGTGAAGGTTGAGGGGTGAACTTTATTTCGGGTTTTTGTAGTTTGAAGTAGGTGTTTTACGCTCCGTTTCATTAACTCGCTCGAGTAGAATGCACGAAAATATGAGTGTGTCTTTGCTGTAACTAGGAATCCCTCGCTTCTCATTCCTCCGTTTCAAATCGGTACTTAACAGTTAGCTCATTCTCGGGCCCACCCACGCGATCCCGCAAGGGGAAGTTCATGTGGTTAGCCACACGCGAGGTTGCTTGGCGGGTGATATGTACGAATGCTCTGTCATCATATACTCGCACCTCGCGGAGTCAACTCGACCCTTCCCGGGACGAGGTTTTTACGACAAAGACGAACGTTTCGCGTGGGCACACTCTCTTGCTAGCTAGATCAAACGTATGCTTTGCAGTTTATTCGGTTTTTTTTTTCTTACATTGATGCAACTGTCGGTTTCTGTCGGTTTCTGTTGGTTTCTGTCGGTTTCTGTCGGTTTTCTGTCGGTTTTCTATTGGTTTTCTGTCGGTTTCTGTCGGTTTCTGTCGGTTTTCTATCGGTTTTCTGTCGGTTTTCTGTCGGTTTCTGTCAGTTTCTGTCGGTTTTCTGTTGCGAGACGCCCATGGGAACCGAATACAACTTCATAAAACTGTTACGGTAAAAATGGTTGCGGGTAACTTTAAGAGAAGATGTTTGTATTCTCGTCTCAGTAACCTGTTGACCACAATAACATGTTTTGCAAGTGAATCCGCGTGTGACTGAAATTTGCATGTAAAGGTTCGAGGGACAACAATAACATCTAATGAACTATTCTTGTCTCGATCCCTCTGCGCCGCTGTCTATTCATTTATATTCACATTTCGCTGTGTGTCTCTGTAATTTCTGTAATATTAAGAGCGAGTGCACAGGAAAATCGAGCAAAAGGCGGCCACAGTCGAAAACCTGATCTACCTTCATTTTAAGTCTATAGAGAGGTACTGACGAGTTTACAAACCTCCTGGGGTTTATGTTCCGAAGTACGGTCGATTTTTGGGATTATTTGAGATTTTTTATTTCGCCCGTCTGACGCCTGAAATTAGCCGCCTCACAAAGGAAAATAGACCGGCCGGAAAAACTGCTTCGCGTAACCAAACTTGTCAACCTATCGGCAATCTAACTCTTAATTTCTATAAAATGGACATCTAGCATCCTATTTATGAAAGATTTCCGATTCTGAAGTGTAAAATCAACGCTTCTTAACCGCTTTCTAAATGGCCAGTTGACAAGAGCTCACGAATGCGAAAATTTATAGGCAAAACTGAAATCGAGCTCCTGGTTATGGGAATTCTCCGAATTGCCCCGAATTTTGGTTTTGAAGTCTTGAGATATAGTTTTTTAACGTAAATTAAAGTTTTGTTTGGGTTTCGTAGGGAGCGCTTCAGAATGAGTTGACCAATTTGAAGAAATTTTGCGCTAAGTGACCTCAAATTGACCTCAGAGTGTTTGTTTACATTGACTAGTCGCCTCAGTTACATTGAAATGAGCGCTCCATATTAACTAATATTCTCATTCCATATTTCATTTGAGAATGAATTTGACTTACCATTCTATAATGGCGTCGAATTGGAGCGTGGGTTGTCTTGAAGCGGCAGAATAAAGCCGGTAGAGGCTGCAATCGGGTGCAGTTGTTGTCCAAACTAGATCTGATGTAAAAGTTTCAGAAACTCCTTCGTTGCCTAGAATTGTATCTGAACGTAAGAAACGCTACAGTTCATCAGCCAAATGCCTGGGTAAGCCGTTGAGACATCTGTGACACACTTAGATCTGTTTTAGTGTTGGAACTGGAGCTGATAAGAGCTCACTCTGGAGCTGATAAGACCCGAATGTAGGGCGTTATTGTCGATTGCGTGACAGGTTTTGAAACGCCCCACGGGCGAAATACTTTTCGCTTTCGAAAACTCGATTGTTCCCTTAGTAAATCAAATGGAACGGATTTTTTTACCGGAATTTGTTTGAAACATAAAAGGAGTACCTTCTAATGTATTCCTCTTTCTCGTTTTTGTCGGAATGATCCTTAAATCTTGTACCATCTGCGGCGTTCCACTACAATCTTGGACACAATAAATGGAACATTTGGACCACCCCACCCACCCATTATGGCGCGTTTTGCTCTTCGCGCGCCTTCATCATTGCTTAGTGGGGGATGGGGGTTAATTAGTCCATTTTATTCCGTCCAAGATTGTAGTCCCCTGAACAGTTTACACGAACGGACTGGTCGCAATGAACAGTTCACACGAAGCGTTTTGAGGAACAAGTCGCCGGGACCAAACTTTAGTCCCTGTGACCAGATTTTGTGGCAAAAATGGCTAGTTCACACGATGGGACTTGTCCCTGCGACTTGTTGCAGGGACCTTTAGGGATAGACCATTGGAAAAGCGATGAGAGTCTGGGGTGGGGATATTTGGAGACTCAAAAAGCGCTTTTTATTTGAATGGTAAATCCGGGGAGAATTTTCTGTCTTAACAACTGAGGCTCAATCAAAATAGAACTGGACTAGAGTGTATTTTAACACTGAGCGAGTAATCTTTAAAAACTAGGTATTAACAAAAACAACACCAAACCGCAGAGCAAGGAACTACAATCTTGGACGAAATAAAATGGACTAATTAACCCCCACCCCCCCTAAGCAATGATGAAGGCGCGCAAAGAGCAAAACGCGCCATTTTGGCATCATTGAAATGGGGGGGGGGGGGGGGGGTTCCATTTATTGTGTCCAAGATTGTAGTCGCAGAGACTAGTCCCCTCGTGTGTGCCGACCTTAAAAATAAAGTAGCCAAAATATACCCAACGATGGCCCTTTAAAAAAGTGTCTCATTTTCATATCAACAAAATGTGTACCAAGTGAAGAATGATCCTCGCAGTTATGAACGCAATTTATGCAATTGCGGAAAGAAGCCTGAAAAAAATTCAGGACTTCAACGGGGTTTGAACCCGTGACCTCGTGATTCCGGTGCGATGCTCTAACCAACTGAGCTATGAAGCCACTGACGTTGGGAGCAGGTCAATTGTGAGTTCATATGTTCACACTCATTTCTTTCACGGAAACATATGAACCCACAACTGACCTGCTCCCAACGTCAGTGGCTTCATAGCTCAGTTGGTTAGAGTATCGCACCGGAATCGCGAGGTCACGGGTTCAAACCCCGTTGAAGTCCTGAATTTTTTTTTCAGGCTTCTTTTCGCAATTCCATAAATTGCGTTCATAACTGGGAGAATCATTCTTCACTTGATTTCATTTCCGCAGTTCATATATGATTTAATTCATATATCATTCACAAAACGTGTACCGGCATCCTTACTATGATGTTGTTTCTCCAAAATTCTCGCAAAGAAAAAACGCTAATAACTATTCGTTTCTTCATTATTTATGTTAGTCCCGGGGTAGAGAACAGCCCCTCGGGTGAATCGATTGGCAACTTTGGATTAAGATCTTAAAATCTGGATATTTCGGATTTCACTCCTGTCGAACACAAAATCCGAAAACGGATTTCGCGACGGATTTTGATAATTGAAATCCATCCGCCGCGAAATCCGTTTTCGGATTTTGTGTTCGATTGGAAATTCGGATTCAAATTTCCCAATCGACTCGGCACCTCTACTTAGCTGAATTTCAGGTTGCGCAAATAATGTTTGCGCGTCTTTGCGAAAGACGAGAATCGACCAATACCCACTGTCAGGGTTTTGCACGAGAGAGCGGAAATCATGTTTTTACTCTATGGAAGGTGAAACATGTTCATTTCAAGAGATCGTTGGCGGACAATGTGGTTTCAGTAGTAAGGATAATGTCTGTCAAAGCCATGCCATTGCTCAACTGCAACCGTACTATAAATAAGCATAAGCCTGCAGTTACCTTTAGTGACGCGGCAGAATGAATTTGGGCTTATTCTCGCAAGAGCGCGTCACTTTTCATGCCCGCAGAACATTTATCAACTCAAGATATGTCCTCGCCATCGATAGACACTTGGTCTTGGCTGTAAACGCAACGTTCGTTAAACATGCAGGGATTTAGCGTCCTCTCTTTACGCGCGCCAAATCAGCGGCTTAAAACAATGCAAAGCCAACAATGTTAAATTATCTTTATCAAGAGTTTGATTTGAATTCGTTTCGGTTGTCTTGGTGGTTCCGTTCCTTTCTTTCAGGTGGTTTTGTTTGTTGCGCTGGTTTCGGTGCTTTCGTTCCGGTGGTTTCATTCCGATGGTTCCGTTCCAGTTTTCCTGCTGGTAATATTCGGATTTTGTCTAAGGGCATGTGCTAAAACCAGGAACACCGGAACGAAACCACCGGAACGGAACCACCCAAAACAACCTGGACCACCGGAACGAAACCGCCGAAACCAGTGTAACAACCGAAACAACTGAAACCGCCGGAATGGAACGAACGGAACAACCGGAACAACCGAAACGAATTCAAATGAAACCCTTGATAAAGAGAATTTAACATTGTTGGCTTTGCATTTTTTTTTAAACCGCGCATTTGGCACGTGTAAAAAGAATACGCTAAATACCTGCATGTTTAACAAACGTTGTTTACTCGCCGCGTAGAAATACAGTTTTCCATTGTTGTAAACGGGGGAGGATCGAGAAAATCTGGAAGAGGGGGTGAGGGAGGGGGGTGGCGAAGAAAATGCAGTAAGAGCACAAGAGATCTACAAGAGATCTAATCAGCCAAAAAATAAAATAGATTAAAATAAAATAAATGCAAGGCTGATACTACGTGAAAAGTTGACTTTCCGAGACACCAACAGGACCGAAATTCGATAAAGTAGGGTTGCAGCCATGGACAGCTGTTTCGCCCTCATTGGGACTCGTTGGGATTAAGCGTACTCTCTTTACGTGCGCCAAATGCGCGGCTTAAAAAAAATGCAAAGACAACAATGCTAAATTTTCTTTATCAAGAGTTTGATTTGAATTCGTTTCGGTTGTTCAGGTGGTTCCATTCGTTCCGTTCCGACGGTTGTTCCGGTGGTTCCGGTTGTTTCGGTGGTTCCTTTCTGGTGGTTTCGTTCCGGTTTTCAGGATTTTAGCACATGCCGATTTTCAGAGCTAAATCCAAACAGTTGCCAATCGATTGCACCCGAGGAACTGTTTCTCGTGACCCGGACTTACATTAATAATTCGTTTAACCTACCGAAAAATGAAGAAACGAATAGATATATTAGGGTGTTTTCTTTGAAGAATTTTGCGGAAGAATCGCCATAATGTGGATGCTGGTACACGTTTTGTTCAGATATGCAACCGAGACGCTTAACGGCTATTTTTTACGTGAATATACCCCTTGATTAATTTTTTTGGATAGTTTGTTTTTAAAGATGGACCATAAGAAAAGTGATTTGGGGGCGGGGGGATGTTAGGAGACAAGATTTATCCCGTGGGGTCATAGTTAGTAGAGGAGTCTCCTCTACTAACCATGGTGGGGTGTTTCAAAATATGTCACGCAATCGACAATAACGCCCTACATTCGAGTCTTATCAGCTCCAGAGTGAGCTCTTATCAGCTGCAGTTCCAGCAGATCTAAGGGTGTCACAGATGTCTCAACGGCTTACCCAGGCATTTGGTTGATAAACTGCAGCGTTTCTTACATTCACATATAATTCTAGGCAAATTTGACGAGGGAGTTTCTGAAACTTTTACATCAGGTCTAGTTGGGACAACAGAGACCTTAAGATTGAGGTTTTTCGGCTTTTCCCGCGAACCGCGAACGTCAAGAAGTCACGTGACCAGTGCCTTGCCGTCAGGTTTGCGGTTTGAGGTTTACGTTTGTACGGCTAGACCACACTCTAGAGGTAAGTGATTTACCGCAAGGTTTTTTGCACCCTAAAACATCACAATCACACGTTTGAGAGGAAATACTACTTTTTAGAACTCTTTCTCTTATGAATTATCGAATTTTTTTCATAGAAACGTAATTTTGAAGACGATTTCTCAGCTAAAACAGAAGTGAACGAATATATGAAAACAAACATGGCGTCCGGCTATTTGTTGTTAGAACCATCCGCGAATCTTAAGTCCAAATATGGGCAGACGGCTAACTTGAAACGGGTAACCGCAAACCGCGGTTTGCCGTTTGTAGTGAGATGGCCAAACCTGTATCTTAATCTCTCTAACAACTCGGCTTCATTCTGCCGCTCCACACTCCTATTCGACTCCATTATATAATGGTAAGTCAAATTCATTCTCAAATGAAATATGGAATGAGAATATTACTTAATATGGAGCGCTCATTTCAATGTAACCGATGCGACTAGTCAATATAAACAAACACTCTGAGGTCAATTTGAGGTCACTTAGCGCAAAATTTCTTCAATTTGGTCAACTCATTCTGAAGCGCTCGCTACGAAACCCAAACAAAACTTAAATGTACGTTAAAATACTATATCTCGAGACTTCAAAACCAAAATTCGGGGCAATTCGGAGAATTCCCATAACCAGGAGCTCGATTTCAGTTTTCCCTATAAATTTTCGCATTCGTGAGCTCTGGTCCACTGGCCATCTAGAATGCCGTTAACAAACATTGATTTTACACTTCAGAATCGGAAATCTGTCATAAATAGGATGCTAGATGTCTATTGTATAGAAATTAAGTGTTAGATTGCCGATAGGTTGACATGTTTGGTTGCGCTAAGCAGTTTTTTCGGCCGGTCTATTTTCTCTTGTGAAGTGGCTAATTTCAGGCGTCAGACGGGCGAAATCAAAATTCTCGAATAATTCCAAAAATCGGCCGTATTTCGGAAAATAAACCCCAGGAGGTTTGTAAACTCGTCAGTACCTCTCTATAGACTTAAAATGAAGGTAGGTTAGGTTTTCGACTGTGGCCACGAATTTTCCGTTTTGCTCGATTTTCCTGTGCATTCTCTCTTAAATATTCCATAAGTAAACTGAACTAAAGTGGAACTGTCATTAGC
>JAEMWC010000103.1:1182500-1207500 GCA_016490735.1 Pachyseris speciosa | reverse complement strand
ATATCATTCACACTCATTCCTTTCACGGGAACATATGAACCCACAATTGGCCTGCTCCCAACGTCAGTGGCTTCATAGCTCAGTTGGTTAGAGCATCGCACCGGTGATCGCGAGGTCACGGGTTCAAACCCGAATAAGTCCTGAATTTTTCTCAGGCTTCTTTTCGCAATTGCATAAATTGCGTTCACAACTGCGAGGATCATGCTTCATTTGATTTCATTTCTGCAGTTCATATATGATTCATTTCATATATCATTCACAAAATCTATCATCCAAACAACTCCAAATTTGCTATGAGAATTGCGCATTGTATCCCGTCGTTTCCCATATGGTCTAGTGGTTCGGATCCTGCACTCTCACCGCCGTGGCCCGTGTTCAATTCTCGGTGTGGGAAAAAGGTAAGTATTTTGTTCCGTTTGAACAAAATATATCATCCAAACTACTATTTACTTTTCATAGTATTTTGCTGTTTTTGCGTCATAAACATTTTGGCAGTGAAATTGTGTAACGAATACTTCATCAACTTTGATACATTTTCTGAAGCAAATGATTCCATTCTGAAACTAAATTCTGAAGAAGTAGCAATGGACTCCGAATTTGCCATGAGAATTTCGCATTTCATCCCGACATTTCCCATATGGTCTAGTGGTTAGGATTCGGCGCTCTCACCGCCGTGGCCCAGGTTCGATTCCCGGTGTGGGAAGGATGTTACTATTTCTTCCTTTTTAACAAAAATATATCATCCAAACTCCCCCCAATTTGCCATGAATAATTTCGCAATAGTTTTCGTCGTTCCCATATGGTCTAGTGGTTAGGATCCGGTGCTTTCACCGTCGTGGCCCGGGTTCGATTCCCGGTGTGGGAAGGATGTTACTATTTCTTCCGTTTTAACAAAAACATATCATCCAAAATACTCCAAATTTGCCATGAATAATTTCGCGATAGTTTCCGTCGTTCCCCATATAGTCTAGTGGTTAGGATCAGGAACCCTCCTTTCATCGCCGTGGCCCGGGTTCAATTCCCGGTGTGGGAAGATTATTACTATTTTGTTCCGTTTTAACAAAATCATACAAACTATTGTTTACTTTTAATAGGATTATGTTGGTTTTGCGTCGTAAACGTTTTTTCCAGTGAAACTGTGTAAAGAAGGAATATCGCATCAACATTTAAATCTGAAAAAGATGATTTCATTCTTAATAATATACACGAAAAATTACTCAATTCTGATTGGCTAAAAAAGCAGTGCAGTTTTGCTGTAACACAGTGCAAAAACGTGTAACACGAGTGCAAAGCTGTAACACAGTGCAATTACAAATGTATTTTGATTGGTTTAGAAACAATAGAAATTTGAATGAGCCAGTCAAATCGTAGCTGTTTCTATAGCAACAAGTTCGCGGTAAGTTTGAGCCGCGTTGAAAATTGTGAAAAACATCAAACAATGGCCGACGTTTTGAGCAGCTTTCCTTTCGCAGAGGAGTTGAAAACAGCTCTAAAAACGAGCACGGTGCGAAAAGCACTGCTTTTCGGCTGTCTGTTTGGAGAAAGCGATGTCTATAGAAGGAAATTACCGACGAAATCGAAAGTTATCAGTCCGTTGAACTTGAATAACACTTTGCTTAAGCCATTTTACGTCGAGAAAACAAAACAAACAAGACGAACGTTATGAACAAGAAATACTGAAGGTAATGATTATACAGCATCAAACAATGACCGAGGACTGCTTTTCGGCTGTCTGTTTGGAGAAAGTGATGTCTACAGAAGGGAATTACCGAAGAAATCGAAAGTTATGAGCCCGCTGAACTTGAATAACACTTTGCTCAAGCCATTTTACGCCGAGGAAACAACAACAAACAAGACGAAGATTATGAACCAGAAATACTGAAGGTAATGATTATACAGCATTTGATAGACACTTGAAAAACGAAGCAGCCTTATAGCTATAGCATACAACTTTTCAGACGGTTTTTGCGGCTTAAAAACCTTAAAAACATTGACTAAACTGTTGTTTTGACCTGAGCATGATGAATAAATTATTTTTGCACGTGGTTTACCTGCGTTGCTTATGCAACACAATTTTTTCGTGTATATTATTAATATGTAATCACATGATTTTTCTCGTGCAATTTGGAATAAATAAGCACTTGTAAATTTTTTCAAAGACCACAAATTTTGTCAGTCTTTGAAAAAATTTACTCGTGCTTATTTATTCCAAATTGCACTCGAAATCTTGTGATTACCTATACTTATTAGACGCATTTTGAAATCACTGGTGATCCTAGTAATCTGATTGGCTCTCAGCAGCACAATTTATTTACCGGCGCTAATCTTCACGGGGCTTTTGTTTACTTGTTGACAGCACCAACCCGACTCCAGGCGAGAACTTGATGAGGCCCACAGTGGATCTAAGTAGCATGGGTCCCTCGGTGACAACAAGTGATCGACATACCAGGGTGCTTACAGCTGTGTCAGCATATGGCGCCTCGGTGGCCCTGAATAAAACTCGACAGCGTGCCGTGTCCGCCAAAGCGACAAGTTCACAAGGTGAAAACGGAAAATAACTGTAACTGCCGTAATTAGTCAAACAAATTTTTTTTTAATAATCTTTATTGATATTAAATATTGTAGAGCACAAATACAGATACAATTACAGAACCGATAAAATTGGGCACACTTACAGTTAGAGTATTAATTACATTACAAATACAGAAATAATAAAAACAATAAAAATACAAGACGGCAAAAAATAAGATTATAACCGTATGCTGTAAGAAATTTCCAGAGTAATTACAAAAACATTATTGAAATAAATGAATTAACTTTTCCCATTTCTTTAAGTGCTGCAAAAGTTTGTTGTTCTCCCTTGCAATATGGTGCTCAATATTATATATACGCTTAGTCCTGGCGATAAAAGCTGAAAGGTTAGGTAATCCAATTTTTTGACATCTACTGGAGTAGAGATAAAATTTACCCAATAGTAGCATATGATTGATTAGAATGAAATCATCAGTATTATCAAATTTTCCAAAAATTAAATCTGTCTCTTTTAATGTATTTATTTGGATTCCATTGCCCCTTAACCAAGACAAAACGTGTTTCCAAAAATCAGAAGCTACTTTGCACGAGAAAAATAAATGCTCAATAGATTCTATATCTTCTTGGCAAAAGGTACAGCATGGAGAGTCAGTTAAGCCGAACCGAAATAGCTTTTCATTGGTGTAACCAATACAGTTTAGTATTTTATATTGAAATTCCCTAAGTTTGGATTCTAATGTGACGTTAAAGGCTAAGGAATAAACCTTTTCCCAATCATCAGCTGTATCTGAATACTTATCTTGTAACTTCTGCTTAGCGGTAGGCGGGATCTGTTTTTTCTCAATGAAGAGTTGATAAATCTGTTTTGAGGAGACATCAGAAATTGCAGTAAAGTTACCGTTGTCTGTTTTGATTGTCGGAGTGCTCGGAATGGGAGCACTTAATAATGATACATTAGTGGAAGTTTTAGCAAGAGTACGCCATTCAGCCGGGATTGAGTTAATTATACTCATAAGAAAAAATCTTTACTCTGGGGAAATTAAAGGTGTTAGAAAATCTAGTGAGAAAGAACTGCCTACAGAAATTAGATCACCTATTCTCAAAAAACCAAGGTCAATTAAATCCTTTCTGTACACAGACCTTTTTTCTACACAAAGAAATTTATTGTTCCAAATTATCTCATTTAGGACCTCTTGTGACGAACTCGGCTTTTTCCCATTTAGATCCGACCACGCATCAAGACATTCCTTATAGTATGCAGGCAACTGGATCTTTAACTTAGAGACATCGAAATTACAATGCAAGACAAAACATCCGCCAATAGGTGATAGCAGTTTGTTGAAGATCGTTTTCCAGGGACTTGGGTAATCCTCTAGAAATTTTTTCAGTAAGGTTACTCAATATCTAGCATTTTCAATCCTCCTTTCTTTTGATCTGATATCAAGGCCTGGCGTTTAACTTTATCCTTCCCGTTCTAGATAAATCCATACAGAATCGAGTTCACTTCCTTGACTAAATCATTAGATATCGCTATTACAGAGGCCCTATACATAAGTTTGGGGATAGCAAAGGTCTTGACAATTTGGATTCTTCCTATTAAAGACAGGTTTCTTCATTTCCACATGTTTATTGATTTCTTTATAGCCTTCAATGTTTGGGTAAAATTCAAATCATGTCTTTGCTTTAAGTCGTAACCAAAATACACTCCGAGGATTTTGATGGCTTCACAAACCTTGTGCTTTGCAAAAGCTAAATCCTGTGTAGTGTTGTTACCAAGGGCTAGCATTTCTGTTTTCTCATGATTAACCTTCAAACCAGAGAAGTCACCGAAACACTCAAGTACCTGAAATAGTGTTGTATACGAATCTCCGTCTCTTAGAAAACACGTCATATCGTCCGCAAATAAGGACAACTTGACTGTTTCTTCCCCAATTCGAAAACCATGGATTTTGCTATCACTTCTTATCCGTTCCGCCAAGATCTCAAGGGCAATAATAAACAGATATGGAGAGAGTGGATCTCCTTGCCGGACCCCTCTACTCAAGGAAAATGGTGCAGTGGTGAAACCATTATTCATTACGCAACTAGATACATTATTATAAAGAACTCGGATCCCGGCAGTGAATGAAAGAAGGGCCAAAATTGAATTTATGCAGTGTTCTGATTAAGAAATTAAAATTTAGTGTATCGAAGGCTTTCTCAAAGTCTATTGCTATCAAGAGACCAGACAAATTATTCCGTTTTGTATAGTCAACCATATCATCAATTGTTCTGATTGCGTCAAAAATAGACCTGCCTTTGACAAAAGCATTCTGATTAGCATGGATTATAGAAGGTAAAACTTTTTCTAAACGTTTTGCTAATACTTTAGAGATTATTTTTGTATCCACATTAATTAGAGATATCGGTCGCCAGTTCTTGATCATTCTTTTGTCCTTTCCTTTCTTTTCAATTAGCGTTATAATTGCTTGTTTTTGCGAATTTGAAAGTTCCCCAAATTCATAAGAATAATCAATACTGTCTACAATGTACTTTCCAAACAGTGACCAAAAGGCCAGATAAAACTCAGCCGTCAATCCATCGTTCCCAGGTGTCTTGTTTTTTGGAAAGACTGTAGAGCCGAGAAGCATTCGTTATATGTTATTCGTCCTTAACAAGCTGAACGTAGCTCTTCAGATAGGCTGGGAACCTCTATATCAAAGAAGGTTGACTCGGATGTGTGACAGCTGTGATCTTTATAGAGATTTGAATAAAATAATTCCAACTCACACCATATGGTCTTTGGGTTTGTCGTTAATTTTCCATCGTCAAGAAAGATTTTCCTTACACTACTTCGTTTCTTATTTGACTTTTCTAAGTTCAAAAAATATTTGTTATTTTTTTCACCTTTTTCATACCAGGTAGCTCGGGAGCGCATAATAGCACCTTGAGTGACATAATCGTAAAATTCTTCATACTCAGCCTTTGCACATTCTAACTCCTCCATATTTTGCTTTGTCGGATTGATGTCACATTTTTTGGTATACTCACGTAATTTTTCTTCTAGCTTACTTTCTTTCTCTCTTCTACTTCTGGCTCTTGTTTTCTATAATTGATGGTAATTTGTCGTATTTTATACTTCAATAAATCCCACGAGACACGTTTGTCAACAACATCTTTGAAGTCTTCCAGCCAACCTTTCAAATTCTCGTCAAGCAGATCACAATAATCTTGGTCATTTACAAGACTGGAATTAAATTTCCAGAAACTTGGTCCCCGAATACCGTCCTCTACACCGCTAAAAGACAAAGTTATCGCAGAGTGATCTGATTTAATTGATGGGATTATATCTACCTGGTCCACATCCTCTTGAAGAGAATCACTAATCAACCAAAAATCTAGTCTTCTCTGAATAATCGGAGTTTTTTGACGCCACGTAAAACGTGCTGTCATAGGGTTTCTGACGCGCCAGATATCAAGCAAGTCTTGTTCCAAACAAATGTCTTCTAACACCTTTACTGAATCCTTAACTTTCTTTATGCCACCACTACCATCAAGATCCTGATCGAATACAACATTGAAATCGCCTCCTAAAACAACAGAATATTCAGAAACCATGAAAGCGTTTAACTCATCCGAGATTGATTTAAAAAAACTCGCATTGCTCAGCACACTTATTTGGCGCATAGATGTTCAGTAGTAAAAAAGCGGAATCCTGTATTGTTGCCTCTAGGAGTATATATCGGCCTAGTGCGTCCACTTTAACTGATTTCAAATTAAAGTCCAGATTATCCCTTACCAGAACAAGCACGCCCTTGCTATGAGAACTTCCGTGTGAAAAAAATATGTCTCCTTTCCACTGTTTTTTCCACATTATTTCCACCTCTTTTGTCCTATATGTTTCTTGGAGAAAGCAAATATCTGCCCTAGATTTGCGTAGCCAATTGAACACGCTTTTCCTTTTTTCAAAGGAACGAATCCCTCGAACATTAAGGGATAACAGCTTGAAATCAATATTATTAAGCCCCATGTTGCGAGAGAGGACGTGTCAAGCGACCACAATAGGAAAAATTAATTGGATAAACAAAACAAGATCCAAAAAAACAGTAAGTGTTGACAGCCATGAACAATACGGAAAAGGTGAAAAATAAAGCAAGCAATATACACAGCCGAACAGGAAAAGTCAACAGCTCACAAATCCACGTAAAAAACGAACAAAAAATAAAAAAACTGCACTTATAACACACAATGATTATGCAAATAAAAGGCCGCAAGATCATCACCTTCGAATGCGGCCCTAGGGACTAGGGGCTTGTTATGTGAAAAAGGTGGCAAAATTTAACGGCGAGTTGGCTGTTCTGTCTTTCAAAATTGCATTGGCATGCAAATTCTAAATTAAAAAGTAGATACGTATTTTGTATTTTGATAAAAAAATAATTGAGGAATAATCAGAAAATTTGGGCTTACCGGCGATTATTGTCCGGCAATAAGTACTGTGGCAAAGCATCCACTGAGTATGAGCTACCATTTACAATAAGCTTGTTACCTTTGATAAACACACGTTCAATGTTAGCCTCTTTAGCTTTCTTATAAGCCGCTC
This sequence comes from Pachyseris speciosa, assembly GCA_016490735.1. Lineage (NCBI taxonomy): Eukaryota > Metazoa > Cnidaria > Anthozoa > Scleractinia > Pachyseridae > Pachyseris > Pachyseris speciosa. The sequence continues at coordinate 1,200,389 of JAEMWC010000103.1, read as the reverse complement.
GGAGTTTGCCACGTTCTTTTGCCGATTCCACCGAGAGATCTTTTTCAATATACACGGAGGAAAAGCGAGTTTTCAATAAATGCTTCCTTTTTTCCCACACCAAATCAGCATCCAAACGGTAACAAATCGTGCTATGACAGGCCGTGGACGAGTAGAGGCTTCGGTGTTACCGGCATTGGTCGATGTTGCCGCAGAATCAGTTCGAACGGTAGACTTCAACTTACCAATCCGATGGATTGCATGAAACTTTGTGTCGTCGGAAGCTACGCCGAGTTCACTGACAAGTTCTTTTACTTTACCAAAACACTGCTCGTTCGTTTCCTCTGGATCTTCAGGAATATTATAAAAGCGAAGGTTTTCCCTACTCGAATAATCTTCTTGTCTAATTACACGGCCTAAGCGAACTAACCTCTTCGCTTAACTTAGAATTCTTCTGTAGTGTTTCCTGTAGCTGTTCCTCCAAGGATTTGTTCTTTTCTTTCAGTGTATTCACCTCAGCCCAGACAGCATCTAACGACGTTGATACCTCGGTTAGCTCCTTTTTTAGAACACGAATTTCATGTTGGAGCTCCAGTTTTAAAGCTGCGAAATCATCGTCCATTTTAGTGAAACCCCTTTCTATTCTGTCTTGAATGCTGGAAAGTTTTTCAAGGATTCTTGAGTCGACATCATCGCCATCAGTGGAGCTGGAGCCTCGTGCTCGCTTTTTTTCGTTAGCGCTGTTTTGGGGCATAGCAGAACTGTCAAACTTCAAAAGCAGTGCCAAAGGATGAAAAACGAAGATTAACTCGCCATAGTTACGGAGGCTTAAAGAACACGTCTAGCCGCCATAGCGGTCAGTCCCAGTCCAAATTAATTAATTAGTCAAACATAGTACCTCTACGACTAGGGGCCTCTTCATATGAGCCCGGTTACCGAGATCTCACGTTACAACTAAATGCTTTGTAAAAATTCCGATATGTTCATATAAAAGGGCGGGCTGGCCCGGTTTGCGAGATCATCGGTTTCTCAGACCGAGATCTCGGTAACTGGGCTGCAATTTTTGACATATGAACACTCCAGCGCGGTTAAAGTTCGGAATAATTTCTTTTGATCAGGTACTTAAAGCAAAGATAAAGGATTTTGAGGTTTCTAGAACCGATAAAAGCGAAAAATTCTCCGCAGGCTTGTTCGTTACATTTCACGCGGTGGTCGCGTCACCACTTTTCATCTCGGTAACCGGGCTGTAATTTCCCATTTGAACAGATGATAAAACTTCATGCCGCTAACCTAGCCAGCTCGGGTACCGGGCTCATATGAACAGGTCGTTGGTCACGCTATCTCTCGGATAAGTGGCGCACTTAAAAGGTATAAACACCAGAAAGTTGTAGCTAAACCGGCGGCGGCACATTATTTACATGACTTGAACTCAAGAGTGGCACCTTTACGTCGCCAACTAAAAGACGACTCACTTCAAATCATCTGCACAGGAGCCAGTGATATTCCAGCTCATTGTGGTTGTTTTCTTTTCTGGAAAGAAAGTAGTTATATTCATTTATTTAAGAAAGTTTGATTGGGTTTTATAAGCGTACGTCCCAAACATACACCGCTTTCGAATGAGAGCCTTGCCTAGCTTTGACTGTATTTACTGCTGACAGAAATCATTGATTGTATAGTTGCTGATAGGATCCACCGAGCTGGGCTCCCTGTGTCTGCCAAACCGCGGTCACATGACTCTAGAACAACTGATGGCTCGGACGACGCCAGGTACGTTGACAGAGGTAAGACTAAGAAATGCACTCAGTGTAACTCAAGACCGCGGTTCCGGTCAATTTCACGAGACTTGAGTGCGTGCTCCCGAGAAGGACATTTGATGATACAGGGGACGCGAAAGAAAACTTGCTGTGAGAGTGAACAAGGCAATCTTTTGCTCATTTTCTCATCGTTTAAAGCGTTTTTTAACCGGTTTAAAGTTTCGACAGTTTCGATTTCAGTTGTGCTCTAGCCTATGGTGGCCAACGGAGTCGCGTATCCTCGGCACCAGTTCGCCGCGAAAGGGAAACGGACAGTGAATTTAAAGGTTGGGGTCATAAACCAACTCACTAACATATTATGCACGTTATGTGTCGTTAATCATTTTGTTCGAAAGTCGACGATCACAACAACCCGCTAAAAATGAGAAATGATCGGTGACTAAGCAAAAAATGAAAATTTGGTATATCAACGGCGTTGATAATGTAAATTGACCACAGTAAAGAGATTCAAAAAGCTGACGTTTCGAGCGTTAGCCCTTCGTCAGAGCAAACATTTACTTTTTGAATCACTTTACGCTGGGTCAATTTAAATTATAAACTCCGTTGATAAACTAAATTTTCGTGTCACGGTTGCACTCCACCATCGACGCAGCACCACAGTTTCCGGCTTTAGAAGTTAACCCCCTTTATTGATTAAAGGAAAAAGAAATGAACCAGACTTTTCAGTTACCTTACAAATCCTTATATTTTATCAAAAAAGATGTTATGACAGCGAAATTTGAGAGGGCAGCGTCGACTCCTGTGGTTAGTGTCATGGTAACGGGCTCAGATTAGTTGTGCGAGACAAGGAGTTTTACTTTATTTTAGGTAGTTTTAAAATTAAAATTTTATCTCGCAGGGCCCACGTTAGCTGATGAGCATGCAGTCGCGGCCGCGCTCCAGCGGTTACCGAAGAGACAGGCTGCGTGGCAGTAGTCTGAGCAAGAACACTAGTGGTCATCAGGGTCATAACTGGGATGACCTGTTTAAATAGATGGACTTTACTCAAGACTCCGATGCGACGTGTCACAACGAAGACGAGTTTATCAGCGTAGGGGACAAATTGGCGGACCCATGGTCACGTGTCGCTGGAAAAACCCCAAAACGAACTCACCATGACCGCCACGCAAGCGCAAACGCTACGTTTGAAACGTTTGTAAACTATGATCATCGTCCGGTAAATGACGTCACTCATGGTCACGTGGGATGGTTCAATAATACCGGTGACCGCGGTCGTGCTGGTGTGGCAGGCTAGGGTCCTTCTGAGGAAAAATCGATTCGTATTGATTTGAAAAAGGAATACGTTGAAAAAGGAATACGTTGGAACACAGGAAACAAACAGCGAGGAGAAACCCGCGGCCGTTCAAGTTAAAAGCCCGTCTATTTCCAAAGAGGAATATAACCGACACATGAAACTTATAAGTCAGAAGCTGACTGAAGAAAATCTTCGCCTTCAGCAGCAGTTACAGCAGTACCCATGTCTGCCACGCCCACCGCCTGCTCCGCCGAGCCTGGGCACTAGGAAGGGTACTTCTCACAAGAGAATGATCAGGTAACAATACTCGCGACTAACGTCTAGTTACTTTTATCTGAATGTTTATCACCTATTACTAACCAATGCCCTTTTAACAACTTTCATTTGGATGTCATTCTTAAGTCTTATACATACAAGTTATGCAATGCTTTCGAGTGGCATACCGTGAAATATCCCACGGGTGACTTGTATAATTTTCTTGGCATACTCACGAGCCTTTAGGCGAGTGTGTATGCAAAGAAAATACAAGAGACAAATAGGGGGTATTCCATGTTAAAACCCACCAATTAATTTTTGCACGATTTTATTGGCTATTTTAGATCATGTGATGTAAATTGGAGGACGGATATCAGACAATATACCCCGTCCGTGTCGATATTAGCCTCCTTCGCAGCCGTTGTTTGTGTCGATCCTATTCTCCCTCCCCACCAACGTCTGCTGAACCGAGCCGGACATTCCATTGCCAGGGACTGACCAATCACATCGTAGCCTCCTTCGCGGCCCTTGTTTGTGTCGGTTCTATTCTCCCTCCTGATTGGTTACTCAGACACAATGGGAATGGAATGTCCGGCTCGGTTCAGCGGACGTTCAACACTTTGAACTTTCAACTGTGTGTACGCGATATGAAACCTAATCGGAGGGTGATAAAATAAATGCCCTTGGCTGATAGATTGTCCTCAAAATTTCACAGTTGCCCTCGGAGCTTCGCTTATCGGCCAACTGTTCAGTTTTCGGACAATCTATCAGCCGCGAAAGGGGTATATTTACTAAGTGTATTACAACAAAAGCTTTGCATAACTATTTTGCACCACGCCATAAAGAATATATAGCCCAAGAAAATCAATGCAATTTCGTTGGGAGGAATAGGGGAATGCTTGTTTACATTATTTGCCTCATTAACATGAACAATCCAGTTTCTGATGGAGCTACAATTAAATCAATTCTGAATATTGATAAGTCATAATATGAATAACTCTGCCAATGAATATGAGCCTTATGTATTGAATACTTTTTGTGCAACGCGGGTTTAAAAACTCAAAATTTTGCAAAGAAAGTATGAGTCATTAGTACTTTTGCCACCCAGAAATTTTGGAGTTTTTGGAAGACAATATGTCCTCGAATACTACATCTAAAAAGCTAAACATTTCGCAATGTATTAAATTTCACTTGCTCTTCAGCTGCCTGGAGTCACATCACATCTAACATGTTTCCTTCTGTAAGCAAGGCCGTATGCAAATGAGCAAAAATGTAAACAATGACGTAGGCATTAATCCCCCTGTACTAACCAATAGACAACGGCTTTCCTGCATTCTGATTGGCTGTATTTTCTGTGGCATGGTATAAAGCACAATAAACGATTGGTGATTAGCAAGTTTCATTGGAACTGGGGATCCCATGCACAAACTCAAAAGTAGGAACCATCTTGTGGAGCAAAATAAGCAGGACCACGGAAAAATACTGCTCAGTAGCTTCTATTTGTTCTACTCTGTTTCAGCTTGTGTTCGCCTTTGTTTCGTATCCTTATTATCTATTAGGAATTATGTAAAATGCAGAGAAAATTATTTACAAATTGTATCAACAGCAGTACTCTGGGTAAACCGGCCTGCTAGCAGATAACTGAGAGGAGTCCGTGATCATGAACTTAATTCTTTATATTTTGTACTAGACGTAATTCTAGTTTATCTTCCTTTTGCTGGACTTCACGTTGTGATTGGCCAGTAAAACTCGCGCCACTTTCTCAACCAATGAGAAGCAAAACCAAAACCAATCGTGATTTGCTTACACACATTTTCCCGCGCTTGGCGTCGGCTACAACTGAGTAATTGCTTCGACTTCTGGCCCCAGTTGTTGAAAGAGCGGATAACTCGCTAACCAGCGGATAAACGTATATTGGTTTGCAGTGCATTTTATCCCCTGGATAGCAGCGACTTATTCGATGGGTAAAGTTATTCGCTCTTTGAACAAGTTTTACCACACCCAGCTGATAATCGCTCTAGTTTTTGTCCAACACTACAGGTCTTAATCGTTTTTTTTTTCTCTTTCGTTGTTTTCAAACAGACTAGCTGCGTCCATTCCACCGCCAATTTTTGACGTCATCTCAGGAATGTCAGGCCTGCCAAACGACGATTCTTTGTGACAGCGGTATCTCTAATGCTGTACGTCATGTAAGACACGTCAGACGAAACCTGCCAGTTCAAATAAAAGCTCGATCTTCCGTTTCTTCAGCAAAGTTTGCAGTGAGTTGGACTGGTTGTCGCAGGTCTTTGGAGAAAACATGAGTGTACTAAGTCTCTGCGAACTTACAACTTATACGTCGCCATTCAACTTGTCTCCTCAAACATTCACAATCTTTAATGTTTTCTTCGGATATCTGTCACTTTCGGGCATAGTTCCGTTAGTAATAACCTATTTTTTGCTATGTGTTCTAAACAAATGAGAATTATGAAAATTTATTTTCTTATTTCGCAGACCTCTGTGTTGTTCGTGAATTCAGGCAGTGGAAGTGTGTTTACAAGCAACAGAAACCATTGAAGGGAGAAACGTTTTTTTAAATCTCCTTAGTATTTATTTGTTTATTCTAGAACACTAGTTTACGTGTACATTTCGTTGCCGTGCGTCGTCGCAGCTTTGTAAACGATCCATTAAAATGTGGAACTGTTTGGATACGTACGTGGTTTGTTTTGTGTTAATCAACGAAGTCCATCAAAAAGGATTTTGTTTCCGAGGCCCATTTCAGGAAAGTTTGTCTGTTTACTGGGTTTGAAATACTCAGTTTCTGCTCGCACGACAAATCAGTCTAGTTGATTTAGAAAGCCAATTATTAACCTCTTCATCATTTTATGTAACATGTACTGGCAAGCATGCTCAACTAAAAAATGGCACTGGATTGAAAAACGAAAAAAGAATATATTACAGGCAAATTTTCATCGTGCCCAGTAACGTATTGGTTTTTTTTCGCGATTTTTGGTGCGAACTACTGTATGATACAAATTATTGTTTTGTCTAGCTACCGTAAAAGCTCTTTTAACCCCCCCCCCCCCGGGGGCTTATTTAATTTCAGGCCTTATTAACGGGGAGGGGGGGCTTGTTGAAGAGGGGGCTTAACAGAGAGGGGGGGCTTATTTCAAATCTTTGAACACGCCGTTTTCGTGTCAAATAATTTTTGTACAAATCTCAAACAAATGCAGTAAAACTTCTTTTATTTAATACCGAGCAGGAAACAGTATTGTGTGTTTTATTGTATATTTGTTTAAAAACAAACCAAAAGGGCCGCATAAATTGTATTTCGTAAGAGGGAAAAGGAAGGAATAATTACAAAATCTCGTGTCCCAAAAGGGGGGGGGCTTATCAGACAGGGGGGGGGGCTTATTACGAAAACCAACTCTCAAATGGGGGGGCTTATTAGAGAGGGGGGGTTAAAAGGGAGGGGGAGCCTTAATAGAGCTTTTACGGTATCTTTTTTACAGACTTCTTTGAACTGTATCCCGGTTGTTTGACTTGCTTAGTGGGGCTTGCAACAAATTTGATTATGATTAACAGGGTTCGCACTCACCTTGAAACTCCTTGAAAGTCCTTGAATTTGGAAATCAAAATTCAAGGTCTTGAAAGTCCGTGAAAGGTACATTGGGTCCTTGAAAAACCTTGAAATTTGCTGTTTGACTGTTTCCACTGAGTTAAAAAACTAGAAAAGACTTAGACTTGAACAAATCTGGCAGTTATCCCTTCAACCCGATCATCTAGTATCACATTCTAATGGCATTTTTTACTGAATGGAGTGCTTGAAAACTTGGAGTTCTGCCCCGGAATGTCCTTGAATAGTCCTTGAATTTTTAGTCCAAAAATGAGTACGAACCTTGTGATTATTCTAACGGTGGCTTTCAGTTTCTTTTGACAAGTTCCATTCCTTTTCCGACTTCACTGTCACCATGCTTTCTTGAGAAAAGACCTTCCTGAGTGATTGCTCCTTGGTTTTCGCCACCTTTTGCTTCCGTTTGAGCCCTCGGTGAAACTGTGCCCCTTTTAACGTGAGCGGAGTCTCTTGAAGTGACCTTCCACATCTGCAGCAAAGTATTTTTTGAAATTCTCTCCTGAACAAACGATTCGTTCCTGCGTAGATGAATGGGTTGATGGTGTTGGACAGACTCAAGACGAAAGCGCACAACAACTCGATATTTCTTGGCATGTGCGGCACAACACGGAAATGACTTAGGAGGTTGACAACCCAGAGAGGCACCCAACACGCCATGAATGCAAACACGACGACACACAAACATCTGCTAATTTGAAGTTCCTGTGAACCTATGCCCCGAAACCTTACTTGTCCGTAAGAAGCCTATATAAATATCCAAGCAAATTCTCCTAAAGCGGCAAAAGGTTGTTCCTTAAAGCTTGCTCCTAAAAATTTAGACTTCGTACATGTTTCTCATAGAGTGACAGAAAATGGAAACATTTTACATAGATATACCTTGACACCAAACAAAACCTTCTATATTTGAGGCATTCCCAATCTTTATAGAAATTTTTCCTAAACGTGCGCTTGCTCGTGAATCTGGCAGTCGAGTGTTCGCATGAGGCTTACATTTGCTTCGTCTTAAGTTAAGGGGAGCAGGGTTGGCGCAGTGATGAGAGCGCTCGCCTTCCACCAATGTGTCCCGGATTCGATTCCTGGACTCGGCGTCCCAGATCTTGCCTTTCTGGGAACAATACAGTCCTCTTTGCTGGGTAATATACGAGTGAATGTTTGCATGGTTAGTTTTCTTAATTCAAGGTACTTCCGGTACAAATCACGAACCAAGTGAGAAGCCTTGTGACCATTCAATTGCGTCACGCGTGATACCCATTGAACACGTTGGGATGAATTACACGGATAAGACACCTGTTTCCCATCATGGAGATTAGTGTTTATCACATTAGGTAATAATTTAATGCAGTTTGCCAGAATCGATATCTTAGTGGTTTTTTTAGATAGCTAAGGCAATACTTAAGTTGAAGTGAAAAAAAAAAACACACACACACACACACACACATAAATTTAACAAATATCCCACAAAATAAATTAATGATAAATAAACAAAGTAAGAGATGTGCAAACAAAGAAGAACTTCTTCGACTTTCGTACTCATATTCATCACATAAAATGTTCAACATAATTCGAAAACGAACAAACAAAGCAAGAAAGCAAAAAGCAGGGACAGCCATTTAGATCATGGGTGATAACAGGGGTGATAATAGGCGATAATATAATCGACCCCGGGCCACGGCGATGAGCGCCCGATCCTAACCACTAGACCATATGGGAAGTCCTGGAAATTAATTATTACGAAATTTGGCGTCCTTTGATACTTGTGTTTAGAATCTCGTGTCAGAACGGAATCTGGCGTCTTTTTTCAGATCACTTATAAATGTTGATTAAGGTATTCCTTCTTCACACCAGAGATTTACTGCAAAAAAGTTTATAACGTGAAAACAAGAGAATACTATTAAAAGTAAACAATAGTTTGGTTGATATATTTTGTTAAAACGGAACAAAATAGTAATATTCGGGTCACGGCGGTGAGAGCGCCGGATCCTAACCACTAGACCATATATGGGAAACGACGGAATGGCGGCCGCTTCTTCGCGTTTTCGAAGTTTCGATAATTACTTGTCTAATGTTAAACAACTTGTAGATTTCTATTAAAACAATTGTATTATTTGCTCTCGATTTCTATGCTCATCAGCTATCACGCGATGGAAAGATCTCGAACTCTTAGTCTAAAAGAGAACAGCATTCGTGATAGAACGCTAGTAGATTTATACAACTTGTTTTTAGCACCTCATCTGAAAATGAAATCGTCTTTATCAGATGATTTATCAATGTTGATGAAGTATTTCTTCCCTACACAGTATCACCAAGGGAAGGGACTGGTCGAAAAGTATAGGTGGAGGGGTGGGGGAGGGGCATTTGGAATTGTGGGGAATAAAAATCAGATGACCCAGCCCCTTCTTTTGACACGAAACTGAGTGACCCACCCCTGAATGAAGGTTGAAAATTTCAAGACCCACCCCTAATGACACATACGATTTCTGGTTGGAGGAAGTCTTGTATGGACTTTTGATTGTGTTGATTGACGTTTATATTTCTTAACCAAATGCAAAAGCTGTCGTTTTGGGGGTCACGATTTAACCCCGAAATTAATTATTGCACATTTTGTAACGCAGCATTTACGTTTTTTTATATCCTGTGCGTATTTGTTTGTGGGTGTTCACACCCTTATTTGAACGTGCTTTGTGCTGTTAACATTTAGTATACAAGTAATTCAATTAGAAAGCGTGTTAAATCGCTGATGAAGTCTGTGTGATCAGATGAGACCAGTTGGATAATAAACAAAGTTGACAAGATCTGTTGCTGTGTGCTGCTCACTGGCTTTTATTTTAAAAAAATACAACAATGAAATGAAAGAAAAGACCCAATCATATATGTGATTGGTCAATTTTTCGGGCCGTATTCTACAGTACGGCCCGCTTGACTAGTTTCTTTCCCGCGCGCCAGATTAACCTCAGAGAGTAGTTATAGATGTTGTTTTTAGGCCCCTTTTTGGCCTAGGTGCCTAGGTGCTACGGCCTAGGTGCCTAGGTACCTGGAGTGGGTTCCCTTTATTAATATGCATAACGGCCTAGGTGCCTAGCTAGGTGTCTAGGTAAATCATTAATATTCAAACTGTCTAGGTAAACTTCCTGCATACTAATACGGATTTTTGCGTTCCCCTTGAGTTCCGTGTGGGTTCCCTTTATTAATATGCATAACGGTCGAGTTTATGACGTCACCGATTGTTTTATTCTAAAGAAAAAAATGCGTTCCTCCATACTAATTAAGTGCCTAGTCAGTGTCTTCCTGCATACTAATGAGCGTCACTCTAGCTCAATGGCAACAATAGACCTGCCCAAACCTGCCCGGGCTCTTTTTTACCCTGATTTGGTTCATGCAGAATCTATTCTATCTTCCAAATAAAAGCGGGTAGATTTCGAAAGCGCTATCGTTCTTGCAATCGCTTTGCTAAGGAAAATTTATATCCGAGATTATCGTTCGATTTTCCGAAAGTGTTAACAGTTTCGCCTATAAAAATAAATTCGACTTAGCTAACTTTAACTTTTCCGCTCCGTTAGTCACTAATTATTCAAAACTAGTGATCCAAACTGCCCTATATTTGCATACAAACTCCGAAGTAAAAAAGCCCAAGGGACAACCTTCTACCATTCAACAACGACAATAGACGGCTTAAGTTGTTTGGAACGATCAATATAAACACGCGACTAATATGAATTACACGTTTCTTGAGAGACAAACATAAACTTTATTGCCTTTTCTCAGGGAATACAGAAACAATACAGAAAGTGATTTGAAATGAATAAACGTCAGTCATCCTCTTGAACTTCGTGTGGACGAAAAATCAGAGATACTGGAGCAGTTCCTGGGAAATGTTACTCTCTTCGAACCCTTTGTCGAATCTTTCTTCGCCGGGTAATACCTTTGTTCACAATCTGCAACTATCTGGAGTCGTTGGCTTGAGATCAACAAAAAGATAGCCAAATGGTCTTCTCACCGCTTCTTCGTACTCTTTTAAAAACAAAGCAGTTTGTCTTGGGTACATTTGTTTGGCTAAAGTCAAAATCTGCAGTTTATCCCGAGGATTCTTGAAAAGGACCAAGTAATGACTGTTTAAGCTGATGCTTCGGTTGCCTTTGCCTTGGTGAAACAGATTTTGTACAATGTAAATAACGCTCAGGTTTCGATGATGGGATCCTTTTGTAAACAGGTTCACGATCCGATTATCACTTCCTGCTTCAATCATTTGGTCGTCGATGACAATCAAGTTGCGTATGTTGATATCCAAATAGGAATCATTGTCTAGAGAAGGCGGAATTCCCTTGACAAATTCGATTGTCGGTATCACCATCAATAACTGGGTGTAAGCGGGTTGCCACTGTGAATAACACCAGATTATTCTCTCCGGTGGCTGATCGATCACGGTTTGAGCTTGTTGCAAGAGTGATTGCACCCAGAACGTTTTTCCCGAGCCAGTCATCCCCGCAACCATGCAGGTAAATGGGTGAAGCATTTGAAACCGCTGACACTTTTCTTGAGACATCGGTATAAATGGAGCGAAACCGGAATAACTGTGTTTACTGTTCATGTGTCTTTGAATGTTATCTTTCCTGGAAAAATCCTTTTGACAAACAGTACAGGACCAACTCATGTCAACTGAATCGAAGTTTAACTTCAACTGACAAAATGTGTAATGTTTCACAATGATATAGGTTTCAGCCACCAGAATTCTTTTGTTTTCCGTCCTCCTCCTCCTCAATTCTTTTGTTTTCCCTCCTCCTCCTCAATTCTATTGTTTTCCCTCCTCCTCCTATTGTTTTCCCTCCTCCTCCTCCTCCTCCTCCTCCTCAATTCTATTGTTTTCCCTCCTCCTCCTCCTCCTCCTCCTCAATTCTTTTGTTTTCCCTCCTCCTCAATTCTATTGTTTTCCCTCCTCCTCCTCCTCAATTCTTTTGTTTTCCCTCCTCCTCCTCCTCCTCAGTTCTATTGTTTTCCCTCCTCCTCCCCCTCCTCCTCCTCAATTCTATTGTTTTCCCTCCTCCTCCTCCTCAATTCTATTGTTTTCCCTCCTCCTCTCCTATTGTTTTCCCTCCTCCTTCTCCTCCTCCTCCTCAATTCTTTGTTTTCCCTTCTCCTCCTCAATTCTATTGTTTTCCCTCCTCCTCCTCCTCAATTCTTTTTTTTCCCTCCTCCTCCTCCTCCTCCTCCTCCTCCTCCTCAATTCTATTGTTTTCCCTCCTCCTCCTCCTCCCCCTCCTCTATTCTATTGTTTTCCCTCCTCCTCCCCCTCCTCTATTCTATTGTTTTCCCTCCTCCTCCTCCTCTATTCTATTGTTTTCCTTCCTCCTCCTCAATTCTATTGTTTTCCCTCCTCCTCCTCCTCCTCTATTCTATTGTTTTCCCTCCTCCTCCTCCTCAATTCTTTTGTTTTCCCTCCTCCTCCTCAATTCCCTCCTCCTATTGTTTTCCCTCCTCCTCCTCCTCCTCCTCAATTCTTTTGTTTTCCCTCCTCCTCCTCCTCCTCCTCCTCCTCCTCAATTCTATTGTTTTCCCTCCTCCTCAATTCTTTTGCTCTATCACTATATTGAAATCAATATAAAGCGAGACACTGGAGAAAGTATGTCATTCGAGTTTGGGAAAGTGTTGCTTACACTTCATTTTCGTCAGAGTAGAAATGAAGAAACTTTACATTCCAAATACCAAGTTGTATGAAGATTATTATCTAAACCAAGCTAAGCAAAAAGGAGGTAATTTACCGGCTTTCCACGGATCCCGATTTCAGCAGGGATATGGCTTAGGTTCCATATTTAAAGGTTTGTTTCGCTGGGCAATGCCTCATTTACGACAAGGTGCTAAGGTACTCGGCAAAAAGGCACTACACACAGGTGCTCAAGTCGCTCAAGATGTTCTGGATGGAGATCATGTTAACACAGCGCTTGCGAAGCGAAGTAGGGAAGCTATTGGTGATCTAGTATCTCAGGCTGGGAGTGGTCAGAGTTCTACAAAAAGAAAAGTTCAGTTCGTGGTTTACCTCCAGGGAAGAAACGTAAAACAGTAGTGTTGGATCAAGACCAAGACGACTTTGAACTTTGGTCGTAAATTGAGCTGGACTCTCTATAAAATACTGGCGCCTACTCTCCTTAATTCATTCTATGATCATGTCTCGAGTAGTAAAGAACAATCACGGTTTCCTTGAACTCTTAACTTGTTGCCCTGAACATCAGCGTCAGTTTCTCCTTGAGACAGCCACTCCACAACAGATGCACGCATTAGTGCAAATTATTTATAATGTGCCTCGTGGAAATATTCCAGTCTATGAAGAAGATTAGCGTAAAATGATTCCATTCAAGGATGCCATTCTTAATCTTGCTGAGCCAAGTATTCCTTACAAGACAAAGAAGCAAACCCTTGCTCAAGAGGGTGGAGGCTTTATTCAGGATTTGTTGATACCAGTTGTAACTAGCTTGGGGACCCTAATCTTATAAAAAATCGCGAACTACCCTGTAGTGTGTTCAGTTGGTTCTTGTCGTTAGCGAGTGCCGGTCAATATGATGAAGAGACAGGTCGATTGGGATCAAGAGGAAGAGAGTGATTATGAGGACACTAACACAAGTGAAGAGGAAAGTGATGACGAAGAACCTCGAATTAAAGATGTTTTAGAAGGACTTTCCCAAGCTGTTTCCAGACAACAGGCCTCCGATTTATTACACAGCATGGCGGCTTCCAAGGATATCTTGTTTTGGACACCTCTTGGACAGTTACTTCGAAACCAGCGAATAATACCAGTGACCAACATCTCAGAGCTGGTTGAATATGTGTTACTCCCTTAATATATACATTTAGCCAAGCCTAAAAAAGCGGAGCTCCACGATTATTATTTTTTTTACTGGTATTGAGCAACACAGCATGGCTTTCCTGGCGCCAATATTTTATGTTCAGAGTAGTCAACAGGAATTGACCGCGGTTCAAAAACACCAAAACATTACAAGAAAACAATACAGTCGACGCGTGTGTTTGTTCAAAAACAAATTTAGCAATCAAAGAATGATCAAATATTTTCATCCAACATCGTTGGACAAGCATGTTTGACGGTTTAGCCACCTAGTGCGCCATTAAATGGCTTTCCATGTTTGATCGAAATCAAACATGTTCATCCAAAATTTCGCATTACGAACAAATGTTTGATCGTTTAGCCACCCCAACAAACAAATCGTTCACAAACGGTAAAAAGCAACCAAATGAGCCACGTAACGTAAAAAATTTCAGCGGCAATAATACGCAAAAATCATTGTTTTTGGACTCACTTGGTCCCGTGTTTGGTCAAACATTGTTTTGCGTTTAGCCACCAAACGTTATGCTTGACAAACACGATAATGGATTAAAATGTTTGATCTTTTAGCCGGGACTTAACAAACATATTTTATAGTACGTTAAGCTTAGACATAAGCTTAAATGTCGTAGAAAAGAGAAAAAGGAAAACAATCCTGATAGTTTGGATAGGTAATCGCATGGGGCCGAGTAAATGTCACTTGTGCCAGTTTTCAGAAAGCTGCTGAAATTGCCCTCGTCGCACAAAACATAAGTGATACTAATCCTTAATTTTACGCGGATTCATTGCGATTACGTGTTAATAACACAAAGGCAAACGTTTCAGTTCTTAACACTGCAGAAACACAGACGCCGAAAAACATGTGCAGTCAGCCAAGCGGAGGAAAACACTTGTTCGCTTGTAAAACAACAAACAAACAATTCGACTAGCTACTTCTTTGTGTCCAAAACGAGTAGATTGTTATTTATATCCAGTCGAGACAAAAATACAAGTTTCATTCCTGAACAAAATTAACAACTATTAAACCAAATGCTAAGCTTCAATTTATTTAAGTTACCTGTGTTGTCGAGCTTTCTACCACTTGTAAATACGCATCGATCCACTATAGTAAAAACACGCATCTACAAAAATAGCAAACGGTTTGTTCAAAGAAAGAACTTCTTCCACCAAGTGTGAGCTACTCGTTCCTCCCATTAATTCCGGTGAGTTGTTAAGAACTTTCTTGGTGAGCTGCAAGATGTCGCGGTAAAGTGAAGAAGCCCTTTGTTTTTCAACCACACAATCCGGGCGCGATAGAAGTGGATCCAAAAATTGAAGAATTTCCTGCAAACAACCTTTTGCTGTTCCATTTTCCAGTTGAAAATTCACCTTCCGGAGTATCTTTTAAGTAGTTCTTGATTTTTATGCCTTTTATGCAAATTAAGAGACAGAAACTGAACTTCGAAGATGATGTTGTTTTGCTCAAATTGAAGACACCAACTGAATGTGAAATCTCGAGCCACAGAAAGCGCGCGAAAAATTAAGCCTCGTTTTGGCTTGGGTGTCTCGTTTCGGTTAAATTAACTTGACTTGAGCCTGCGATCCAATCGAAAACCATTACCTGGTCAGCGGTCATTTTCAAAAAACAGCGAACCTCGATGAGCTCTAACTTGAGCCCGCGATATTGTCACTTGGTAACGGTCAGCGGAAACCTTGTTTTGACAGGTGTCAATTAGCCATGACACGGATGCCCTATATCAAAGATGTACGCTGTAAACTAGGTGATCAGCTAGAGTATGGCCGCCATGTTGGATTATTATGATTATTATTAGGATATTATTAATTATTGGGCAACTCCGTCGTCGTCGTGCGTACGCGCCCACGAGCAATACCGCTAGCCATTTTTACCAGGAGAAAAGCAGTTGACGGGTTTCTATAGGTATGGTGCTCCGCCGGAGCTCCGCTATAACGACGAGGTTGCCAAACCCCGCGCCCTCAAAACATTTATAGACGGGTTGGCAGAGTTAGGAATTAATAAACGGTATATAAAGAATAAGAAAACTTTGGCTGAGCTAATGGAAAAAGAACGAGCCTATCGAGATGAAGAAGGTGAGGCTGGTGATGAAGAAATGGTTTCCGAAAGCAGTGATGTTGAAGATGGCAGAGAAACCGAAAACCCTGCAAATCTGGAACATGAAGGAAATTCAGACGTTGAATGTTCTGAAGAGAGCGCAAGTCCAGAGATTTTGCGTCAAGGAAAAGGCTCTTGCTACCATTGTAACGGAGGAAACATCTATCAAACTGCAGTAGTGAAATGCCCAAGATGCCACTGGCATGATGACTTGTCCGATTTGCGCATACAAAATTCCTGTTGATCGTAAACACTCGACGGATGGATTTATTTGCTGCGCTGATTGTCACGCAGTGAAACACATTGATTCAGAAACTTTTAAGAAGAGTCATTATCTTCCAAGCGAAGATGAAGACGATTGATTTTTCGTCCACACGAAGTTCAAGAGGATGACTGACGTTTATTCATTTCAAATCACTTTCTGTATTGTTTCTGTATTCCCTGAGAAAAGGCAATAAAGTTTATGTTTGTCTCTCAAGAAACGTGTAATTCATATTAGTCGCGTGTTTATATTGATCGTTTCAAACAACTTAAGCCGTCTATTGTCGTTGTTGAATGGTAGAAGGTTGTCCCTTGGGCTTTTTTACTTCGGAGTTTGTATGCAAATATAGGGCAGTTTGGATCATGACTAGTTTTGAATAATTAGTGACTAACGGAGCGGAAAAGTTAAAGTTAGCTAAGTCGAATTTATTTTTATAGGCGAAACTGTTAACACTTTCGGAAAATCGAACGATAATCTCGGATATAAATTTTCCTTAGCAAAGCGATTGCAAGAACGATAGCGCTTTCGAAATCTACCCGCTTTTATTTGGAAGATAGAATAGATTCTGCATGAACCAATCAGGGTTAAAAAGAGCCCGGGCAGGTTTGGGCAGGTCTATTGTTGCCATTGAGCTAGAGTGACGCTCATTAGTATGCAGGAAGACACTGACTAGGCACTTAATTAGTATGGAGGAACGCATTTTTTTCTTTAGAATAAAACAATCGGTGACGTCATAAACTCGACCGTTATGCATATTAATAAAGGGAACCCACACGGAACTCAAGGGGAACGCAAAAATCCGTATTAGTATGCAGGAAGTTTACCTAGACAGTTTGAATATTAATGATTTACCTAGACACCTAGCTAGGCACCTAGGCCGTTATGCATATTAATAAAGGGAACCCACTCCAGGTACCTAGGCACCTAGGCCGTAGCACCTAGGCACCTAGGCCAAAAAGGGGCCTAAAAACAACATCTATAACTACTTCAGAGCGATATAATAAATATATTAGTAACCTCGTTTTCTCGGTCCGTACTTTAAGTTACAGATCCTCGTTTTTTCCCATCAACTTATGGCCTCATAAATCAACGGGAAAAAACTCGGTCCGTAACTTACAGTACGGACATCGAACTCGTTTAGTAAGAGGTATTGATTGCGTCATTTCTCTCATTTCATTGTAATGAAATATCATTATTATATTAAAATTGCATTTTCTATCTGCAAAAAGGAACAAGAGAGGTTGTAATAATAGGGATTTTTTTTTATAACAACTTGATTTTCGGCTATATCACGGTATTTTAATAATATGTAGAAAAATAAATTGCGGAAACTAAAATGAAATGCTCAGCTTTAAATGTGTGGCCAACTATAACAACAAAACTAAGCATTCAATTATTGAAAGACCTCTTTCTTTTGATACAACGAGTGTGCCTATTTCAGTCATCCATTCATAAAAAAAGATGACCCACCTCTATGGGTACCTTATAAAACTGGACGACCCACCCCCTTACTAAGGTCTGAAAACAAAACACTATGAAAAGCAAACAACACTTTGGTTGATATATTTTGTTAAAACGGAACAAAATATTGATATTCTTCCCACACCGGGAATCGAACCCGGGCCACGGCAGTGAGAGCGCCGGATCCTAACCACAAGACTATATGGGAAA
Source organism: Pachyseris speciosa (assembly GCA_016490735.1). Classification (NCBI taxonomy): domain Eukaryota; kingdom Metazoa; phylum Cnidaria; class Anthozoa; order Scleractinia; family Pachyseridae; genus Pachyseris; species Pachyseris speciosa. The sequence goes on along the minus strand of JAEMWC010000103.1, from coordinate 1,182,625 downwards.
CGACGGAATAAAACGCTAAATTTTGACGCAAATTTGGAGTCCTTTCCAACTTGTGTTTAGAATCTCGTTTCAGAATGAAATTGTCTTTTCTGAGATCATTTATAAATGCTGATGAAGGTATTCCT
>JAEMWC010000103.1:1152500-1180000 GCA_016490735.1 Pachyseris speciosa | reverse complement strand
CCCAAAAGCGCAGGCGCCATACCGCATACCTTCCTCTGGTCATCAACAGCCTCATTCAAGACCATCCCATGATGCCACGCGGGCGCAAAGGCCGTCGTTGCCAACCAGCGGAGAGACAGTGTCCAAGCGTGTGCTGTCTTCGCAGCCGCGATATCAGCCTATCAGAGTGGATGACATCATGGCGAAGGCAGGAACGCTTACGTGAGTAGAATACAGCAAACAACAATCGATGGTAAAACATCAAAAAAGCTTCGTTAAACAATTATCATTTTAATAAAAACCAAACGTTTTCGAATTCAGTTCTAGTGAGTGAGTTTGATCAAAGATGAAAACACAATTACCTCACTTCTAGTGTGAAGAATTTCTTTGACAAAGTGAAGAAGTTCTTTAAAAAGTAACTTGAAGACGTTTTTATTCAAGTATGCGTTCTGCTTATGGCACATCTTAGTTTTTTATTATACTTAATAATTTTATTACGAAAATTTTATGCATATATATATTTACTTTTTGAGTTTTTATTCATCTATTTATTAATTTAGTATTATTTTTTAATTGTTAATTGTCAATTTAATAGTTACCTTAATTAAGGTTTGTAAAGCGCCTTAAAACATTTGGATTTCGGCACTATATAAATTATTATTATTATTATTATTATTATTATTATTGTTATTATTATTATTATTATTATTATTATTATTATTATTTGACGTTCTTTCTTAAATTCATTACCTGAAACGAGTGATCCAAAAACTGCATCTTAACTTGTGCTGATGTTGTTTCTTTTAACTGAATCTATTTTAGTCAATTTCTTCTTTCTATTTTCTCGAAGAAAATAATAAATACTCATGGAAATGCAAGTAAAGACGCGATCCGCTGATTTTCGCGAGTTTTCCCGCGTCTCTCGGTAGCCCGCCCATCTCTTCCTTGACGCCAAAGAGTCGGTCCCATTTGAACGTGCACCTTAATACGAATGGAGTCTGCGTTTTTTCATTCGTATCCCTGAAATGCTTCTTTTACTGGCATTTCTTTAGGAAGTTGCAAGCCAGACAAGCTTTCGCTATGTATCTGCAGCGAGTTCAACAAAGACTGGTGCACGAGACAAGGTGAGGCTAAATTGTTCTGAAGTAAATGATTCTTTTTACATCAGAATATACTTCACTTTACGGGGTGGCGTCCGTCCAGACTTCTGAAATGTCTTGCTTTTACTTCCTTCTCTTCTAGTTACGATTCTGAGGATCCACAGGACGGTACAGATTCCAGACAAGATGATCAAATGGTTTGTTTTGTTTTCAATTTATTCTACCAGAACCTTTCACTAATACACCATTTTGCTAATGATCAGTTCCTGGTGGATTGTGGGTAGATCCAGTCCTTTGTGGATCTACCCACAATTCACCAGGAACTGATCATTAGCAAATTCGTCTATTGTCAATCTCGTATCCAGAGTCCTTGGGCTGTTTGGTCAGCGCTTGGACGCCCGGAGAGATTCTGGGATAATGGAACGCCATTTTCCCAGAAAATCTGGGGTAAAACAATGGAAGCCGTTACGGGCCAGCCAATCAAAACATTTGATTTTTGCCATTATTCCAGAGTCTCTCCTGGCGACTAAACCACTGGCCAAAGACCCTGAGGACTCTGGGTACGAGATTGGTGTATACTATCTACTTGATAACCGGTATCAGCTCAACATGTTTGTTTTAGAATTTCTTGGTGAGTTCGGGCTAACTGCTCCCGATTTTCATTTCCTTCAGAATTTGGTGATTCGTTTTCTGAAGAAAGCAGCGAGGAACTTGCAACAGCCATTCAAAGTTGTCGTACCGAGCCACAAGTTACCTTTGCATGACAGGTAAAAAACTTAACCACAAGGAATGCTGAATTGCCAACTGTCTTTTGAGAGGACAAGCAAACCTCTCTGTACTTTTTTCTCAAATTCTTTCAAAGAAAGCAATACTATAAAAAAAATATATATTGCAGTTTTCTTTATTTAATGTGTTTTCCTTCAGGCGGCGTATCCTTGCCAAACAGCTTGGAGACTTCGTTCGAGTTTATGGAAAGGTACCACATTGTAAATAATACATGTTTAACAACTCAACTATCAGCGTTAACATCTACTGTCTTATCTTAATGGGGCTAAGTCACGAGGATTTTGCTGTTTTAGGTCAATTCTGTGCTAAAATCATTACTTTGAGGCTTTACTCATAAACAAAATGCTTCTGCAAAACTAGGACGAAGATATCAAATGAATTTTATCGGGAATCATTTTTGAAGACGCAGCATCAAAACGTGAAAAAAATTGGCCTTTTTTTTTCAAGTTTCAATCCATTTCCATCCTTGCCATCCGTAGCAACAGGTGACAGGAAACAGTTTCAGTACCATCAAATAGTCTTCAATAACAAAACCAGACCATTATTTTGCAATTCAGTTGATGCGAAGACACCTTCTAGCTTTTTATAAAGTTGCCAAATAGCGTGACACTGCCCCTTCAAAGTGACAGAAACGTTCTTTATCGTGTTTCTTTCATGTTCATCAGGAGACCATGCAGATTCAAAAGCGGCAGGAAGTTAACATTACATACGGGCTTTCAAGAAGCGACTCGTTTGTTGGTGATATCCCGGATGAGGAGTTCAAAGTTTTCATGGCTAACACAAGGTAATTGTTATAAGGATCATCATTACACGAAATTGGTAACATGGACGAGCTGTCCGTCTGGACCAGAAGTCGGACCAGCAGGAGATCTATGCCCGGAAATGCATTGTTGGAGATGACGGCTGGTTGGCAAACATCTCTGAGAAGAACGCGACGTCCGGACCCTTGACCTTGCTAGCCAGTTCTCAATCCCGAGAACTGTCAAGGAAAGTTAGACTGTCTGATTTTTGAAATACTTTTCACCCGCGAACGCAAACCGAAACTGAACACCAATCTGAGTCGAGTCTTTGTTCCAACTCAACACTTGTAATTAACATGTTCATTTAATTATCATTCAATTTATTTGTGCATTAATTCGCAATGAAATATTTTGACGCTTTATTAGTTTACATTAACGAAACATATATATTTGAAGTTGATTTTATTCATAGCGTTTTAAAGAGATACAGAATTTATTTGACCCGCTGGCATAGCTAATCTTGGGGGACCTGGAAACAAGCAAAAAGCGTTAAAATAAGACAAGAAAAGCTGAATAAAAAGCTGATTTGAGTATCAAGTGAAAGGCAAAAAGAGGCGCTACAATCTTGTGGCACTATTATTATTATTATTATTATTATTATTATTATTATTATTATTATTATTATTATTATTATTCACTTAGAAATGATATCAAATGATATCGAAATATTGTGTAATTTCGCAAATTTTTAATCTCAAATGTTTACCTAAAACTACACTGGTTTTAGCTTTTGACTGATTGATTTTGCTTCACATCTGTAGCGAGACAGAGCTCGAAGATCTTTTAACTACCTACACTAAACTAAACAAGAACGCCAGCGTGTTTTAGGTGGCCGTCCAGAAAGGAGATCTGAGGAGACCACACCCAAAGCACTTACGAACGATACAGGACTGTCACGAAGAAAGGAAGGGGAAAAGCACGCCTGGAGGTAAAAACTATAAGCCGGTGTTTTTTTATTGTCACTCCAGTAACGGTCTAAGAGAACTTACAGAAAAAATCTGACAATACAATAAGCTTGCAGTACAACTGTGTAAGAAAGAAATACTTCATCAACGTCAATCAATCATCTGAAAAACAAAAGTAATTTCATTCCGAAACGAGCTTCTAAAAAACCAAAGAACTCCAAATTTGCCATGATAATTTCGCATTGCATCCCGTCGTTTCCCGTAAAGTCTAGTAGTTAGGATCCGGCGCTCTTACCGCCGTGGCCTGGGTTCGATTCCCGGTGTGAGAAGATTATTACTATTTTTTTCCGTTTTAACAGAATTTATCGACCAAACTGCTCAAAAATTGCCGTGATAATTTCGCATTGCATTCCATAGTTTCCCATATGGTCATGTGGTTAGGATCCGGCGCACTCACCGCCGTGGCCCGGGTTCGATTCCCGTTGTGGGAAGATTATTAACTTTTTCGTTTTAACAAAATCTATGGTCCGAAGTGCTCCAAATTTCCCATGATAATTTCGCATTGCATTCCGTCGTTTCCCATATGGTCTAGTGGTTAGGATCCGGCGCTCTCACCGCCGTGGCCCGGGTTCGATTCCCGGTGTTGGAAGATTATTACTACTTTTTCCGTTTTAACAAAATCTATGGTCCAAAGTACTCCAAATTTGCTATGATAATTTCCATTGCATTACCGTCGTTTCCCATATGGTCTAGTGGTTAGGATCCGGCGCTCTCACCGCCGTGGCCCGGGTACGATTACCGGTGTGGGAAGATTATTACTATTTATTCCGTTTTAACAAATTCTATGGTCCAACGTACTCCAAATTTGTTATGATAATTTCCCATTGCATCCGTCGTTTCCCATATGGTCTAGTGGTTAGGATCCGGCGCTCTCACCGCCGTGGCCCGGGTTCGATTACCGGTGTGGGAAGATTATTACTACTTTTTTCGTTTTAACAAATCTATCGCCCAAACTACTCCAAATTTAATTTGCCATGATAATTTCGCATTGCATTCCGTCGTTTCCCATATGGTCTAGTGATTAGGATCCGGCGCTCTCACCGCCGTGGCCCGGGTTAGATTCCCGGTGTGGGAAGATTATTACTACTTTTTCCGTTTTACAAAATCTATGGTCCAAAGTACTCCAAATTTGCCATGATAATTTCGCATTGCATTCCGTCGTTTCCCAATGGTCTAGTGGTTAGGATCCGGCGCTCTCACCGCCGTGGCCCGGGTTCGATTCCCGGTGTGGGAAGATTATTACTACTTTTTCCGTTGTAACAAAATCTATGGTCCAAAGTACTCCAAATTTCCTATGATAATTTCCATTGCATTCCATCGTTTCCCATATGGTCTAGTGGTTAGGATCCGGCGCTCTCACCGCCGTGGCCCGGGTTCGATTCCCGGTGTGGGAAGATTATTACTATTTTCCGTTTAACAAAATCTATGGCCCAAACTACTCCAAAAATTTGCCATGATAATTTCCCTTTGCATTCCGTCGTTTCCCATATGGTCTAGTGGTTAGGATCCGGCGCTCTCACCGCCGTGGCCCGGGTTCGATTCCCGGTGTGGGAAGATTATTACTATTTTTTCCGTTTTAACAAAATCTATCGCCCAAACTACTCCAAATTTAATTTGCCATGATAATTTCGCATTGCATTCCGTCGTTTCCCATATGGTCTAGTGGTTAGGATGCGGCGCTCTCACCGCCGTGGCCCGGGTTCGATTCCCGGTGTGGGAAGATTATTACTATTTTTTCCGTTTTAACAAAATCTATCGCCCAAACTACTCCAAATTTAATTTGCCATGATAATTTCGCTCTCTATTCCATCGTTTCCCATATGGTCTAGTGGTTAGGATGCGGCGCTCTCACCGCCGTGGCCCGGGTTCGATTCCCGGTGTGGGAAGATTATTACTATTTTTTCCGTTTTAACAAAATCTATGGTCCAAAGTACTCCAAATTTGTTATGATAATTTCCCTTGCATTCCGTCGTTTCCCATATGGTCTAGTGGTTAGGATCCGGCGCTCTCACCGCCGTGGCCCGGGTTCGATTCCCGGTGTGGGAAGATTATTACTATTTTTTCCGTTTTAACAAAATCTATGGTCCAAAGTACTCCAAATTTGTTATGATAATTTCCCATTGCATTCCGTCGTTTCCCATATGGTCTAGTGGTTAGGATCCGGCGCTCTCACCGCCGTGGCCCGGGTTCGATTCCCGGTGTGGGAAGATTATTACTATTTTTTCCGTTTTAACAAAATCTATCGCCCAAAGTACTCCAAATTTGTTATGATAATTTCCCATTGCATTCCGTCGTTTTCCATATAGTCTAGTGGTTAGGATCCGGCGCTCTCACCGCCGTGGCCCGAGTTCAATTCCCGTTGTGGGAAGATTATTACTATTTTTTCCGTTTTAACAAAATCTATCGCCGAAACTACTCCAAATTTAATTTGCCATGATAATTTCGCATTGCATTCCGTCGTTTCCCATATGGTCTAGTGGTTAGGATCCGGGGCTCTCACCGCCGTGGCCCGGGTTCGATTCCCGGTGGGGAAGATTATTACTACTTTATCCGTTTTAACAAAATCTATGGTCCAAAGTACTCCAAATTTGTTATGATAATTTCCCATTGCATTCCGTCGTTTCCCATATGGTCTAGTGGTTAGGATCCGGCGCTCTCACCGCCGGGGCCTGGGTTCGATTCCCGGTGTGGGAAGATTATTACTATTTTTTCCGTTTTAACAAAATCTATCGCCCAAACTACTCCAAATTTGCCATGATAATGTCGCATTGCATTCCGTCGTTTCCCATATGGTCTAGTGGTTAGGATCCGGGCTCTCACCGCTGTGGCCCGTGTTCGATTCCCGGTGTGGGAAGATTATTACTACGTTTTCCGTTTTAACAAAATCTATGGTCCAAAGTACTCCAAATTTGCTATGATTATTTCCTATTGCTATCCGTCGTTTCCCATATGGTCTAGTGGTTAGGATGCGGCGCTCTCACCACCGTGGCCCGGGTTCGATTCCCGGTGTGGGAAGATTATTACTACATTTTCCGTTGTAACAAAATCTATGGTCCAAAGTACTCCAAATTTGCTATGATAATTTCCCATTGCATTCCATCGTTTCCCATATGGTCTAGTGGTTAGGATCCGGCGCTCTCACCGCCGTGGCCGGGTTCGATTCCCGGTGTGGGAAGATTATTACTATTTTTTCCGTTTTAACAAAATCTATCGCCCAAACTACTCCAAATTTAATTTGCCATGATAATTTCGCTTCCATTCCGTCGTTTCCCATATGGTCTAGTGGTTAGGATCCGGCGCTCTCACCGCCGTGGCCCGGGTTCGATTCCCTGTGTGGGAAGATTATTACTATTTTTTCCGTTTTAACAAAATCTATCGCCCAAACTACTCCAAATTTAATTTGCCATGATAATTTCGCATTGCATTCCGTCGTTTCCCATATGGTCTAGTGGTTAGGATCCGGCGCTCTCACCGCCGTGGCCCGGGTTCGATTCCCGGTGTGGGAAGATTATTACTATTTTTTCCGTTTTAACAAAATCTATCGCCCAAACTACTCCAAATTTAATTTGCCATGATAATTTCGCATTGCATTCCGTCGTTTCCCATATGGTCTAGTGGTTAGGATCCGGGGCTCTCACCGCCGTCGCCCGGGTTCGATTCCCGGTGGGGAAGATTATTACTACTTTTTCCGTTTTAACAAAATCTATGGTCCAAAGTACTCCAAATTTATCTTGATAATTTCCCATTGCATTCCGTCGTTTCCCATATGGTCTAGTGGTTAGGATCCGGCGCTCTCACCGCCGCGGCCTGGGTTCGATTCCCGGTGTGGGAAGATTATTACTATTTTTTCCGTTTTAACAAAATCTATCGCCCAAACTACTCCAAATTTGCCATGATAATGTCGCATTGCATTCCGTCGTTTCCCATATGGTCTACTGGTTAGGATCCGGCGCTCTCACCGCTGTGGCCCGTGTTCGATTCCCGGTGTGGGAAGGTTATTACTACGTTTTCCGTTTTAACAAAATCTATGGTCCAAAGTACTCCAAATTTGCTATGATTATTTCCTATTGCATTCCGTCGTTTCCCATATGGTCTAGTGGTTAGGATGCGGCGCTCTCACCACCGTGGCCCGGGTTCGATTCCCGGTGTGGGAAGATTATTACTACTTTTTCCGTTTTAACAAAATCTATGGACCAAAGTACTCCAAATTTGTTATGATAATTTCCCATTGCATTCCGTCGTTTCCCATATCGTCTAGTGGTTAGGATCCGGCGCTCTCACCGCCGTGGCCCGGGTTCGATTACCGGTGTGGGAAGATTATTACTATTTTTTCCGTTTTAACAAAATCTATGGTCCAACGTACTCCAAATTTGTTATGATAATTTCCCATTGCATTCCGTCGTTTCCCATATGGTCTAGTGGTTAGGATCCGGCGCTCTCACCGCCGTGGCCCGGGTTCGATTCCCGGTGTGGGAAGATTATTACTACTTTTTCCGTTTTAACAAAATCTATCGCCCAAACTACTCCAAATTTAATTTGCCATGATAATTTCGCATTGCATTCCGTCGTTTCCCATATGGTCTAGTGATTAGGATCCGGCGCTCTCACCGCCGTGGCCCGGGTTAGATTCCTGGTGTGGGAAGATTATTACTACTTTTTCCGCTTTAACAAAATCTATGGTCCAAAGTACTCCAAATTTGCCATGATAATTTCGCATTGCATTCCGTCGTTTCCCATATGGTCTAGTGGTTAGGATCCGGCGCTCTCACCGCCGTGGCCCGGGTTCGATTCCCGGTGTGGGAAGATTATTACTACATTTTCCGTTGTAACAAAATCTATGGTCCAAAGTACTCCAAATTTCCTATGATAATTTCCCATTGCATTCCATCGTTTCCCATATGGTCTAGTGGTTAGGATCCGGCGCTCTCACCGCCGTGGCCCGGGTTCGATTCCCGGTGTGGGAAGATTATTACTATTTTTTCCGTTTTAACAAAATCTATCGCCCAAACTACTCCAAATTTAATTTGCCATGATAATTTCGCTTTCCATTCCGTCGTTTCCCATATGGTCTAGTGGTTAGGATCCGGCGCTCTCACCGCCGTGGCCCGGGTTCGATTCCCGGTGTGGGAAGATTATTACTATTTTTTCCGTTTTAACAAAATCTATCGCCCAAACTACTCCAAATTTAATTTGCCATGATAATTTCGCATTGCATTCCGTCGTTTCCCATATGGTCTAGTGGTTAGGATGCGGCGCTCTCACCGCCGTGGCCCGGGTTCGATTCCCGTGTGGGAAGATTATTACTATTTTTTCCGTTTTAACAAAATCTATCGCCCAAACTACTCCAAATTTAATTTGCCATGATAATTTCGCTCTCTATTCCATCGTTTCCCATATGGTCTAGTGGTTAGGATCCGGCTCTCTCACCGCCGTGGCCCGGGTTCGATTCCCGGTGTGGGAAGATTATTACTATTTTTTCCGTTTTAACAAAATCTATGGTCCAAAGTACTTTAAATTTGTTATGATAATTTCCCATTGCATTCCGTCGTTTCCCATATGGTCTAGTGGTTAGGATCCGGCGCTCTCACCGCCGTGGCCCGGGTTCGATTCCCGGTGTGGGAAGATTATTACTATTTTTTCCGTTTTAACAAAATCTATCGCCCAAAGTACTCCAAATTTGTTATGATAATTCCCATTGCATTCCGTCGTTTCCCATATAGTCTAGTGGTTAGGATCCGGCGCTCTCACCGCCGTGGCCCGAGTTCAATTCCCGTTGTGGGAAGATTATTACTATTTTTTCCGTTTTAACAAAATCTATCGCCCAAACTACTCAAATTTAATTTGCCATGATAATTTCGCATTGCATTCCGTCGTTTCCCATATGGTCTAGTGGTTAGGATCCGGGGCTCTCACCGCCGTGGCCCGGGTTCGATTCCCGGTGGGGAAGATTATTACTACTTTTTCCGTTTTAACAAAATCTATGGTCCAAAGTACTCCAAATTTGTTATGATAATTTCCCATTGCATTCCGTCGTTTCCCATATGGTCTAGTTGTTAGGATCCGGCGCTCTCACCGCCGCGGCCTGGGTTCGATTCCCGGTGTGGGAAGATTATTACTATTTTTTCCGTTTTAACAAAATCTATCGCCCAAACTACTCCAAATTTGCCATGATAATGTCGCATTGCATTCCGTCGTTTCCCATATGGTCTAGTGGTTAGGATCGGCGCTCTCACCGCTGTGGCCCGTGTTCGATTCCCGGTGTGGGAAGATTATTACTACGTTTTCCGTTTTAACAAAATCTATGGTCCAAAGTACTCCAAATTTGCTATGATTATTTCCTATTGCATTCCGTCGTTTCCCATATGGTCTAGTGGTTAGGATGCGGCGCTCTCACCACCGTGGCCCGGGTTCGATTCTCGGTGTGGGAAGATTATTACTACATTTTCCGTTGTAACAAAATCTATGGTCCAAAGTACTCCAAATTTGCTATGATAATTTCCCATTGCATTCCATCGTTTCCCATATGGTCTAGTGGTTAGAATCCGGCGCTCTCACCGCCGTGGCCCGGGTTCGATTCCCGGTGTGGGAAGATTATTACTATTTTTTCCGTTTTAACAAAATCTATCGCCCAAACTACTCCAAATTTAATTTGCCATGATAATTTCGCTTTCCATTCCGTCGTTTCCCATATGGTCTAGTGGTTAGGATCCGGCGCTCTCACCGCCGTGGCCCGGGTTCGATTCCCTGTGTGGGAAGATTATTACTATTTTTTCCGTTTTAACAAAATCTATCGCCCAAACTACTCCAAATTTAATTTGCCATGATAATTTCGCATTGCATTCCGTCGTTTCCCATATGGTCTAGTGGTTAGGATCCGGCGCTCTCACCGCCATGGCCCGGGTTCGATTCCCGGTGTGGGAAGATTATTACTATTTTTTCCGTTTTAACAAAATCTATCGCCCAAACTACTCCAAATTTAATTTGCCATGATAATTTCGCTCTCTATTCCATCGTTTCCCATATGGTCTAGTTGTTAGGATCCGGCGCTCTCACCGCCGTGGCCCGGGTTGGATTCCCGGTGTGGGAAGATTATTACTATTTTTTCCGTTTTAACAAAATCTATGGTCCAAAGTACCCCAAATTTGTTATGATAATTTCCCATTGCATTCCGTCGTTTCCCATATGGTCTAGTGGTTAGGATCCGGCGCTCTCACCGCCGTGGCCCGGGTTCGATTCCCGGTGTGGGAAGATTATTACTATTTTTTCCGTTTTAACAAAATCTATCGCCCAAAGTACTCCAAATTTGTTATGATAATTTCCCATTGCATTCCGTCGTTTCCCATATAGTCTAGTGGTTAGGATCCGGCGCTCTCACCGCCGTGGCCCGAGTTCAATTCCCGTTGTGGGAAGATTATTACTATTTTTTCCGTTTTAACAAAATCTATCGCCCAAACTACTCCAAATTTAATTTGCCATGATAATTTCGCATTGCATTCCGTCGTTTCCCATATGGTCTAGTGGTTAGGATCCGGGGCTCTCACCGCCGTGGCCCGGGTTCGATTCCCGGTGGGGAAGATTATTACTACTTTTTCCGTTTTAACAAAATCTATGGTCCAAAGTACTCCAAATTTATCTTGATAATTTCCCATTGCATTCCGTCGTTTCCCATATGGTCTACTGGTTAGGATCCGGCGCTCTCACCGCCGCGGCCTGGGTTCGATTCCCCGTGTGGGAAGATTATTACTATTTTTTCCGTTTTAACAAAATCTATCGCCCAAACTACTCCAAATTTGCCATGATAATGTCGCATTGCATTCCGTCGTTTCCCATATGGTCTACTGGTTAGGATCCGGCGCTCTCACCGCTGTGGCCCGTGTTCGTTTCCCGGTGTGGGAAGATTATTACTACATTTTCCGTTGTAACAAAATCTATGGTCCAAAGTACTCCAAATTTCCTATGATAATTTCCCATTGCATTCCATCGTTTCCCATATGGTCTAGTGGTTAGGATCCGGCGCTCTCACCGCCGTGGCCCGGGTTCGATTCCCGGTGTGGGAAGATTATTACTATTTTTTCCGTTTTAACAAAATCTATCGCCCAAACTACTCCAAATTTAATTTGCCATGATAATTTCGCTTTCCATTCCGTCGTTTCCCATATGGTCTAGTGGTTAGGATCCGGCGCTCTCACCGCCGTGGCCCGGGTTCGATTCCCGGTGTGGGAAGATTATTACTATTTTTTCCGTTTTAACAAAATCTATCGCCCAAACTACTCCAAATTTAATTTGCCATGATAATTTCGCATTGCATTCCGTCGTTTCCCATATGGTCTAGTGGTTAGGATGCGGCGCTCTCACCGCCGTGGCCCGGGTTCGATTCCCGGTGTGGGAAGATTATTACTATTTTTTCCGTTTTAACAAAATCTATCGCCCAAACTACTCCAAATTTAATTTGCCATGATAATTTCGCTCTCTATTCCATCGTTCCCATATGGTCTAGTGGTTAGGATCCGGCGCTCTCACCGCCGTGGCCCGGGTTCGATTCCCGGTGTGGGAAGATTATTACTATTTTTTCCGTTTTAACAAAATCTATGGTCCAAAGTACTCCAAATTTGTTATGATAATTTCCCATTGCATTCCGTCGTTTCCCATATGGTCTAGTGGTTAGGATCCGGCGCTCTCACCGCCGTGGCCCGAGTTCAATTCCCGTTGTGGGAAGATTATTACTATTTTTTCCGTTTTAACAAAATCTATGGTCCAAAGTACCCCAAATTTGTTATGATAATTTCCCATTGCATTCCGTCGTTTCCCATATGGTCTAGTGGTTAGGATCCGGCGCTCTCACCGCCGTGGCCCGGGTTCGATTCCCGGTGTGGGAAGATTATTACTATTTTTTCCGTTTTAACAAAATCTATCGCCCAAAGTACTCCAAATTTGTTATGATAATTTCCCATTGCATTCCGTCGTTTCCCATATAGTCTAGTGGTTAGGATCCGGCGCTCTCACCGCCGTGGCCCGAGTTCAATTCCCGTTGTGGGAAGATTATTACTATTTTTTCCGTTTTAACAAAATCTATCGCCCAAACTACTCCAAATTTAATTTGCCATGATAATTTCGCATTGCATTCCGTCGTTTCCCATATGGTCTAGTGGTTAGGATCCGGGGCTCTCACCGCCGTGGCCCGGGTTCGATTCCCGGTGGGGAAGATTATTACTACTTTTTCCGTTTTAACAAAATCTATGGTCCAAAGTACTCCAAATTTATCTTGATAATTTCCCATTGCATTCCGTCGTTTCCCATATGGTCTACTGGTTAGGATCCGGCGCTCTCACCGCCGCGGCCTGGGTTCGATTCCCGTGTGGGAAGATTATTACTATTTTTTCCGTTTTAACAAAATCTATCGCCCAAACTACTCCAAATTTGCCATGATAATGTCGCATTGCATTCCGTCGTTTCCCATATGGTCTACTGGTTGGGATCCGGCGCTCTCACCGCTGTGGCCCGTGTTCGATTCCCGGTGTGGGAAGATTATTACTACATTTTCCGTTGTAACAAAATCTATGGTCCAAAGTACTCCAAATTTCCTATGATAATTTCCCATTGCATTCCATCGTTTCCCATATGGTCTAGTGGTTAGGATCCGGCGCTCTCACCGCCGTGGCCCGGGTTCGATTCCCGGTGTGGGAAGATTATTACTATTTTTTCCGTTTTAACAAAATCTATCGCCCAAACTACTCCAAATTTAATTTGCCATGATAATTTCGCTTTCCATTCCGTCGTTTCCCATATGGTCTAGTGGTTAGGATCCGGCGCTCTCACCGCCGTGGCCCGGGTTCGATTCCCGGTGTGGGAAGATTATTACTATTTTTTCCGTTTTAACAAAATCTATCGCCCAAACTACTCCAAATTTAATTTGCCATGATAATTTCGCATTGCATTCCGTCGTTTCCCATATGGTCTAGTGGTTAGGATGCGGCGCTCTCACCGCCGTGGCCCGGGTTCGATTCCCGGTGTGGGAAGATTATTACTATTTTTTCCGTTTTAACAAAATCTATCGCCCAAACTACTCCAAATTTAATTTGCCATGATAATTTCGCTCTCTATTCCATCGTTTCCCATATGGTCTAGTGGTTAGGATCCGGCGCTCTCACCGCCGTGGCCCGGGTTCGATTCCCGGTGTGGGAAGATTATTACTATTTTTTCCGTTTTAACAAAATCTATGGTCCAAAGTACTCCAAATTTGTTATGATAATTTCCCATTGCATTCCGTCGTTTCCCATATGGTCTAGTGGTTAGGATCCGGCGCTCTCACCGCCGTGGCCCGAGTTCAATTCCCGTTGTGGGAAGATTATTACTATTTTTTCCGTTTTAACAAAATCTATCGCCCAAACTACTCCAAATTTAATTTGCCATGATAATTTCGCATTGCATTCCGTCGTTTCCCATATGGTCTAGTGGTTAGGATCCGGGCTCTCACCGCCGTGGCCCGGGTTCGATTCCCGGTGGGGAAGATTATTACTACTTTTTCCGTTTTAACAAAATCTATGGTCCAAAGTACTCCAAATTTGTTATGATAATTTCCCATTGCATTCCGTCGTTTCCCATATGGTCTAGTGGTTAGGATCCGGCGCTCTCACCGCCGCGGCCGGGTTCGATTCCCGGTGTGGGAAGATTATTACTATTTTTTCCGTTTTAACAAAATCTATCGCCCAAACTACTCCAAATTAATTTGCCATGATAATTTCGCTGTCATTCCATCGTTTCCCATATGGTCTAGTGGTTAGGATCCGGCGCTCTCACCGCCGTGGCCCGGGTTCGATTCCCGGTGTGGGAAGATTATTACTATTTTTTCCGTTTTAACAAAATCTATGGTCCAAAGTACTCCAAATTTGTTATGATAATTTCCCATTGCATTCCGTCGTTTCCCATATGGTCTAGTGGTTAGGATCCGGCGCTCTCACCGCCGTGGCCCGAGTTCAATTCCCGTTGTGGGAAGATTATTACTATTTTTTCCGTTTTAACAAAATCTATCGCCCAAACTACTCCAAATTTAATTTGCCATGATAATTTCGCATTGCATTCCGTCGTTTCCCATATGGTCTAGTGGTTAGGATCCGGGGCTCTCACCGCCGTGGCCCGGGTTCGATTCCCGGTGGGGAAGATTATTACTACTTTTTCCGTTTTAACAAAATCTATGGTCCAAAGTACTCCAAATTTGTTATGATAATTTCCCATTGCATTCCGTCGTTTCCCATATGGTCTAGTGGTTAGGATCCGGCGCTCTCACCGCCGCGGCCTGGGTTCGATTCCCGGTGTGGGAAGATTATTACTCTTTTTTCCGTTTTAACAAAATCTATCGCCCAAACTACTCCAAATTTGCCATGATAATTTCGCATTGCATTCCGTCGTTTCCCATATGGTCTAGTGGGTTAGGATCCGGCGCTCTCACCGCTGTGGCCCGTGTTCGATTCCCGGTGTGGGAAGATTATTACTACGTTTTCCGTTTTAACAAAATCTATGGTCCAAAGTACTCCAAATTTGCTATGATTATTTCCTATTGCATTCCGTCGTTTCCCATATGGTCTAGTGGTTAGGATGCGGCGCTCTCACCACCGTGGCCCGGGTTCGATTCCCGGTGTGGGAAGATTATTACTACATTTTCCGTTGGAACAAAATCTATGGTCCAAAGTACTCCAAATTTGCCATGATAATTTCGCATTGCATTCCCTCGTTTCCCATATGGTCTAGTGGTTAGGATCCGGCGCTCTCACCGCCGTGGCCCGGGTTCGATTCCCGGTGTGGGAAGATTATTACTATTTTTTCCGTTTTAACAAAATCTATCGCCCAAACTACTCCAAATTTAATTTGCCATGATAATTTCGCTCTCTATTCCGTCGTTTCCCATATGGTCTAGTGGTTAGGATCCGGCGCTCTCACCGCCGTTGCCCGGGTTCGATTCCCGGTGTGGGAAGATTATTACTATTTTTTCCGTTTTAACAAAATCTATCGCCCAAACTACTCCAAATTTAATTTGCCATGATAATTTCGCTTTCCATTCCGTCGTTTCCCATATGGTCTAGTGGTTAGGATCCGGCGCTCTCACCGCCGTGGCCCGGGTTCGATTCCCGGTGTGGGAAGATTATTACTATTTTTTCCGTTTTAACAAAATCTATCGCCCAAACTACTCCAAATTTAATTTGTCATGATAATTTCGCATTGCATTCCGTCGTTTCCCATATGGTCTAGTGGTTAGGATCCGGCGCTCTCACCGCCGCGGCCTGGGTTCGATTCCCGGTGTGGGAAGATTATTACTATTTTTTCCGTTTTAACAAAATCTATCGCCCAAACTACTCCAAATTTGCCATGATAATTTCGCATTGCATTCCGTCGTTTCCCATATGGTCTAGTGGTTAGGATCCGGCGCTCTCACCGCGTGGCCCGGGTTCGATTCCCGGTGTGGGAAGATTATTACTATTTTTTCCGTTTTAACAAAATCTATGGTCCAAAGTACTCCAAATTTGCTATGATAATTTCCCATTGCATTCCGTCGTTTCCCATATGGTCTAGTGGTTAGGATCCGGCGCTCTCACCGCCGTGGCCCGGGTTCGATTCCCGGTGTGGGAAGATTATTACTATTTTTTCCGTTTTAACAAAATCTATCGCCAAAAGTACTCCAAATTTGTTATGATAATTTCCCATTGCATTCCGTCGTTTCCCATATAGTCTAGTGGTTAGGATCCGGCGCTCTCACCGCCGTGGCCCGAGTTTAATTCCCGTTGTGGGAAGATTATTACTATTTTTTCCGTTTTAACAAAATCTATCGCCCAAACTACTCCAAATTTAATTTGCCATGATAATTTCGCATTCATTCCGTCGTTTCCCATATGGTCTAGTGGTTAGGATCCGGGGCTCTCACCGCCGTGGCCCGGGTTCGATTCCCGGTGGGGAAGATTATTACTACTTTTTCCGTTTTAACAAAATCTATGGTCCAAAGTACTCCAAATTTGTTATGATAATTTCCCATTGCATTCCGTCGTTTCCCATATGGTCTAGTGGTTAGGATCCGGCGCTCTCACCGCCGCGGCCTGGGTTCGATTCCCGGTGTGGGAAGATTATTACTATTTTTTTCCGTTTTAACAAAATCTATCGCCCAAACTACTCCAAATTTGCCATGATAATTTCGCATTGCATTCCGTCGTTTCCCATATGGTCTAGTGGTTAGGATCCGGCGCTCTCACCGCTGTGGCCCGTGTTCGATTCCCGGTGTGGGAAGATTATTACTACGTTTTTCCGTTTTAACAAAATCTATGGTCCAAAGTACTCCAAATTTGCTATGATTATTTCCTATTGCATTCCGTCGTTTCCCATATGGTCTAGTGGTTAGGATGCGGCGCTCTCACCACCGTGGCCCGGGTTCGATTCCCGGTGTGGGAAGATTATTACTACATTTTCCGTTGTAACAAAATCTATGGTCCAAAGTACTCCAAATTTGCCATGATAATTTCGCATTGCATTCCGTCGTTTCCCATATGGTCTAGTGGTTAGGATCCGGCGCTCTCACCGCCGTGGCCCGGGTTCGATTCCCGGTGTGGGAAGATTATTACTATTTTTTCCGTTTTAACAAAATCTATCGCCCAAAGTACTCCAAATTTGTTATGATAATTTCCTATTGCATTCCGTCGTTTCCCATATAGTCTAGTGGTTAGGATCCGGCGCTCTCACCGCCGTGGCCCGAGTTCAATTCCCGTTGTGGGAAGATTATTACTATTTTTTCCGTTTTAACAAAATCTATCGCCCAAACTACTCCAAATTTAATTTGCCATGATAATTTCGCATTCCATTCCGTCGTTTCCCATATGGTCTAGTGGTTAGGATCCGGGGCTCTCACCGCCGTGGCCCGGGTTCGATTCCCGGTGGGGAAGATTATTACTACTTTTTCCGTTTTAACAAAATCTATGGTCCAAAGTACTCCAAATTTGTTATGATAATTTCCCATTGCATTCCGTCGTTTCCCATATGGTCTAGTGGTTAGGATCCGGCGCTCTCACCGCCGCGGCCTGGGTTCGATTCCCGGTGTGGGAAGATTATTACTATTTTTTCCGTTTTAACAAAATCTATCGCCCAAACTACTCCAAATTTGCCATGATAATTTCGCATTGCATTCCGTCGTTTCCCATATGGTCTAGTGGTTAGGATCCGGCGCTCTCACCGCTGTGGCCCGTGTTCGATTCCCGGTGTGGGAAGATTATTACTACGTTTTCCGTTTTAACAAAATCTATGGTCCAAAGTACTCCAAATTTGCTATGATTATTTCCTATTGCATTCCGTCGTTTCCCATATGGTCTAGTGGTTATGGCATGCGGCGCTCTCACCGCCGTGGCCCGGGTTCGATTCCCGGTGTGGGAAGATTATTACTACATTTTCCGTTTTAACAAAATCTATGGTCCAAAGTACTCCAAATTTGCCATGATAATTTCGCATTGCATTCCGTCGTTTCCCATATGGTCTAGTGGTTAGGATCCGGCGCTCTCACCGCCGTGGCCCGGGTTCGATTCCCGGTGTGGGAAGATTATTACTATTTTTTCCGTTTTAACAAAATCTATCGCCCAAACTACTCCAAATTTAATTTGCCATAATAATTTCGCTCTCTATTCCATCGTTTCCCATATGGTCTAGTGGTTAGGATCCGGCGCTCTCACCGCCGTGGCCCGGGTTCGATTCCCGGTGTGGGAAGATTATTACTATTTTTTCCGTTTTAACAAAATCTATGGTCCAAAGTACTCCAAATTTGTTATGATAATTTCCCATTGCATTCCGTCGTTTCCCATATGGTCTAGTGGTTAGGATCCGGCGCTCTCACCGCCGTGGCCCGGGTTCGATTCCCGGTGTGGGAAGATTATTACTATTTTTTCCGTTTTAACAAAATCTATCGCCCAAAGTACTCCAAATTTGTTATGATAATTTCCTATTGCATTCCGTCGTTTCCCATATAGTCTAGTGGTTAGGATCCGGCGCTCTCACCGCCGTGGCCCGAGTTCAATTCCCGTTGTGGAAGATTATTACTATTTTTTCCGTTTTAACAAAATCTATCGCCCAAACTACTCCAAATTTAATTTGCCATGATAATTTCGCATTGCATTCCGTCGTTTCCCATATGGTCTAGTGGTTAGGATCCGGGCTCTCACCGCCGTGGCCCGGGTTCGATTCCCGGTGGGGAAGATTATTACTACTTTTTCCGTTTTAACAAAATCTATGGTCCAAAGTACTCCAAATTTGTTATGATAATTTCCCATTGCATTCCGTCGTTTCCCATATGGTCTAGTGGTTAGGATCCGGCGCTCTCACCGCCGCGGCCTGGGTTCGATTCCCGGTGTGGGAAGATTATTACTATTTTTTCCGTTTTAACAAAATCTATCGCCCAAACTACTCCAAATTTGCTATGATAATTTCGCATTGCATTCCGTCGTTTCCCATATGGTCTAGTGGTTAGGATCCGGCGCTCTCACCGCTGTGGCCCGTGTTCGATTCCCGGTGTGGGAAGGTTATTACTACGTTTTCCGTTTTAACAAAATCTATGGTCCAAAGTACTCCAAATTTGCTATGATTATTTCCTATTGCATTCCGTCGTTTCCCATATGGTCTAGTGGTTAGGATGCGGCGCTCTCACCCATCGTGGCCCGGGTTCGATTCCCGGTGTGGGAAGATTATTACTACTTTTTCCGTTTTAACAAAATCTATGGACCAAAGTACTCCAAATTTGTTATGATAATTTCCCATTGCATTCCGTCGTTTCCCATATCGTCTAGTGGTTAGGATCCGGCGCTCTCACCGCCGTGGCCCGGATTCGATTCCCGGTGGGGGAAGATTATTACTATTTTTTCCGTTTTAACAAAATCTATCGCCCAAACTACTCCAAATTTGCCATGATAATTTCGCATTGCATTCCGTCGTTTCCCATATGGTCTAGTGGTTAGGATCCGGCGCTCTCACCGCCGTGGCCCGGGTTCGATTCCCGGTGTGGGAAGATTATTACTACTTTTTCCGTTTTAACAAAATCTATCGCCCAAACTACTCCAAATTTACCATGATAATTTCGCATTGCATTCCGTCGTTTCCCATATGGTCTAGTGGTTAGGATCCGGCGCTCTCACCGCCGTGGCCCGGGTTCGATTCCCGGTGTGGGAAGATTATTACTATTTTTTCGTTTTAACAAAATCTATCACCCAAACTACTCCAAATTTCCCATGATAATTCGCATTGCATTCCGTCGTTTCCCATATGGTCTAGTGGTTAGGATCCGGCGCTCTCACCGCCGTGGCCCGGGTTCGATTCCCGGTGTGGGAAGATTATTACTATTTTTTCCGTTTTAACAAAATCTATCGCTCAAACTACTCCAAATTTGCCATGATAATTCGGATTGCATTCCGTCGTTTCCCATATGGTCTAGTGGTTAGGATCCGGCGCTCTCTCCGCCGTGGCCCGGGTTCGATTCCCGGTGTGGGAAGATTATTACTACTTTTTCCGTTTTAACAAAATCTATGGTCCAAAGTACTCCAAATTTGCTATGATAATTTCCCATTGCATTCCGTCGTTTCCCATATGGTCTAGTGGTTAGGATCCGGCGCTCTCACCGCCGTGGCCCGGGTTCGATTCCCGGTGTGGGAAGATTATTACTATTTTTTCCGTTTTAACAAAATCTATCGCCCAAAGTACTCCAAATTTGTTATGATAATTTCCCATTGCATTCCGTCGTTTCCCATATGGTCTAGTGGTTAGGATCCGGCGCTCTCACCGCCGTGGCCCGAGTTCGATTCCCGTTGTGGGAAGATTATTACTATTTTTTCCGTTTTAACAAAATCTATCGCCCAAACTACTCCAAATTTAATTTGCCATGATAATTTCGCATTGCATTCCGTCGTTTCCCATATGGTCTAGTGGTTAGGATCCGGGGCTCTCACCGCCGTGGCCCGGGTTCGATTCCCGGTGTGGGAAGATTATTACTATTTTTTCCGTTTTAACAAAATCTATCGCCCAAAGTACTCCAAATTTGTTATGATAATTTCCCATTGCATTCCGTCGTTTCCCATAGTCTAGTGGTTAGGATCCGGCGCTCTCACCGCCGTGGCCCGAGTTCAATTCCCGTTGTGGGAAGATTATTACTATTTTTTCCGTTTTAACAAAATCTATCGCCCAAACTACTCCAAATTTAATTTGCCATGATAATTTCGCATTGCATTCCGTCGTTTCCCATATGGTCTAGTGGTTAGGATCCGGGCTCTCACCGCCGTGGCCCGGGTTCGATTCCCGGTGGGGAAGATTATAACTACTTTTTCCGTTTTAACAAAATCTATGGTCCAAAGTACTCCAAATTTGTTATGATAATTTCCCATTGCATTCCGTCGTTTCCCATATGGTCTAGTGGTTAGGATCCGGCGCTCTCACCGCCGCGGCCTGGGTTCGATTCCCGGTGTGGGAAGATTATTACTATTTTTTCCGTTTTAACAAAATCTATCGCCCAAACTACTCCAAATTTGCCATGATAATGTCGCATTGCATTCCGTCGTTTCCCATATGGTCTACTGGTTAGGATCCGGCGCTCTCACCGCTGTGGCCCGTGTTCGATTCCCGGTGTGGGAAGGTTATTACTACGTTTTCCGTTTTAACAAAATCTATGGTCCAAAGTACTCCAAATTTGCTATGATTATTTCCTATTGCATTCCGTCGTTTCCCATATGGTCTAGTGGTTAGGATGCGGCGCTCTCACCACCGTGGCCCGGGTTCGATTCCCGGAGTGGGAAGATTATTACTACTTTTTCCGTTTTAACAAAATCTATGGACCAAAGTACTCCAAATTTGTTATGATAATTTCCCATTGCATTCCGTCGTTTCCCATATCGTCTAGTGGTTAGGATCCGGCGCTCTCACCGACGTGGCCCGGATTCGATTCCCGGTGGGGGAAGATTATTACTATTTTTTCCGTGTTAACAAAATCTATCGCCCAAACTACTCCAAATTTGCCATGATAATGTCGCATTGCATTCCGTCGTTTCCCATATGGTCTAGTGGTTAGGATCCGGCGCTCTCACCGCCGTGGCCCGGGTTTGATTCCCGGTGTGGGAAGATTAGTACTACTTTTTCCGTTTTAACAAAATCTATCGCCCAAACTACTCCAAATTTGCCATGATAATGTCGCATTGCATTCCGTCGTTTCCCATATGGTCTAGTGGTTAGGATCCGGCGCTCTCACCGCCGTGGCCCGGGTTCGATTCCCGGTGTGGGAAGATTATTACTATTTTTTCGGTTTAGCAAAATCTATCGCCCAAACTACTCCAAATTTCCCATGATAATGTCGCATTGCATTCCGTCGTTTCCCATATGGTCTAGTTGTTAGGATCCGGCGCTCTCACCGCCGTGGCCCGGGTTCAATTCCCGGTGTGGCAAGATTATTACTATTTTTTCCGTTTTAACAAAATCTATCGCACAAACTACTCCAAATTTGCCATGATAATGTCGGATTGCATTCCGTCGTTTCCCATATGGTCTAGTGGTTAGGATCCGGCGCTCTCTCCGCCGTGGCCCGGGTTCGATTCCCGGTGTGGGAAGATTATTACTACTTTTTCCGTTTTAACAAAATCTATGGTCCAAAGTACTCCAAATTTCCTATGATAATTTCCCATTGCATTCCGTCGTTTCCCATATGGTCTAGTGGTTAGGATCCGGCGCTCTCACCGCCGTGGCCCGGGTTCGATTCCCGGTGTGGGAAGATTATTACTACTTTTTCCGTTTTAACAAAATCTATTGTCCAAAGTACTCCAAATTTGTTATGATAATTTCCCATTGCATTCCGTCGTTTCCCATATGGTCTAGTGGTTAGGATCCGGCGCTCTCACCACCGTGGCCCGGGTTCGATTCCCGGTGTGGGAAGATTATTGCTATTTTTTCCGTTTTAGCAAAATCTAACGCCCAAACTACTCCAAATTTGCCATGATAATGTCGCATTGCATTCCGTCGTTTCCCATTTGGTCTAGTGTTTAGGATCCGGCGCTCTCACCGCCGTGGCCCGGGTTCGATTCCCGGTGTGGGAAGATTAGTACTACTTTTTCCGTTTTAACAAAATTATCGCCCAAACTACTCCAAATTTGCCATGATAATGTCGCATTGCACTCCGTCGTTTCCCATATGGTCTAGTGGTTAGGATCCGGCGCTCTCACCGCCGTGGCCCGGGTTCGATTCCCAGTGTGGGAAGACTAATACTATTTTTTCCGTTTTAACAAAATCTATCGCTCAAACTACTCCAAATTTGCCATGATAATGTCGGATTGCATTCCGTCGTTTCCCATATGGTCTAGTGGTTAGGATCCGGGCTCTCACCGCCGTGGCCCGGGTTCGATTCCCGGTGTGGGAAGATTAGTACTACTTTTTCCGTTTTAACAAAATCTATGGTCCAAAGTACTCCAAATTTGCTATGATAATTTCCCATTGCATTCCGTCGTTTCCCATATGGTCTAGGGGTTAGGATCCGGCGCTCTCACCGCCGTGGCCCGGGTTCGATTCCCGGTGTGGGAAGATTATTACTACTTTTTCCGTTTTAACAAAATCTATTGTCCAAAGTACTCCAAATTTGTTATGATAATTTCCCATTGCATTCCGTCGTTTCCCATATGGTCTAGTGGTTAGGATCCGGCGCTCTCACCGCCGTGGCCCGGGTTCGATTCCCGGTGTGGGAAGATTATTACTATTTTTTCCGTTTTTGCAAAATCTAACGCCCAAACTACTCCAGATTTGCCATGATAATTTCGCATTGCATTCCGTCGTTTCCCATTTGGTCTAGTGGTTAGGATCCGGCGCTCTCACCGCCGTGGCCCGGGTTCGATTCCCGGTGTGGGAAGATTAGTACTACTTTTTCCGTTTTAACAAAATCTATCGCCCAAACTACTCCAAATTTGCCATGATAATGTCGCATTGCATTCCGTCGTTTCCCATATGGTCTAGTGGTTAGGATCCGGCGCTCTCACCGCCGTGGCCCGGGTTCGATTCCCAGTGTGGGAAGATTATTACTATTTTTTCCGTTTTAACAAAATCTCTCGCTCAAACTACTCCAAATTTGCCATGATAATTTCGCATTGCATTCCGTCGTTTCCCATATGGTCTTGTAGTTAGGATCCGGCGCTCTCACCGCCGTGGCCCGGGTTCGATTCCCGGTGTGGGAAGATTAGTACTACTTTTTCCGTTTTAACAAAATCTATGTTCCAAAGTACTCCAAATTTGCTCTGATAATTTCCCATTGCATTCCGTCGTTTCCCATATGGTCTAGTGGTTAGGATCCGGCGCTCTCACCGCCGTGGCCCGGGTTCGATTCCCGGTGTGGGAAGATTATTACTATTTTTTCCGTTTTAACAAAATCTCTCGCTCAAACTACTCCAAATTTGCCATGATAATTTCGCATTGCATTCCGTCGTTTCCCATATGGTCTAGTAGTTAGGATCCGCCGCTCTCATCGCCGTGGCCCGGGTTCGATTCCCGGTGTGGGAAGATTAGTACTACTTTTTCCGTTTTAACAAAATCTATGTTCGAAAGTACTCCAAATTTGCTATGATAATTTCCCATTGCATTCCGTCGTTTCCCATATGGTCTAGTGGTTAGGATCCGGCGCTCTCACCGCTGTGGCCCGGGTTCGATTCCCGGTGTGGGAAGATTAGTACTACTTTTTCCGTTTTAACAAAATCTATGGTCCAAAGTACTCCAAATTTGTTATGATAATTTCCCATTGCATTCCGTCGTTTCCCATATGGTCTAGTGGTTAGGATCCGGCGCTCTCACTGCCGTGGCCCGGTTCTATTCCCGGTGTGGGAAGATTATTACTATTTTTTCCGTTTTAACAAAATCTATCGCCCAAACTACTCCAAATTTGTGATGATAATTTCGCATTGCATTTCGTCGTTTCCCATATGGTCTAGTGGTTAGGATCCGGCGGTTTCACCGCCGTGGCCCGGGTTCGATTCCCGGTGTGGGAAGATTAGTACTACTTTTTCCGTTTTAACAAAATCTATGGTCCAAAGTACTCCAAATTTGCTATGATAATTTCCCATTGCATTCCGTCGTTTCCCATATGGTCTAGTGGTTAGGATCCGGCGCTCTCACCGCCGTGGCCCGGGTTCGATTCCCGGTGTGGGAAGATTATTACTACTTTTTCCGTTTTAACAAAATCTATGGTCCAAAGTACTCCAAATTTGTTATGATAATTTCCCATTGCATTCCGTCGTTTCCCATATGGTCTAGTGGTTAGGATCCGGCGCTCTCACCACCGTGGCCCGGGTTCGATTCCCGGTGTGGGAAGATTATCACTATTTTTTCCGTTTTAACAAAATCTATCGTCCAAACTACTCCAACTTTAATTTGCCATGATAATTTCGCATTGCATTCCGTCGTTTCTCATATGGTCTAGTGGTTAGGATCCGGCGCTCTCACCGCCGTGGCGCGGGTTCGATTCCCGGTGTGGGAAGATTATTACTACTTTTTCCGTTGTAACAAAATCTATGGTCCAAAGTACTCCAAATTTGCTATGATAATTTCCCATTGCATTTCGTCGTTTTCCATATGGTCTAGTGGTTAGGATCCGGCGCTCTCACCGCCGTGGCCCGGGATCGATTCCCGGTGTGGGACGGTTATTACTATTTTTTTCTGTTTTAAGGGAATCTATGGTCCAAACTACTCCCAATTTGCCATTGGTGGACGGACGTGTGTGGCCTAACAGAGGCCTTATGTTATCAACATCAAAGTGTCTCTAATATAACCGCCAGGCACGATCCAATTACATTCAGTTTCAGAAGACTAAATAGGAATGAAGTCCTCGCAGCACTTAGAGAAATTAATCCCCATAAAGCAACAGGGTATGATATGTTACCTCTAAGAGTACTCAAAATGGCAGCAGAACTGCTAGCAACACCACTGACTACTATATTTAATCAGGCAATTGAGGAAAATCGTTGGCCCAGTGCCTGGAAAAGAGGAGAGTAGATCCCGATTTATAAAAAGGAAGACCCCTTAGACAAAGTAAATTACAGACCAGTAACTGTGCTAACTGCGGTTGATAAAATCTTTGAGCAGCTAATATGCAGACAACTAAGGGAAATGTTTGAGCCAATTCTTGATACGTTTTTGTCAGCCTACCGCAAACACTTCAGCTGCGAAACGACCTTGATACGCCTTACTGAAGATTGGAAGCATGCGGCAGACAAAGGGCATGCGTCAGTGATCCTATCCACAGACATGTGTAAAGCTTGACTTATTACATCCGAATTTGTTGCTGGCGAAGTTGAAAGGATATGGACTGTCTGACTGTCTTTGACATATGACAGAACCACAACGGTGAAAGGATACTAGAAAACGAGATCATGGTGTCTTTTGACGTAGTGTCTCTGTTTACGAACGTTCCAATCGAAGGAGCAGTACAGACTGCACTGCGAAAACTAGAAGCTGACCCGTACCTTGCCAACCGCACGACTTTAACACCTACGCAGATTGCAGACCTTTTGAGTTTCGTTCTTAGATCCACATACTTCCAGTATGATGGACTGATTTACAAACAGCAAGAAGGAGCAGCCATGGGTAGCCCGGTTTCCGCAGTGATAGCTAACCTCTACATGGAGGGTTTTGAGGAGCAAGCTTTGACATTGACGCCTTGTACACCTAAGATCTGGAAACGCTATGTGGATGACACCTTTACCATCTTAGATCGTGACAAAGTTGACTCGTTCTTACAACACTTCAATAGTCAACAGCCGACGACCCGTTTCACAATGGAAACTGAGAATGACAACTCAATTCCCTTCCTTGATACGTTGATCATCAAGGATTCGAACGGATACCTCACTACCAGTGTTAACAGAAAGCCTACACACACTGACCAGTACCTAGCGTATGATTCACACCACCCACAATCTGTAAAACGTGGTATTGTCAAGTGCCTGTACGATCGATCTAAACACCTTATAACAAAACCATCAGTTATCTCTCATGAAAAGAAACACCTCTCATCGGTCCTTGTTTCCAACGGTTATCCGTTTTAGTTTGTAAAAAATCTTACGAAACCAAGGGACGAACAACCACTAAAGAACCTGAACCCGAAATTAAATCTACTGTGGTTCTGCCATACGTCAAAGGCACATCGGAGGCTCTTCGCCGTTGCCTACAACAACAAGGCATACGGACTGTTTTCAGATCTGACACAACTCTTAGATCACACCTAGTGCGACCTAAGGACATTGTCGATCCAGTAAAACAAGACGGAGTAGTCTACAAGATTCTCTGCGAATGTGGTAAGGTTTATATTGGAGAGACGGGAAGATCCATGCATGAACGGATTAAGGAACACGATAGAGACATACGGCTTGCTCGAACCCAATCCTCCGCCGTTTCAGAACATAGCAACGCGACCGGACATTATCCGCTCTGGGACGAAGTTAAATTTATTGACCGAGACCCACATTGGTACACCCGTAGGGTCAAAGAGGCTATTCACATAAGACTTCACCCTAACAACATCAACAGGGACAGTGGTATTGAAATTCCTGAAGCGTGGATGCCCACTATCAAACGCCACAGCAGCCGATCAGTACCAAAGCGGACCGCTTTGGGAACAATTTCTAGTCTAAACGACAAGGATCAAAATCCTCCAATCAACAACAGCCTAAGCGAGGATCGAAACGCACCAATCACCACCATCCACGGTGCTTCTTATACTCACACGAAGCCAGTCGACACCATCGCCTGATGAAGGCGCTCTCACCGCCGTGGCCCGGGTTCGATTCCCGGTGTGGGAAGATTATTACTATTTTTTCCGTTTTAACAAATTCTATCATCCAAAGAACTCC
>JAEMWC010000103.1:1097500-1150000 GCA_016490735.1 Pachyseris speciosa | reverse complement strand
CGTGCTACACGGGAAGCCCTGCCGTGCTACACGGCAGTAGCACGACTTGGTTTCAAACGTCGTGCTTAAGTCGAATTTAATTCGAGTAATTGAGTTCGACACGGCAGTAGCACGACGTTTGAAACAGGCCTAAAATAAACAAATTACAGCTTGGAAAGCGCTTTGTACGGGATTTTCACACTCGTTGATTTTGTATCAGAAATCTCACTCGTTCGCTGCGCTAACTCGTTCGATTTCAGATACTTCACCAACTCTTGTGAAAATCCCGTACGCACGCGCTTTCCATGAAGTAATCTCTATTTTTTCCGTTTTAAGTAAATCTATGGTCTAAAGTACTCGAAATTTGGCATGATAAATTCGCATTGCATTCCGTCGTTTCCATATGGTCTAGTGGTTAGGATCTGGCGCTCTCACCGCCGTGGCCCGGGTTCGATTCCCGGTTTGGGAAGACTATTACCATTTTTTCCGTTTTAACAAACTCTGTCGTCCCAACTACTCCCAATTTGTCATGATAATTTGGGATTGCATTACGTCTTTTCCCATACGATCCGGCGCTTTCACCGCCGTGGCCCTAGTTCGATTCCCAGTGTGGGAAGATTATTACTATTTTTTCTGTTTTGACAAACTCTGTCGTCCAAACTACTCCCAATTTACCATGATAATTTGGGATTGCATTCCGTCGTTTCCCATATGTTTTAGTGGTTAGGATCCGGCGCTCTCACCGCCGTGGCCTGGGTTCGATTCTCGGTGTGGAAGATTATTACTATTTTTTCCGTTTTAACAAAAATCTATGGTCCAAAGAACTCCCAATTTGCCATGATAAGTTCCCATTACAATTCATCGTTTCCCATATGGTCTAGTGGTTAGGATCCGGCGCTTTCACCGCCGTGGCCCGGGTTCGATTCCCGGTGTGGGAAGATTATTACTGCTTTTTCCGTTTTAACAAAATCTATGGTTAAAAAAAATCTATGGAAAAAAAATCTATGGTAAAAAATCTGTGGTACTCCAATTTCGCTTTGCATTCCGTCGTTTCCCATATGGTCTAGTGGTTAGGATCCGGCGCTCTCACCGCCGTGGCCCAGGTTCGATTCCTGGTGTGGGAAGATTATTACTATTTTTTCTGTTTTGACAAACTCTGTCGTCCAAACTACTCCCAATTTACCATGATAATTTGGATTGCATTCCGTCGTTTCCCATATGTTTTAGTGGTTAGGATCCGGCGCTCTCACCGCCGTGGCCTGGGTTCGATTCCCGGTGTGGGAAGATTATTACTATTTTTTCCGTTTTAACAAAATCTATGGTGCAAAGAACTCCCAATTTGCCATGATAAGTTCCCACTACAATTCGTCGTTTCCCATATGGTCTAGTGGTTAGGATCCGGCGCTTTCACCGCCGTGGCCCGGGTTCGATTCCCGGTGTGGGAAGATTATTACTGCTTTTTCCGTTTTAACAAAATCTATGGTTAAAAAAAAAATCTATGGAAAAAAAATCTATGGTAAAAAATCTGTGGTACTCCAATTTCGCTTTGCATTCCGTCGTTTCCCATATTGTCTAGTGGTTAGGATCCGGCGCTCTCATCGCCGTGGCCCGGGTTCGATTCCCGGTGTGGGAAGAGTATTACTATTTTTTTCCGTTTTAAATAAATCTATGGTCCAAAGTACTCGATGTTTGGTATGATAATTTCGCATTGCAATCCGTCGTTTCTTATATGGTCTAGTTGTTAGGATCCGGGGCTTTCACCGTCGTGGCCTCGGTTGGATTCCCGGTGTTGGAAGATGATTATTACTTTGTTCCATTTATTACAATATAGAGGGTTTTCACTTGACGTGATAAACAACTAAAATTCAAAATTAAACAGAGTTTTATATTTTTATCTTTATCACGTAAAATTCATTTTAGAAATATATCTGCTTGCATGTTTTCAGCTCGGTAGCTTGCTTTGTTTTGAAATTAGCGCAGTTTGAATTTTAGAGTTTTTCACAGCGCGTGACATAAAGATGTCTGCTAACAAGCATGCACATTACATGATAACATCGATTCACCATGTTTTTTTGAGGTTTGAAAAGCCAACATGATAAGAGAAGCGTCTTTGTGAATGTTTGAAAGCTCAACAGAGAGAAAGAAACATATGTTTTAACTCGTATCGGGCTGCCATCTTGGCGTCCCTCATGGCTTTTCCATACAAAACACTATAATTTTGCGTGGTACATTTTGCCGAATAACTCGAGTACGGGATATCGCACGTTGCTGAGACATGTTGTTTATTTATTACTCTTATATAATATCACAATTTCTTGACTTTATCTATTGAATGGTTGATGATTTTAGTTTCTTACTTGCGTGACTGAAAACGCTCTATACTGAACCAAACTACTGTTTACTTTTAGTAAAACTGTGTAAAGAAGGAATACCGCATCAACATTGAAATCTGAAAAAGATGATTTCATTCTTTATTAGACGCATTTTGAAATTACTGGTGATCCTAGCAATCTGATTGACTCTCAGCAGCACAATTTATTTACCGGCGCTAATCTTCACGGGGTTATTGTTTTTTTGTTGACAGCACCAACCCGACAGCAGGCGAGAACGTGGTAAGGCCCGCAGTGGATCTAAATAGCATGGGTTCCTCGGTGACAACAAGTGATCGACATACCAGGGCACTGACAGTTGTGTCAGCATATGGCGCCTCGGTGGCCCTGAATAAAACTCGACAGCGTCCCGTGTCCGCCAAAAGCGACAAGTTCACAAGGTGAAAACGGAAAATAACTGTAATTGCCGTATTAGTCGAACAAAGTACTTCTACGACCAAGGGCCTCTTCATATGAGCCCGGTTACCGAGATCTCGCCTTACAACTAAATGCTTTGTAAAGTTTCGATATGTTTATATCAAATGACGAGCTGGCCCTGTTTCCGAGATCTCGGTAACTGGGCCAAAATTTTTACCATATGAACACTCCAACCCGCACGTGCACTTGGTTAGCAACCGTGTACCTTAGCAACGAGATACTTCAATGGGCCCTTAAGCGGCGGCGGCGGCACATTGTTCATTTGAACTCAAGAGTGGCACCTCTACGACGCTAACTAAAAGACGGCTCGCTTCAAATCACCTGCACAGGAGACAGTGATATTCCACTTCATTGTGGTTGTTTTTTTTCTGGAAAGAAAGTAGTTATGTTCATTTATTAATAAAGTTTGATTGGGTTTTATAAGCGTCTGTCCCAAACGTGCACCGCTTTCTATTGAGGGCCTTGCCTGTTTTTGACTGTAAAATCATTGATTCTATAGTTGCTGATAGGATCCACCGAGCTGGGAGCCCTGTGTCTGCCAAACCGCAGTCACGTGACTCTAGAACAACTGATGGCTCGGACGACGCCAGGAGCGTTGACGGAGGTAAGACTAGGAAATACACTCAGTGTAACTCAAGAGAGCGGTTCCGGTCAACTTCACGAGGCTTGAGTAATTCAACAACGAGTGTGTGCTCCCCGAGAAGGACATTTGACGATACAGGGGACGCGAAAGAAAAATTGCTGTGAAAGTCAACAATGCAATCTTTTGCTCAGTTTCTCATCGTTCCAAGTGTCTTTTATCCAATTTAAAGTTTCGACAATTTCGATTTCTGTTGTGGGTTGTGGTTTACCTACAGCTCTCGCCTATGGTGGTCAACGGAGTCGCGTGTCCTCGGCACCAGTTCGCCGCGAAAGGGGAACGGACAGTGAATTTAAAGGTTGGGGTCATAAACCAGCTCACTAACATGTCATGCACGATCACAACAACCCACTAAAATGAGAAATGATCGAAGGGCTTGAAGCTGACAGGCAAGAAATGAAAATTTGGTATATCAACGGAGTTGATATTGTAAAAATGACCACCGTAAAGAGATTCAAATAGTTGATGTTTTGAGCATGAGCTCTTCGTCAGAGCAAATATTCGCTTTTTGAGTCACCTAACGGTGGTCAACTGTTTACATTATCAACTCCGCTGATATACCAAATTTTCGTGTCACGGTTTCACTCCCCTACCGACGCAGCACCACAGTTTCATTAAAAATTAACCCCCTTTATTCATTAAAGGAAAATGAAATGAACCAGAATTTTCAATTACATTACAAATCCTTAGCTTTTATCATAAAAGATGTTACCACAGCGGGCTTTTGAGGGAGCAGCGTCGAATCCTGTGCCGGGTTTGTGTCATGGTAACGGGCACTGGTCAGTTCTGCAAGACAAGGAATTTTACTTTATTTTAGGTAGTTGTAAAACAACTTTTAAAATCAAAATTAAAATTTTATCTCGTAGGGCCCTCGTTAGCTGATGAGCATGCGGTCGCGGCCGCGCTCCAACGGTTAGCCAAGAGACAAGCTGCGCGGCAGTACTCTGCGCAGAACACTAGTGGTCATCAGGGTCATAACTGGGATGACCTGTTTAAAAAGATGGACTTTACTCAAGAAACCGATGCGACATGTCACAACCAAGACGAGTTCATCAGCGTAGGAGACGAATTGGCGGACCCATAGTCACGTGTCGCTGATAAAGCCCCAAAACGAACTCACCATGACCGCCACGCAAGCGCAAACGCTACTTTTGAAACGTTTGTTAACCATGATCATCGTCCGGCAAATGACGTCACTCATGGTCACGTGGAATGGTTCAATAATACCGGTTACCGCGGTCGTGCTGGTGTGGCGGGCTCGGGTCCTTCTGAGGAAAAATCGATTCGTATTGATTTGAAAAAGTAATACGTTGGAACACAGAAAACAAGTTAAAAGCCCGTCTATTTCCAGAGAGGAATATTACCGACACATGAAACTCATAAGTCAGAAGCTGACTGAAGAAAAGCTTCGCCTTCAGAAGCATTTACAACAGTACCCATGTCTACCACGCCCACCGCCTGCTCGGCCGAGCCCGGGCACTAGGAAGGGTACTTCTCACAAGAGAATGATCAGGTAAAAATACTCGCGACTAACGACTTGTTACTTTTATCACCTATTACTAACCAATGCCCTTTTAACAGCTTTCATTTGGATGGCCTTCTTAAGTCTTATACATACAAGTTATGCAATGCTTTCGAGTGGCATACCGTGAAATATCCCACGAGTGACTTGTATAATTTTCTTGGTATACTCACGAGCCTTGAGGCGAGTGTGTATGCAAAGAAAATACAAGAGACAAATAGGGGGTATTCCATGTTAAAACCCACCAATTAATTTTTGCACGATTTTATTGGCTATTGTAGATCATGTGATGTAAATTGGAGGACGGATATCAGACAATATACCCCGTCCGTGTCGATATTAGCCTCCTTCGCAGCCGTTGTTTGTGTCGGTCCTATTCTCCCTCCCCACCAACTTCTGCTGAACCGAGCCGGGCATTCCATTCCCAGGAAATGACCAATCACATCGTGGCTTTTAAATTTTGGTGGCTAAGTTCCCAAAGCCTCCTTTGTGGCCGTTGTTTGTGTCGGTTCTATTCTCCCTCCTGATTGGTTACTCAGACACAATGGGAATGGAATGTCCGGCTCGGTTCAGCGGACGTTCAACACTTTCAACTTTCAACTGTGTGTACGCGATATGAAAACTAATCGGAGGGTTATAAAATAAATGTCCTTGGCTGATAGATTGTTCTCAAAATTTCACAGTTGCCCTCGGAGCTTCGCTTATCGGCCAACTGTTCATTTTTCGGACAATCTATCAGCCGCGAAAGGGGAGTGTATTACAAGAAAGCTTTGCATAACTATTTTGCACCATGCCATAGAAAATATATAGCCCAAGAAAATCAATGCAGTGCAGTGTATTAGGTTGGGCGGAATAGGGGAATCCTTGTTTACAATATTTGCCTCATTAGCATGAACAATCCAGTTTCTGATGGAGCTACAAATAAATCAGCTCTGAATATTGAAAGGTCATAGTATGAATAACCAATGAATATGAGCCTCATGTATTGAATACTTTTTGTGCAACTCGGGTTTAAAAACTCAAAATTTTGCAAAGGATGTATGAGCTCATTAGTGCTTTTGCCACCCAGAAGTTTTGCAGTTTTTGGAAGACAATATGTCCTTGAATACTACACCTAAAGAGCTAAAAATTTCACAATGTATTAAATTTCACTAGCTCTTTAGTTGCCTGAGTCAAATCACATCAAACATGTTTCCTTCTGTAAGCAAGGCCGTATGCAAATGAGCAAAAATGTAAACAATGACGTAGGCATTAATCACCCCATACTAACCAATATACAACGGCTTTCCTGCATTCTGATTGGCTGTATTTTCTGTGGCATAGTATAAAGCACAATAAACGATTGGTGATTAGCAAGTTTCATTAGAATTATCACCGCCTGGGGATCCCATGCACAAACTAAAAAGTAGGAACCATCTTGTAGAGCAAAATAAGCAGGACCACGGAAAAATACTGCTCAGTAGCTTATATTTGTACTACTTTGTTTCAGCTTGTGTTCGCCTTTGTTTC
This sequence comes from Pachyseris speciosa, assembly GCA_016490735.1. Taxonomy (NCBI): domain Eukaryota; kingdom Metazoa; phylum Cnidaria; class Anthozoa; order Scleractinia; family Pachyseridae; genus Pachyseris; species Pachyseris speciosa. Next base: position 1,143,543 of record JAEMWC010000103.1, on the reverse strand, counting down.
TTATTCTTATTATCTATTAGAAATTATGTAAAATGCAGAGAAAATTATTTACAAATTGTATCAACAGCAGTACTCTGGGTAAACCGGCCTGCTAGAAGATAACTGAGAGGAGTCCGTGATCATGAACTTAATTCTTTATATTTTGTACTAGACGTAATTCTAGTTTATTTTCCTTTTGCTGGACTTCACGTTGTGATTGGCCAGCAAAACTCGTGCCACTTTCTCAACCAATGAGAAGCAAAACCAAAATCATTTTCCCGCGCTTGGCGTCGGCTACAACTGAGTAATTGCTTCGACTTCTGGCCCCAGTTGTTGAAAGAGCGGATAACTCGCTAACCAGCGGATAAACGTATATTGGTTTGCAGTGCATTTTGTCCCCTGGATAGCAGCGACTTATTCGATGGGTAAAGTTATTCGCTCTTTGAAAAAGTTTTACCACACCCAGCTGATAATAGCTCTAGTTTTTGTCCAATGCTACAGGTCTTAATCGTTTTTTTTTCTCTCTCTCTCTTTCGTTGTTTTCAAAGAGACTAGCTGCGTCCAATCCTCCGCCAGTTTTTGACGTCATCTCAGGAATGTCAGGCCTGCCAAACGACGATTCTTTGTGACAGCGGTATCTCTAATGCTGTACGTCATGTAAGATACGTCAGACGAAACCTGCCAGTCCAAATAAAAGCTCGATCTTCCGTTTCTTCACCAAAGTTTGCAGTGAGTTGGACTGGTTGTCGCAGGTCTTTGGAGAAAACATGGGTGTGCTAAGTCTCTACGAACTTACAACTTATACGTCGCCATTCAACTTGTCTCCTCAAACATCCATAATTCGGATATCTGTCACTTTCGGGCATATTTCCGTTAGTAATAACCTATTTTTTGCTATGTGTTCTAAACAAATGAGAATTATGAAAATTTATTTTCTTATTTCGCAAAACTTTGTGTTGTTCGTGAATTCAGGCAGTGGACGTGTGTTTACAAGCAACAGAAACCATTGAAGGGAGAAAACGTTTTTTTTTTCTTTAATCTCCTTAATATTTATTTGTTTATTCTAGAACACTAGTTTACGTGTACATTTCGTTGCCGTGCGTCGTCGCAGCTTTGTATACGATCCATTAAAATGTGGAACTGTTTGGATACGTACGTGGTTTGTTTTGTGTTAATCAACGAAGTCCATCAAAAAGGATTTCGCTTCCGAGGCCCATTTCTCGAAAGTTTGACTATTTACTGGGTTTGAAATACTCAGTTTCTGCTCGTACGACAAATCAGTCTAGTTGTTTAGAAAGCCAATTATTAACCTCTTCATCATTTTATATTTTTTAAAAAACAAACCAAAAGGGCCGCATAAATTGTATTTCGTAAGAGGGAAAAGGAAGGAATAATTACAAAATCTCGTGTACCAAAAGGGGTAGGGGGGGGCTTATTACGAAAAGCAACTCTCAAATGGGGGGCTTATTAGAGACGGGGGGGGTTAAAAGGTAGGGGGGCCTTAATAGAGCTTTTACGGCATCTTTTTACAGACTTCTTCGAACTGTATCCCGGTTGTTTGACTTGCTCAGTGCGGCTTGCAAAAAATTTGATTATGATTACAGGGTTCGCACGCACCTTGAAACTCCTTGAAAGTCCTTGAATTTGGAAATCAAAATTCAAGGCCTTGAAAGTCCGTGAAAAGTACATTGGGTCCTTGAAATTTGCTGTTTGACTGTTTCCACTGAGTTGAAAAACTAGAAAAGCCTTAGATTTGAACAAATCTGGCAGTTATCGCTTCAACCTTATCATCTAGTATCACATTCTAATGGCATTTTTTACTGAATGGAGTGCTTGAAAAATTGGAGTTCTGCCCCGAAATGTCCTTGAAAAGTCCTTGAATTTTTAGTCCAAAAATGAGTACGAACCTTGTGATTATTCTTACGGTGGCTTTCAGTTTCTTTTGACAAGTTCCATTCCTTTTCCGACTTCACTGTCACCATGCTTGCTTGAGAAAAGACCTTCCTGACTGATTGCTCCTTGGTTTTTGCCATCTGTTGCTTCCGTTTGAGCCCTCAGTGAAACTGTTCCCCCTTTTAACGTGAGCGGAGTCTCTTGAAGTAACCTTCCACATCTGCAGCAAAGTATTTTTTGAAATTCTCTCCTGAACAAACGATTCATTCCTGCGTAGATGAATGGGTTGATGGTGTTGGACAGACTCAAGAAGAAAGCGCACAACAATTCGATATTTCTTGGCATGTGCGGCACAACACGGAAACGACTTATGAGGTTGACAACCCAGAGAGGCACCCAACACGCCATGAATGCAAACACGACGACAAACAGAGATCTGCTAATTTGAATTTCCTGTGAACCTATGCGACGAAACCTTGCTTGTCCGTAAGAAGCCTGAGCCAGTCCCTTGTTATGTCCTCGAATCTTCTTAAAAACTTTCCGGTAACTGAATATTGTGAGGGCCAACGGAAGGACCAAAAACAGACCAACAACAACAAAATAATGGACGATCTTGCTCACTTTTTTCAAATGTATGTTTAAACACAGAGCATAGTCCGGGGCGAAAAGAAATTCTTGTAAACCAGTGAGTGCAGTCATCAGAATCAAGTAGAAGGCTACAAAAACCCAGGCAGACGCTACAAGGATGATGGACTTCCTTTGCGAGAAAAACCGTTGATACAGTCGATCCGACTTGCAGATTCTCACATACCTGCTGAGTGCGGTCAAACCCATAGTTACGGGTGAAACATATACCGCAAATACGGTGAAAAATCCGTTCACTTTGCAGAACGTCTCACCGAAAGGCCATCTTCCCGAGATGAGAACTCCAGTTGAAAACGGCATAACAAAAACTGCGGACAGCAGATCGCTTACAGCCAATGCGATGATGTAAAGGTTTGTGGTTGTACGGAGCTTCTTGTTCCGGTAGACTGCGATACAAACTAGGATGTTTCCCAGCAGTGCCAAAATGTTGAGCACGATCAAGGAGCCGGATTCTAAGACTATCAAGAACACGCTTCGGGAGCTAAGTTCATCCGCCATGTCAACAGATATACGACTACCGGAATTTAGAATTATATGAGTGATCTTTTAAGTCTTCCTAAACTTCCGAGAATTGTTTTGCCCAAGACGTTGAATTCCCTTTTCCTCATTCGGCCTTATGACGTTGTAATGCATTTGTTTCAAAATTTATCCGACAGGTGGTTACAATATTTATCCTGCCAACCTGTCGTTATGTTTATTTAGCACAATTTTAGGGCCGGCTTCCAACAAGTCTACTGTCAATCACAACAATTCAACTTCCAGTTTTTTGAGCGTATGATTTCGTTTTCTGCTTTCCTCGTTCCGGCATCATGACTCTGTAGTGGGCGTAGCATTTCACTTTCAATGTTACCCTGGTAGCGGCAGTTGATTTTCTCAAACGGAAAAATAATTTCGATCCTTAAACCGAGGAACATGGTTCATTGAAACATTTGACACAAAGCGAAGTCTTAAGCTCTGACTAAACGATCAAACATTTTCATCCAACATCGCGTTGGACGCGCATGTTTGACGAATCTTTGACCGTTTAGCCAAGTGGCCCGCCTGCCGAGATCTCGGCTCATGAACTAAGATCTCGGTAGGCGGGCCACTTGCCTTCTCATTAAACAAAACGCAAACTGCGGTGATAAACATTGTGTTAAATATGAGAAGGGAGGGCCAGCCTGCCTTCTCATATAAGCACAACCAAAATTTTATGAAGAAATAAGGCATGAGCCGATCCAGCCCAATAAACGCAGGCCAGCCCGCCTAACCGGGCTGGAAAACGTCATATAAACAGGCCCCCTAGATCAAACATTTTCATCCAACATTTCGCGTTACGAACAAACGTTTGATCGTTTAGCCACCCCAACCAACAAAGCGTGTACAGCCGGTAAAAAGCAACTAAATGAGCCACATAACGTCGAAATTTCAATTCTGTGAACTCGCTTTGTCTTGTGTTTTGTCAAACATTGTTTGTGCGCCTTTAGCCACCCAAACGCGATGCTGGATGAAAATATTTGATCGTTTCATGTTAGCCAGGGCGTTAGACGAATCAGCAAAGATATTTCCAGCGCCAGAAACCTTCGACTCAGGGATTTCACTTTTCTAGGGCAACTGGCGTTTGAAACGTATACAGAGCGTGTTGAGCACAGACAGGACAGTGCGGATGTTACTCGGCTCAATGGCGTTTTACACGTGAACAGAGCGAGTGAACATACACGGTGGTCGGTTGCTAGGGTTTTTACTCCCGCACCTCTCAAAACTGAGAGTTTTAGGCCATAGGAAAAAGTGGAATGCATCGAATGTAACGAAACTTGGCAAGGAAATACGTTGATAAATAACCTATCAGCTGTTTTATATTTCATCACATATGACTGCTATTGTGACGTCATAAACGATGCCCAAATTTTGCATCAGAATAAAAATTCAGGAAAAAAATGGTAAAAATTTTATAGTAGTTTTCTGAATAGAATTGTATGAATTTTGGTGGAAACCGCATTCCCTCCGGATGAAATAGTGTAGAGTTACAGCTAATTAAAGAAATTCAAATTTCCCGCTATATGACCATATATGATCAAACTTTAGGGTTATTTAACCCTTTTCCGCCGAGAGGGGTCCTATACGACCCCACAATAGACCGATACTTTGAAAATCTACAACTTTCTCAAATCCCGAACTATGGTTGAAATAAACCAATTTTTTGCCAGATGATCATTTGTTTAGACTTTATAATCCCGTAAACTGAAAAAAAAAAACTCGCAATTTTTACTTAATATGACTGTTTATTCTCTTTGAAAACCAAAATCGCCCTTGGACAACACCAAAATTCACGCAATTTTGTCTTGAAGGTTTCAAGATAAAAATTCCTATTGAAGTTAAAAGTTTACATTGGCAGCAAACTTTGACTCCACCTCTTGCAATCTGTTCCACATTTACCTGCTCACCCCTTTATCCCGACCCCGATAACGCTGCTTGATTTCAGTTGCTCTCACAGTCTGTAATTTTCACGTTTATGACCCAAAGGAATTCTGGGATTTTCTTGGCTAAGAACAGCATGGAAGTCTGCCAATTTCCATTTCACATATATTTTAGAACCGTGTAGAGCCACCCGGTCCTGCTGGCAAAACATTGCACCGATTGCATTATTTACATGTCAAAACTCGCCAAAATTGTCATGCCAGGTCCTGGAATCCAGTCACAAAACGGCGAAAGACACAACTTCACTCCGTGAATGGCCATCACTCGCTCGCATAATTTCGGCGGCCTACTTCGTGTGAAATTGCTTCTCACCTCCGTTTTCTTTCAAAGGATTGCCTTTACCCATCAACCCAGCTTTATGATGCCAGGCAGGGGGCTTCTGAGGTGGAAAATGGCTCCAAAAATACACTTATAAATCAAATAAGCAACGAATTGTAGCTGCAGTGTTCGTTTAGAAATAAACGACAGCTAGTGTGACAGCAAAGATAGAGCCTTCGGTGTTGTGGCCCAGCGAAATCGCCGTGGCAACCCCTTATATGGAGTAGCCAGGTCGATTTGACCTCCTACCCTCCGAAAATTGGAAAAAAGACGTACAAAACGTCCGTCGGAAAAGGGTTAAACGCGAAAACAATGAATGTAGTCGCAACGGAATATAGACCAAGTTGCATAAATCAAAACTGTAGTTTTTTGAGTTTAGGATGTGTCGTCTATGACACGTATTTCGTCAGGAATACGTCATTATGACGTCATGATGACGAAATACGCGTCAGAGAACACACATCTTAAACTTTGTCTTTTATCCGTTGTGACTACATTCATTGTTTTCACGTTTAAATACCTCAAAAGTTTGACCATATATGATCATGTGGCGGGAAATTTGAATTTCTTTTATTAGCTGTAACTTTACGCCATTTTATCCGATTGAGATGCGGTTTTCACTATACTGTATTCTTTTTGTGTAGCAAAAACGTCTGTAACGTTTTGAATACTGCTTACAAATTTTTAATGTTGTTACTAAAACTGGGTGTCACTTATGACGTCATACCCTTAAAAAAAGTCAAAAATTCCTTTACAATGGTAAAAATTTAAAGAAAAATTTTCCTTAATTAAGATTTTCTAATTGTCTTGCTTCACTTGGAATATAAACTACTTCTAGCTGAACCAAGAATTGAACTTAAGAATCTTCCGGGAGCAAAAGCCCTAGCAACCGACTATCGTGGTAAGCATCAAATCGAGGCAGTCGAGGTGAGGTAGGGATATATAAATTCTGCGTATGTATTATGCTGTTACGCTTCGCTGTGATATTGTCATACGTGAAGGAAAAACGGCATTTTTTTGCGTCCAAAAACTCAATTTTCGACCGCCAATAACCTGCCATGTTCATGTGACCTTAGCCTGAGCAGCAAGCGTTTCCATGTGGTTTCCTAGCAAAGATAGACCGAGCAAAGGGATTTTTCGATGTTTTGCCCGCGCGAAAATGAGGGGAGAGGAAAAAAAATTTAAAAGTGCTCTCGCTCCATTTTCACGTGGCCAAAACATCTAAAGTCTTTCTTTGCTTGGAAATCACACGGAAACGCTTGCTACGCAGGCTACTGTGACCTGGTTACCAAGTTTAATGCAACCTGACTCTCTGACGTCATTTTCTGAAGTGACAGCTTCAAACGGCATAAGAAAGTGAAACGATTAGTTCTTCCTTGGAACCTTTTACCCGTAATTTATACACTTGGAGGGAAGACGTCGTGAAGTTCAAGACTTCAGCAACAGCTCGAATCGAGCTGCAGAAGTCGATCACAACATTGTCATAAAGAAATGAGCGCGTCCACTTCGCTCGTTTACCCAGCAAGCCACATTATTGAAGAACAAACAGTGGAGGTTTTTAAGGCTTCCACGGAACTATGTCCGAGTGCCGCTGTACCCCGGACACTTGCACGTAGCGGTATATTTTAACACAGCACTTGCACTTTTGCACATCTGCAATGATGGACTATTCCCTTTGCGGATTATTCAATTAGAATTAGAATTAGGTAGAAATTATCTCTGTCCGTAAAAACCCAAATGTAATTAGTGTTGTGCCAAGCGTGTTTCGAGGAGAGTTGGTTTACATGTTCATAGCTAGCTTCAATCTAATCGAGTACTAGCAGATCAAACCCGAGTTCCTTCCTTCCCTTTTCTTCAGGCGGATTCGCAAACTGTGGTGAAGTATGAATCATTTTACATAAACATAAACCCTACAGGCGGCAAGTCTATTCAAGGTTTTAGCTTTTGACACCAATAATCCTTTTCTCTTGGTTAAACCTTTCTAAGACAAAATTCCAAAGACGGCGAAGTTGTTGTGTTCAAGAAGAAGAAACCAACTTAATGTCTTAATGTGTTGTTCAAGCAGTTGGTATCGGGTAACTTAACTTAATTTGTTGCATAGATGGCGTTGGGAAATATGTGCATAGCGATTCAGCATTTCGTGGCATGTTTGGCACATTTCGGAGACGAGTCTATAGTGTGGTAGCTAGCCTGTCAGCCAGACTCTTAGATATTTGGGTGAACGAGCGAAGAAAATTTAGCGGGGAATGTCGCATGCAAGTCACGTAAACAGCATAGAAGATACTTCTAGCTATTTCTCGCATAATCTTGCGTCTGGCAGGCGGCTACCACCTGGGTTTTTGTGGCCTTATTTCCTGGATTCAATCGTCTCACTGATCCACAACAAGAAGCCCAACTCCACCCCTACTATGCAAAGTGCATTTAAGAATGTCAGGTAGAGTCATTATTGTAAACCTCATTTTAGTTATTCCACTGTCTGTGACAGGCAACATTCACTAATACCACAGGGTTCCCATGAAGATTCGAGAGCACAACGTGGGAACAGCCCAAGCCTTTCAAGGACAAGCAAGGATTCTAGGCATAAGCCTGATAAGTTGTCACGAAATTCGAATTAACAGATATGTTTGTTGTAGCCTGTGTACCGACGCCCCCTATGTTTGTTATCGTGTTGGTATTCATGTTGTGTTGGTTGCCTTTCTTGGTCATCACACTCTTGACTTGTCTCCGAATTATGCCGAACATGCCACGAAATGCTGAATTGCTGTGCACATTTTGCCTGAATTTGTCCAACGCTATCAATTCATTTATTTATGCAGGAATGAATCCTGTGTTCAGGAAAGAATTTCTGCGATTACTTCGCTTTGGAAAGAGCAGTAAACTTCGAGCAGTCCCTTTAGTATCTTTCCTTTGTCGATCTTGAGAGCGTGCGCGAAGCACGAGCGAGAATTTCCGCTCACTCGCGCTTCGCGCTCGCTCACAAGATCAACGAAGGAAAGAAAGAGGGACTACTCGCAGTCTAAAAGAGCAGTGCTACCCAGGACATCCCACAAGCATCAAACGAAAGACGAGCAAGGAGGAGGACATCCCCCGTAGGAAATACTCCCAGAAAAATTGTGTGGGGGTGTAAGGCCGGTTTCCTGAAACCCCTATCCTATTTCAGACCAAAATCTACAATTTCCCCTACCCGATTTCAGACCTATTTCACGTACATGGTTCACGTAAACATAACTGCTGAGAAGGGCTTTTCTTGATGGTCTTATCGCCTAATGATGAAGAAGTAGTTTCTTCTAAAAAAAAAAACACACCCAATTCAAGACTGTACCTATATCATACCCCATTTCAGACCAAAACGGCTGAAAACCGATCTTAAGGCGGCATTTCAAAGCTTCAACTAAAAACTGTCTCTTATTTCGCAATTTAACGACGGGTTTGCTTCCAAACCGAAAGTCATAGTCGTTTCCCCACTTGATTAGAGAGCATCATGGATATGAAAGCCAAAATTATTACTTACGGAGGTAGGAACAAACCTGAATCAATACGAGACGACAAAGCTTTAAACTCGAAGATCGAGGGCGGAGAATGCGGTATTGTTTACGCTTCTCACGAGTCTCTTCTTGGAAATGGTCGGTGAAGAAATATGTTATCCTCGCGGGATGTGTTACATAACAAAACAAAAATTAATTGGAATCATTGTAGATGAAGCACACTGTACATGTATAAGTCATTGTTCAGTTTATTTCTCTTTGAACGAGAAAGAAAGGAATCTCGATGTCCATTTTCCGATGTTATTGGAAAGCGAAAATTGAAAGTCTTAGTCCTTTTTTCGATGTTAAAGTAAGGCGGAAAATAAAAACGCAGTTCAAATTCCGTTTACCAATTTTAAAGGAAAACTGATAGAAATGGAAAAAAGTTAGAATTCCGTCTTCCCAAGATGTCGGAAAACGGTTGGTAGTATAGGTACACGCAATGGATGCCGTTTTCAGTTTGATGGCAAGAAAAATGTTAATAATAATAAAAACGGATATTGGACTGAATGAAATTTTAAATTCCGTTTTACCACGCCGAAGAACTAGCGCGGAAAACGAAAATGCAATTTGGATTTCATTTCCTGTGCCACTTAAGCCGAGTTCCTTGTCACGTAAGCCTGAACAAGTGTTCTCGTATCCCAGCCGCCAGAGCCACCTCCAAGACTACACAGGATACCACGCCTTCGATCACGTAAATCACATCTTCAATTGCCAAGTTACCAGCATGGTTGTCCTGATGGTGTAGTGGTCATAACACCCGACTAGTATGCGGGGGGAAGTGGGTCTAAATCCCGCTCAGGGCAAATTTTCTTTCAAACATTTATTTTGAGGGGCTTATTTTCGGAGGGGCTTATACAAGGAGAGAAATTTGCGTTTCAAAATCGATTGGGCTAGCTTATAGCTAACAAACTCAAATTAAATAGAGATAAGACTGAGTTGCTTGTTATTAGTTCTAAGCACCGGCCGTGCACATCATTGGATAGTATCCTGGCTGGAGATTATCGTGTACGTCCGTCTAATACGGCCAGGAACATAGGAAGAGTTTTTGATCAAACTTTATCGCTGGAGGAGCATATTTAAAAAAGAAAGAATTTATCATGAAAAATTTGGCGGTTTAATTCATGTCTTTTGCATCGTACATATTTTGTACTGCACAAATACATTACATGTACCGCTCATCATTGAACATTTGGCTATCGCTAGTGAAGAGTGTTCTGTTTGTTGGCTAGTTTTGCCGTTTAGTGAAAGGAATAATTTTATACAGTTAAGTAAAAACATATCATTGTATTGTATTTACAGATTTTCAACGCACGAAATTACATTCTTTTCACAATTTCAGCCTCAGGTTTATTCTTAAAATATTCTTAAAATTTCAGCCTCGATATTCTTATTAAATATATTCTTATAAAAAAGAAAGAGTGTACACGCTATTTATTCTGTTGCGGATAATGAGTATTGGCTGTCAACAAAATATTGTGGCCGCTTCGCGTTTTCGAAGTGTCTGCGAGGAGGTTTAGGTAATTTAGTTGTTTAGTTTTGGACGACTGGCAGATTTATACTAAAACAATTCGATTATTCGCTCTCGATTTCTATCGCGTGATAGCTGATGGGGGCGCAGCCCGAATCAGCTATCACGCGATAGAAAAATCGAGAGCGAATAATCGAATTGTTTTAAAAATAAAACAGTTCTTTGATTCACCGTCGATTTCCAGGTCACGCAAACATCTAATTTTCTCCTCCACGCCCCAGTTATTACCGGGGTGACATGAGCTTTGAGTCTAATTTAATTACCCATAAATGAAGAAGATATTTTCAAAACGGTTTTTCGGCTTAATTTAGACTGTTTTGGTCAGTTTGAGTGACATTTCTTTACCTTGATCTTAAAATTTGTGTTTAGTGAGGGACTACTAAGGTTAAGTTCAAGTCGTGGATTAGTGTTAATCGTGTTAAAATCGGCTTTCGAACAATCTTGATGCAGATACGTGTTTTGGCCGAGTTCCTTGTCATGTTAGCCTAAACAAGCATCTTTACTTCCTTACTCCAGAGCTACGTTTTAGCTTCTTTTACTTCATTTCACGACTGATTTTAGTTTTTAGACAGATTCCCGCAACTTCAACACTCAATGTTTTCAGAACTTTTAAACACCACCAGTATTCCCCTCCCTGATTTGAATTTCGTTAACGGAAGATGAAGAAGAGCTTTGTGGCGGGCGCGATGCCGCTGGATTTGCCGGGTTGGAATTTCGCTACACTCTTTCTTTTTATAAGAATATATTTTATAAGAATATCGAGGCTGAAATTTCCGAAATTTTAAGAATATTTTAAGAAGAAACCTGAGGCTGAAATTATGAAAAGAATATAATTTCGTGCCTTGAAAATCTGTAAATACAATGCAATGATATGTTTATATTAACTGTATAAAATTATTCCTTTCTGTAAACGGCATAAGTGGCCAACATACGTCCTTAAACGGAAATGTCATAAGCTATAATTAAAAATATTACAAGAATATTTTCAGCCTAAATCGGCAGAAAAATAGGAATATTCAGCCTGGGCCGGAAAAACAATATTTTTTTTGTAAAAAAGAAAGATCGTAGTGGTAAACTCTACTCGGTTCCTTCCCTTTTTCGTGACTTTCGAAGTCGCCGGAAACAGGCTAATAAGATAAGGTTGAAGTAATTGATGTCACAAAATCGCCTCCGTAATTCCTAAACGACAGGTCAGGGCAGGAAGAATATATCGAATTTGAAATGCTTTACCCAGTGCAACTTCATGATACCGGAGATTCAGCGTCTTATTTGGAAATAAAAACCCTGAGAAGTTAAAAGGGCAGTTTAGGAAGACTTAAAAAGGTCTCTCTTACCTCGATCCTAGAATTTGTGTTTAGTGAGCGAGACGAAGGCCTCGTTAAGTTCAAGTCGTGGATTAGTGTTAATCTTGAATACGTGTTTTAGCTGAGTTCCTTGAAGTGTTAGCCTAAACAAGCATCCGTACTTCTTTACTCCAGAGCCACGTTTTAACTTCTTTTACTTCATTCACTCGACTGAGTTTAGTTTTTAGACAGATCCCAGCAACATCAACACTCAATGTTTTGAGAGCTTCTAAACATTCTCAAATTTTAGCGATGAGTCATTAATCCCAGCTTAACGACGGCTGGTCAGGGCAGGAAGAAGATATCGGATGTGAGATGCTATACCCAGTGCAACATCATGATACCGTACTGGGGAAAGCGGAAATAAGCGTCTTATTTGGAAATGAAAACTCTGAGAACGTGAAAGGGAAGTTTACGAAGACTTAAAAAGGTTTCTCTTATTCTAAATTCCAACAGTTGTACATCTGTTGAGATGGCGGATGAACTTAGCTCCCGAAGCGTGTTCTTGATAGTCTTAGAATCCAGCTCTTTAATCGTGCTCAACATTTTGGCACTGCTGGGAAACATCCTAGTTTGTATTGCAGTCCTCTCAGGAGCGTTTCGTGATGAGACAAAGAACGGCTGCGTAGGAGAATAATTACCTCTCTCCCATTAAATGATGAAATAAAAATCTTAAGGCGGCATTTCAAAGCTTCAACTAAAAACTGTCTCTTATTTCGCAATTTAACGACGGGTTTGCTTCCAAACCGAAAGTCATAGTCGTTTCCCCACTTGATTAGAGAGCATCATGCATATGAAAGCCAAAATTATTACTTACGGAGGTAGGAACAAGCCTGAATCAATACGAGACGACAAAGCTCGAGGGCGGAGAATGCGGTATTGTTTACGCTTCTCCCGAGTCTCTTCTTGAAAATGGTCGGTGAAGAAATATGTTATCCTCGCGGGATGTGTAACAAAACAAAAATTAATTGGAATCATTGTAGATGAAGCACACTGTACATGTATAAGTCATTGTTCAGTTTATTTCTCTTTGAACGAGAAAGAAAGGAATCTCGATGTCCATTTTCCGATGTTATTGGAAAGCGAAAATTGAAGGTCTTAGTCCTTTTTTCGATGTTAAAGTAAGGCGGAAAATAAAAACGCAGTTCAAATTCCGTTTACCAATTTTAAAGGAAAACTGATAGAAATGGAAAAAAAGTTAGAATCCCGTCTTCCCAAGATGTCGGAAAACGGTTGGTAGTATAGGTACACGCAATGGATGCCGTTTTCAGTTTGATGGCAAGAAAAATGTTAATAATAATAAAAACGGATATTGGACTGAATGAAATTTTAAATTCCGTTTTACCACGCCGAAGAACTGGCGCAGAAAACGAAAATGCAATTTGGATTTCATTTCCTGTGCCACTTAAGCCGAGTTCCTTGTCACGTAAGCCTGAACAAGTGTTCTCGTATCCCAGCCGCCAGAGCCACCTCCAAGACTACACAGGATACCACGCCTTCGATCACGTAAATCACATCTTCAATTGCCAAGTTACCAGCATGGATGTCCTGATGGTGTAGTGGTCATCACACCCGACTAGTATGCGGGGGGAAGTGGGTCTAAATCCCGCTCAGGGCAAATTTACTTTCAAACATTTATTCTGAGGGGCTTATTTTCGGAGGGGCTTATACAAGGAGAGAAATTTGCGTTTCAAAGTCGATTGGGCTAGCTTATAGTTAACAAACTCAAATTAAATAGAGATAAGACTGCTCAAGTTGCTTGTTATTAGTTCTAAGTACCGGCCGTGCCCATCATTGGATAGTATCCTGGCTGGAGATGTACGTCCGTCTAATACGGCCAGGTACATAGGAGTAGTTTTTGATCAAACTTTATCGCTGGAGGAGCATGTAATCTCAGTTTGTAAGTCTGCCTTATTTCATCTAAGGAATATTGTTAAGATCAGGGAGTATCTAACTGTTGAAAGCACAAAAGCTCTTGTTCATGCCTTTGTTACTTGTCGACTGGACAACTGCAACTCGCTGCTCATTGGGTCACCAAAGTGTCTGATCATCAAGCTTCAGCGCATTCAAAATTGCGTCGCGCGCCTTGTAGCTCAACAGCCTTGAACTGCGTACGCAAGTCCTATCCTTATAGCGTTGCATTGGCTTCCGGTGGAACAGCGAATTGTGTTTAAAGTTTTATTACTGACATACAAGGCACTCAATAACTTAGCACCTCCCTACATAAGTCAGCTTTTAGTCCGCTATAATCCACCAAGGAGTTTAAGATCTGCTGGAAAACGTCTCTTGGAAGTCCCTAAAGCATGTCTAAAAACGTATGGAGACAGAACCTTCTCAGTCGTCGCCCCCAAGTTATGGAATGATCTGCCCTCTGAAATTAAGTTAAGTCCTTCGGTCTCTGTGTTTAAATCACTTATCTTTATAGAATTGCTTTAAGATGATTTTTAAGTTTATATTTAATTTAGTTTAATTTATTATATATTTAGTTTAGATATTTAGTTTTATAACTGTAAAGCAGTATTGAGCTCTGTATATATCCGCTATATAAATGATGTTATTATTATTATTATTATTATTATTAATATTATTGTTATTATTATTATTATTATTGTTATTATTATTATTATTATTATTATTATTATTATTATTATTATTATAGTTGGAAGGAAATTTATGTGTTACTATAGGGGGATTCATGCTTACGTCATTGCTTACATTTTTGCTCATTTGCATACGGCTTTGCTTACAGAAGGCAACATGTTAGACGCGATTTGACTCCAGGCAGCTAAAGAGCTGTGAAATTTTTAGCTCTTTGGGTGTAGTATTCAAGGAGATATTGCCTTCCAAAAACTGCAAAATTTCTGCGTGGCAAAAGCACTAATGAGCTCATACATTCTTTGCAAAATTTTGAGTTTTTAAACCCGCATTGCACAAAAAGTATTCAATACATGAGGCTCATATTCATTGGCAGAGTGATTCATACTATGACCTTTCAATATTCAGAACTGATTTATTTGTAGCACCATCAGAAACTGAATTGTTCATGCTAATGAGGCAAATATTGTAAACAAGGATTCCCCAATACAGATTTTTGCTTTGTTTTATTGTGTATTTGAGGGCATTTTCCAAGTATAAGCTCCCCTGGGGGATTAAATTCGGAGGCGCGATTTAACGGACGTTTTTTACGGTACGAGTTTGGGGGTCTTATATTTGGAGGGGCTTATACATGGAGGTGCTTATACATGGAGGTGCTTATTTTCGGAATTTTACGGTATGATACTTTATTTGCATCGAACATATGGCTTTTTGTTTTACTTGTTTTCAAGTTTTGTTATTTGAAAAAGAAAAAATTTATCATGAGAAATTTGGTGGTTTAATTCATGTCTTTTGCATCGTACATATTTTGTACTGCACAAATACATTATATGTACCGCTCATCATTGAACATTTGGCTATCGCTAGTGAAGAGTGTTCTGTTTGTTGGCTAGTTTTGCCGTTTAGAGAAAGGAATAATTTTATACAGTTAAGTAAAAACATATCATTGTATTGTATTTACAGATTTGCAACGCACGAAATTACATTCTTTTCACAATTTCAGCCTCAGGTTTATTCTTAAAATATTCTTAAAATTTCAGCATCTATATTCTTATAAAATATATTCTTATAAAAAAGAAAGAGTGTACACGCTATTTATTCTGTTGCGGATAATGAGTATTGGCTGTCAACAAAATATTGTGGCCGCTTCGCGTTTTCGAAGTGTCTGCGAGGAGGTTTAGGTAATTTAGTTGTTTAGTTTTGGACGACTGGCAGATTTATACTAAAACAATTCAATTATTCGCTCTCGATTTCTATCGCGTGATAGCTGATGGGGGCGCAGCCCGAATCAGCTATCACGCGATAGAAAAATCGAGAGCGAATAATAAAACAGTTATTTGATTCACCGTCGATTTCCAGGTCACGCAAACATCTAATTTTCTCCTCCACGCCCCAGTTATTACCGGGGTGACATGAGCTTTGAGTCTAATTTAATTACCCTTAAATGAAGAAGATATTTTCAAAACGGTTTTTTCGGCTTAATTTAGTACAGTTTTGGTCAGTTTGAGTGACATTTCTTTACCCCGATCTTAAAATTTGTGTTTAGTGAGGGACTACTAAGGTTAAGTTCAAGTCGTGGATTCGTGTTAATCGTGTTAAAATCGGCTTTCGAACAATCTTGATGCAGATACGTGTTTTAGCCGAGCTCCTTGTCTTGTTAGCCTAAACAAGCATCCTTACTTCCTTACTCCAGAGCTACGTTTTAGCTTCTTTTACTTCCTTTCTCGACTGATTTTAGTTTTTAGACAGATTCCCGCAACATCAACACTCAATGTTTTCAGAACTTTTAAACACCACCAGTATTCCCCTCCCTGATTTGAATATGAAAAAGAACTTTGTGGCGAGCGCGATGCCGCTGGATTTGCCGGGTTGGAATTTCGCTACACTCTTTCTTTTTATAAGAATATATTTTATAAGAATATCGAGGCTGAAATTTCCGAAATTTTAAGAATATTTTAAGAAGAAACCTGAGGCTGAAATTGTGAATAGAATATAATTTCGTGCCTTGAAAATCTGTAAATACAATACAATGATATGTTTATATTTGTTCTATAAAATAATCCCTTTCTGTAAACGGCATAACTGGCCAACATACGTCCTTAAACGGAAATGTCATAAGCTATAATTAAAATTATCACAAGAATATTTTCAGCCTAAAATCGGCAGAAAAATAGGAATATTCAGCCTGGGCCTGAAAAAAAATACTTTTTTTGGAAAAAAGAAAGGTTGTAGTGGTAAACTCTACTCGGTTCCTTCCCTTTTTCGTGACTTTCGAAGTCGCCGGAAACAGGCTAATAAGATAAGGTTGAAGTAATTGATGTCACAAAATCACCAGCGTAATTCCTAAACGACAGGTCAGGGCAGGAAGAAGATATCGAATTCGAAATACTTTACCCAGTGCAACGACATGATACCGGAGATTCAGCGAAGGCCTCTGTTAAGTTCAAGTCGTGGATTAGTGATTAGTGTTAATCTTGAATACGTGTTTTAGCTGAGTTCCTTGAAGTGTTAGCCTAAACAAGCATCCGTACTTCTTTACTCCAGAGCCACGTTTTAGCTTCTTTTACTTCATTCACTTGACTGATTTTACTTTTTAGACAGATCCCAGCAACATCAACACTCAATGTTTTGAGAGCTTCTAAACATTCTCAAATTTTAGCGATGAGTCCCGGCTTAACGACGGCTGGTCAGGGCAGGAAGAAGATATCGAATGTGAAATGTTATACCCAGTGCAACGTCATGATACCGTAGTGGGGAAAGCGGAAATAAGCGTCTTATTTGGAAATGAAAAATCTGAGAACTTGAAAGGGAAGTTTACAAAGACTTAAAAAGGTCACGTCTCTCTTATTCTAAATTCAAACAGTCATACATCTGTTGAGATGGCGGATGAACTTAGCTCCCGAAGCGTGTTCTTGATAGTCTTAGAATCCAGTTCTTTAATCGTGCTAAACATTTTGGCACTGCTGGGAAACATCTTAGTTTGTATCGCGGTCTACAGGAACACGAAGCTCCGTACAACCACAAACCTTTACATCATCGCACTGGCTGTAAGCGATCTGCTGTCCGCCGTTTTTGTTATGCCGTTTTCAACTGGAGTTCTCATCTCGGGAAGATGGCCTTTTGGTGAAACGTTCTGCAAAGTGAAGGGATTTATCACCGTATTTGCGATATATGTTTCACCCGCAACTATGGGTTTGACCGCAGTCAACAGATATGTGAGAATCTGCAAGTCGGATCGACTGTATCAACGGTTTTTCTCGCAAAGGAAGTCCATCATCCTTCTAGCGTCTACCTGGTTTTTTGTATTTTTCTATTTAATTCTGATGGTTCCACTCACTGGTTTACAAGAGTTTCGCTTCGCTCCGAGCTATGCTCAGTGTTTAAACGTTCAAACGAATGAAGTGGTCAGGATTGTCCATTACGTGGTTGTCGTTGGTCTGTTTTTGGTCCTTCCGTTAGCCCTCACAATATTCAGTTACCGGAAAGTCTTTGAGAAGATTCGAGAACATAACAAGGGACTGGATCAGGCTCCATACGGACAAACAAGGTTTCGGCGCATAGGCTCACAGGAAATTCAAATTAGCAGATCTCTATTTGTCGTCGTGTTTGCATTCATGGTGTGTTGGGTGACTCTCTGGGTTGTCAACCTCCTAGCTCGTTTCCGTGCTGTGCCGCACATGCCAAGAAATGTCCAGTTATTGTGCGCTTTCTTCTTGAGTCTGTCCAACACCATCAATCCATTCATCTACGCAGGGATGAATCCTTTGTTCAGGAGAGAATTTCAAAAAATACTTTGCTGCAGATGTGGAAGGTTACTTCAGGAAACTCCGCGCACGTCAAAAGACAGCTCAGTTTCACCGAAGGCACAAACGGAAGAAACAAATGAAGATGATCAAGAAGCTGTTACTCAGGAAGGTCGTGTACCAATCAAAAACGGGGACGTTGAAAGCAGACAAGGAATAGAACTTACCAAAATAAACTGGAAGCCATCAGTTGAAAATTAATCACACTTGTTGAACCGAGGATTATCGTCAGATGAGCCAGACTACTAGTAAATCGTGATACCGTTTTCTAAGGCGGAAATCATTTCTTAATCTTTTCTGGTTGCATGGTAATAGTCGCAGTTTATTATTATTATTATTATTATTATTATTATTATTATTATTATTATTATTATTATTATTATTATTATTATTATTATTATTATTATCACTAGACATACCGGGTTATATTTTTCGCGCGGCCAAAACATCGAACTGATCCGGTTGATCGGTCTTCTTTCGGAAACCCCACAGAAACGCTTGCCACGCATGTTGGAGAGGTAGATGACATTTTACTTTACTGGAAATATAGGTGTCTTAAAATAACGATGTTGTAAATTAAATAGTGTGATTTTAATGAACAATGACGTAAATTAAGGTCCATAAAGTTAACGCCAATTTTCAATGACATGCATCGCTAATTTCCTATCTATAGTAAGGTGGCTTTTGTTCACGGGCCAATCATAGCGTGTACTCAAATTCTGGTACACAGAGCAAGGAATTCGGCGCTGCTTCCCAGACGTTACTAACGCAGGCTAGATGCCGCTGGATTTGGGTTGGGATAATTTCGCTTACAGAAAACTGTACTTTGACTTCTCGCCTTTTTCGTTCCTTCAGTGGTTGCCGAAACACGGCAAAAATTCTATTGCTCGTAGAGACCCAATATTGTGGAACGCTATCATACCTAACATAAATTACAAGACTTTGCGGACAAGAGCTACAAGTGTCTGGAAAAGATACTTCGATCTTGTGACCTTTTTAAAGAACTAACATTCAGGGAGACTTTTAAGGACATTCATACATTTTGAGGGTCATCGGTTAGATGTCTAGCGTAACGGCATATCGCCTTTCAACACAATTTGATATTCTCTGTTTCATGTAAATAGTTGTTAGTCAGAGTCTTAACAATTAACTAACAATATATTTTTAAATGAATTATTTTACTATGTATATAGTTTGTATAATGTTCATTTTAATTTTTAGATGTTATTGATTTTTTGCACAGCCCCACAAGCTGTTAAGCTTTAATTTTTTATCGTGCTAAAATAAAGGCTGTCTGTCTGTCTGTCTGTCTGTTTCCCTGTCGGTTCGACGCTCTGACGAAGGGCTAACGCTCAAAATGTCAGCTTTTTTAATCCCTTTACGATGGTCAATTTACATTATCAACTCCGTTGATAAACCAAATTTTCGTGTTGCACTCCCCCACCGACGTAGCACCACAGTTTCCTTAGAAACTAACCCCCTTTATTCATGAGATAAGATTAAAGTGCAATTGATATCACAAACTTGCCTGAAACTCCAAATGTTTTCCATGTCACTGACCCTTAGTGCACTCATGTAGGTAGGTAATCGGTCATTAATACAATACAAATAGACAGAAGCCAAAATAGAGCGCTTAGTATAATATGCCCAGACAAGGCCCGCGCAGCAAGTTTACAACTGGGGAAGCTCACTTCGAACTCGTCAAGAGTCAACTAGGGTGATCCGGGCTGAGCATGCTCCCGCGGAAAAATTGCAGGCAAGAACTTGCAGTGAAGACATGATTTAGCGTTCACCAGCCGCGGGAATGGAACGACACAACTATGGGGATCGATTTAGAATGCTTTATACTTTATAGTTCGGATTAACTGTTAGACTGAATTATGCTTTAATAATGAAACTCGTATAAAATTAGTTGGTCGATTTCTCCTATAAATGAAACTTAATGGAATCCATGGATCGAGTTCGATTAGCGAGAGCTCGATTAACTAAGCCGAAACGAAGCACGCACCCTATATTTTGCTTTATTTATTTAATGGTTTTGTGCAACTCAGTTTGCAGTACATGATTTTGGCCAGTACTGCATGACTGCACACGAATTCGCTTATAAAACCCTTTGCAAAGAGTGCCGCCGGCATTCATTACAGCTCTAATTGTTAACTTGAACGGTTTGATTGACAGGCGTTGAAATCCGCTAAGAGAGTCGAGTATTCCCAAAGCTAAATTTGTTAACCAATCACAAGCGAGTGATCGTGGATACGCAAATTGCTATGCCGTCCGTTGTAAAACAATGCACTGCGAGTACATTTCGCGAAAGACAATAGCATTCTGGGCGATGGAGCATGCTCCCGCGGAAAAAATTTAAATTAAATTCTTCTGAAATGGCTGGAAATGCATTTAAAACTAACATGGTGTGGTGAAACTTATATACTTTCAGCAACAAAAAAAGCGGTGTTTTGAAACAAGAATAGTCAGTTTTCGGTGAAACGTTAACTAGAAAAGTAACTTCGATTTTTTTCAGTATTAACTGCTTTTTGCTGTTGAAAAGTAAGAGGGGGATGGGGGGGGGGGGGGGCTAAACCCCCGAGCTCCTCCCCCAGCGCGGTCCCTGCCAGAACTAGCCAAAAGAGAAGCTATAGTTAATGTATGCATCATGACGCTTAACAACAGACGTGAAAATTTTTGCATATAATTATTTTATCAACTCTAGGAGTGGAAGTCAACACAAACTGTACGCAATAACTGCGCGCAAACTCCGCGTAATAACATGCCCTGTAATTGCAATCGAAGATGCCAACGGGTATTTTTTCTTGCGAACATTGAGACAAAACAAAAAAAAAGACAAGTTACCAGTCGAATGTGAAATGGGGTGCGGGGGGGAAGTGGGTCTAAATCCCGCTCAGGGCAAATTTTCTTTCAAACATTTATTTTGAGGGGCTTATTTTCGGAGGGGCTTATACAAGGAGAGAAATTTGCGTTTCAAAATCGATTGGGCTAGCTTATAGTTAACAAACTCAAATTAAATAGAGATGAGACTGAGTTGCTTGCATCATTGGATAGTATCCTGGCTGGAGATTATCGTGTACGTCCGTCTAATACGGCCAGGAACATAGGAAGAGTTTTTGATCAAACTTCATTGCTGGAGGAGCATATTTAAAAAAGAAAGAATTTATCATGAAAAATTTGGCGGTTTAATTCATGTCTTTTGCATCGTACATATTTTGTACTGCACAAATACATTACATGTACCGCTCATCATTGAACATTTGGCTATCGCTAGTGAAGAGTGTTCTGTTTGTTGGCTAGTTTTGCCGTTTAGAGAAAGGAATAATTTTATACAGTTAAGTAAAAACATATCATTGTATTGTATTTACAGATTTGCAACGCACGAAATTACATTCTTTTCACAATTTCAGCCTCAGGTTTATTCTTAAAATATTCTTAAAATTTCAGCCTCTATATTCTTATAAAATATATTCTTATAAAAAAGAAAGAGTGTACACGTTATTTATTCTGTTGCGGATAATGAGTATTGGCTGTCAACAAAATATTGTGGCCGCTTCGCGTTTTCGAAGTGTCTGCGAGGAGGTTTAGGTAATTTAGTTGTTTAGTTTTGGACGACTGGCAGATTTATACTAAAACAATTCAATTATTCGCTCTCGATTTCTATCGCGTGATAGCTGATGGGGGCGCAGCCCGAATCAGCTATCACGCGATAGAAAAATCGAGAGCGAATAATAAAACAGTTATTTGATTCACCGTCGATTTCCAGGTCACGCAAACATCTAATTTTCTCCTCCACGCCCCAGTTATTACCGGGGTGACATGAGCTTTGAGTCTAATTTAATTACCCTTAAATGAAGAAAATATTTTCAAAACGGTTTTTCGGCTTAATTTAGTACAGTTTTGGTCAGTTTGAGTGACATTTCTTTACCCCGATCTTAAAATTTGTGTTTAGTGAGGGACTACTAAGGTTAAGTTCAAGTCGTGGATTCGTGTTAATCGTGTTAAAATCGGCTTTCGAACAATTTTGATGCAGATACGTGTTTTAGCCGAGCTCCTTGTCTTGTTAGCCTAAACAAGCATCCTTACTTCCTTACTCCAGAGCTACGTTTTAGCTTCTTTTACTTCCTTTCTCGACTGATTTTAGTTTTTAGACAGATTCCCGCAACATCAACACTCAATGTTTTCAGAACTTTTAAACACCACCAGTATTCCCCTCCCTGATTTGAATATGAAAAAGAACTTTGTGGCGAGCGCGATGCCGCTGGATTTGCCGGGTTGGAATTTCGCTACACTCTTTCTTTTTATAAGAATATATTTTATAAGAATATCGAGGCTGAAATTTCCGAAATTTTAAGAATATTTTAAGAAGAAACCTGAGGCTGAAATTGTGAAAAGAATATAATTTCGTGCCTTGAAAATCTGTAAATACAATACAATGATATGTTTATATTTGTTCTATAAAATAATCCCTTTCTGTAAACGGCATAACTGGCCAACATACGTCCTTAAACGGAAATGTCATAAGCTATAATTAAAAATATTACAAGAATATTTTCAGCCTAAATCGGCAGAAAAATAGGAATATTCAGCCTGGGCCGGAAAAACAATATTTTTTTTGTAAAAAAGAAAGATCGTAGTGGTAAACTCTACTCGGTTCCTTCCCTTTTTCGTGACTTTCGAAGTCGCCGGAAACAGGCTAACAAGATAAGGTTGAAGTAATTGATGTTACAAAATCGCCTCCGTAATTCCTAAACGACAGGTCAGGGCAGGAAGAATATATCGAATTTGAAATGCTTACCCAGTGCAACTTCATGATACCGGAGATTCAGCGTCTTATTTGGAAATAAAAACCCTGAGAAGTTAAAAGGGCAGTTTAGGAAGACTTAAAAAGGTCTCTCTTACCTCGATCTTAGAATTTGTGTTTAGTGAGCGAGACGAAGGCCTCGTTAAGTTCAAGTCGTGGATTAGTGTTAATCTTGAATACGTGTTTTAGCTGAGTTCCTTGAAGTGTTAGCCTAAACAAGCATCCGTACTTCTTTACTCCAGAGCCACGTTTTAGCTTCTTTTACTTCATTCACTCAACTGATTTTAGTTTTTAGACAGATCCCAGCAACATCAACACCCAATGTTTTGAGAGCTTCTAAACATTCTCAAATTTTAGCGATGAGTCATTAATCCCAGCTTAACGACGGCTGGTCAGGGCAGGAAGAAGATATCGGATGTGAAATGCTATACCCAGTGCAACGTCATGATACCGTAGTGGGGAAAGCGGAATTAAGCGTCTTATTTGGAAATGAAAACTCTGAGAACGTGAAAGGGAAGTTTACAAAGACTTAAAAAGGTTTCTCTTATTTCAAATTCCAACAGTTGTACATCTGTTGAGATGGCGGATGAACTTAGCTCCCGAAGCGTGTTCTTGATAGTCTTAGAATCCAGCTCTTTAATCGTGCTAAACATTTTGGCACTGCTGGGAAACATCCTAGTTTGTATTGCAGTCTACCGGAACACGAAGCTCCGTACAACCACAAACCTTTACATCATCGCACTGGCTGTAAGCGATCTGCTGTCCGCCGTTTTTGTTATGCCGTTTTCAACTGGAGTTCTCATCTCGGGAAGATGGCCCTTTGGTGAAACGTTCTGCAAAGTGAACGGATTTTTCACCGTATTTGCGATATATGTTTCACCCGCAACTATGGGGTTGACCGCAGTCAACAGATATGTGAGAATCTGCAAGTCGGATCGACTGTATCAACGGTTTTTCTCACAAAGGAAGTCCATCATCCTTCTAGCGTCTACCTGGCTTTTTGTATTTTTCTATTTAATTCTGATGGTTCCACTCACTGGTTTACAAGAGTTTCGCTTCGCCGCGAGCTATGCTCAGTGTTTAAACGTTCAAACGAATGAAGTGGTCAGGATTGTCCATTACGTAGTTGTCGTTGGTCTGTTTTTGGTCCTTCCGTTGGCCCTCACAGTATTCAGTTACCGGAAAGTTTTTGAGAAGATTCGAGAACATAACAAGGGACTGGCTCAGGCTCCACACGGACAAACAAGGTTTCGGCGCATAGGCTCACAGGAAATTCAAATTAGCAGATCTCTATTTGCCGTCGTGTTTGCATTCATGGTGTGTTGGGTGACTCTCTGGGTTGTCAACCTCCTAGCTCGTTTCCGTGCTGTGCCGCACATGCCAAGAAATGTCCAATTATTGTGCGCTTTCTTCTTGAGTCTGTCCAACACCATCAACCCATTCATCTACGCAGGGATGAATCCTTTGTTCAGGAGAGAATTTCAAAAAATACTTTGCTGCAGATGTGGAAGGTTACTTCAGGAAACTCCGCGCACGTCAAAAGACAGCTCAGTTTCACCGAAGGCACAAACGGAAGAAACAAATGAAGATGATCAAGAAGCTGTTACTCAGGAAGGTCGTGTACCAAGCAAAAACGGCGACGTTGAAAGCGGACAAGGAATAGAACTTGCCAAAATAAACTGAAAGCCATCAGTTGAAAATTAATCACACTTGTTGAACCGAGGATTATCGTCAGATGAGTCAGACTACTAGTAAATCGTGATACCGTTTGCTAAGGCGGAAATCATTTCTTAATCTTTTTCTGGTTGCATGGTAATAGTCGCAGTTTATTATTATTATTATCATTATCATTATCATTATCATTACTATTATCATCACTAGACATACCGGGTTATATTTTTCGCGCGGCCAAAACATCGAACTGATCCGGTTGATCGGTCTTCTTTCGGAAACCCCACAGAAACGCTTGCCACGCGTGCTAGAGAGGTAGATGGCATTTAACTTTGCTGGAAATATAGGTGTCTTAAAATAATGATGTTGTAAATTAAATAGTGTGATCTTAATGAACAATGACGTGAAATAAGGTACATAAAGTTAACGCGAATTTTCAATGACATGCATCGCTAATTTCCTATCTATAATGAGGTGGCTTTCGTTCACGGGCCAATCATAGCGTGTACTCAAATTCTGGTACACAGAACAAGGAATTCGGCGCTGCTTGCCAGACGTTACTAACGCAGACTAGATGCCGCTGGATTTGGGTTGGGATAATTTCGCTTACAGAAAACTGTACTTTGACTTCTCGCCTTTTTCGTTACTTTAGTGGTTGCACGTTTTGACTCGAAACACGGCAAAAATTCTAGTGCTCGTAGAGACCCAATATTGTGGAACGCTATCATACGTAACATACAAGAATTTGCGGACAAGAGCTACAAGTGTCTGGAAAAGACACTTCGATCTTGTGACCGTTTTAAATAACTAACATTCAGGGAGACTTTTAAGGACATTCATACATTTTGAGGGTCATCGGTTAGATGTCTAGCGTAACGGCGTATCGCCTTTCAACACAATTGATATTCTCTGTTTCATGTAAATAGTTGTTGGTCAGAGTCTTAACAATTAACTAACAATATATTTTTAAATGAATTATTTTACTATGTATATAGTTTATATAATGTTCATTTTGATTTTTAGGTGTTTTTTATTTTATTTGCACAGCCCCACAAGCTGTTAAGCTTTAATTTTTTATCGTGCTAAAATAAAGGCTGTCTGTCTGTCTGTCTGTCTGTCTGTCTGTCTGTTTCCCTGCCGGTTCGACGCTCTGACGAAGGGCTAACGCTCAAAACGTCAGCTTTTTTAATCTCTTTACTGTGGTCAATTTACATTATCAAGTCCGTTGATAAACCAAATTTTCGTGTTGCACTCCCCCACCGACGTAGCACCACAGTTACCTTAGAAACTAACCCCCTTTATTCATGAGATAAGATTAAAGTGCAATTGATATCACAAACTTGCCTGAAACTCCAAATGTTTTCCATGTCACTGACCCTTAGCGCATTCATGTAAGTAGGTAATCGTTCATTAATACAATGCAAATAGATAGAAGCCAAAATAGAGCGCTTAGAATAATATGCCCAGACAAGGCCCGCGCAGCAAGTTTGCAACTGGGGAAGCTCACTTCGAACTCGTCAAGAGTCAACTAGGGGGATCCGGGCTGAGCCTGCTTCCGCGGAAAAATTGCAGGCAAGAACTTGCAGTGAAGACATGATTTAGCGCTCACCAGCCGCGGGAATGGAACGACACAACTATGGGGATCGATTTAGAAAGCTTTATACTTTATAGTTCGGATTAACTGTTAGACTGAATTATGCTTTAATAATGAAACTCGTATAAAATTAGTTGGTCGATTTCTCCTATAAATGAAACTTAATGGAATCCATGGATCGAGTTCGATTAGCGAGAGCTCGATTAACTAAGCCGAAACGAAGCACGCACCCTATATTTTGCTTTATTTATTTAATGGTTTTGTGCAACTCAGTTTGCAGTACATGATTTTGGCCAGTACTGACTGCACACGAATTCGCTTATAAAACCCTTTGCAAAGAGTGCCGCCCGCATTCATTACAGCTCTAATTGTTAACTTGAACGGTATGATTGACAGGCGTTGAAATCCGCTAAGAGAGTCGAGTATTCCCAAAGCTAAATTTGTCAACCAATCACAAGCGAGTGATCGTGGATACGCAAATTGCTATGCCGCCCGTTGTAAAACAATGCACTACAAGTACATGTCGCGAAGGACAATAGCATTCTGGGCGATGGAGCATGCTCCCGCGGAAAAAATTTAAATTAAATTCTTCTGAAATGGCTGGAAATGCATTTAAAACTAACATGGTGTGGTGAAACTTATATACTTTCAGCAACAAAAAAGCGGTGTTTTGAAACAAGAATAGTCAGTTTTCGGTGAAACGTTAAATAGAAAAGTAACTTCGATTTGTTTTTAGTACTAATTGCTTTTTGCTGTTGAAAAGTAAGGGGGGGGGGGCTAACCCCCCCAGCCCCTTCCCCAGCGCGGTCTCTGCCAGAACTAACCAAAAGAGAAGCTATAGTTAATGTATGCATCATGACGCTTAACAACAGACGTGAAAATTTATGCATATAATTATTTTTATCAAATCTAGGAGTGGAAGTCAACACAAACTGTGCGCAATAACTGTGCGCAAACTCCGTGTAATAACATGCCCTGTAATTACAATCGACGATGCCAACGGGTATTTTTTCTTGCGAACATTAAGACAAAACAAAAACAAAAAAAGACAAGTTAGCAGTCGAAAGTGAAATGGGGTTTACCTCGGTGTAAAAACCTGGCGAGGTTTTCGTCTTATTTGGATATAAAAATCTTCAGAAGTTGAAACGGAAGTTTAGGAAGACATAAAAGATCTCTCTTATTCTAAATTCCGGTAGTTGTACTGACATCTGTTGACACTGTGCTGAGATGGCGGATGAACTTAGCTCCCGTAGCTGGGAAAAATCCTAGTTTGTATCGCAGTCTACAGGAACACGAAGCTCCGTACAACCACAAACCTTTACATCATCGCATTGGCTGTAAGCGATCTGCGTCTGCCCTTTTTGTTATGCCGTTTTCAACTGGAGTTCTCATCTCGGGAAGATGGCCTTTTGGTGAAACGTTCTGCAAAATGAACAGATATCTCACCGAATTTGCGGTGTGTGTTTCACCCGTAACTATGGGTTTGACCGCACTCAACAGATATGTGAGAATCTGCAAGTCGGATTGACTTTATCAACGGTTTTTAGCTCAAACGAAGTCCATCATCCTTCTAGCGTCTGTCTGGGTTTTTGTAGCCTTCTATTTCATCTTCATGTGTTTTTTCACTGGTTTTCAAGAGTTTCGTTTCTCTCCGAATTATGCTCTGTGTTTAAACATGCATCTGAAAAAAGTGAGCAAGATCGTCCATTACGTAGTTGGTGTTGGTCTGTTTTTGGTCCTTCCGTCGCCTCACAATATTCAGTTACCGGAAAGTTTCTAAGAAGATTCGAGAACATAACAGGGGACTGGCTCAGGCTTCTTACGGACAAGAGAGATTTCGGCGCATAGGTTCGCAGGAAATTCAAATTAGCAGATCCCTGCCGTTTGTCGTCGTGTTTGCATTCATGGCGTGTTGGGTGCCTCTCTGGGTTGTCAACCTCCTAAGTCGTTTAACTATTGTGCCGAACATGCCAAGAAATGTCCAGTTATTCTGCGCCTTTTTCTTGATTCTCTCCAACACCATCAACCTATTTATCTACGCAGGGATGAATCCTTTGTTCAGGAGAGAATTTCAAAAAATATTTTGCTGCAGATGTGGAAGGTTACTTCAGGAAACTCCGCGCACGTCAAAACACAGCACAGGCGGTTTCAGCGAGAAAGCAAACAGAAACCCGACAAGCGACGGTAACCAAGAAGCTGTTACTCAGGAAGGTCGTGTACTATGCCAAAACGGCGACAATGAAGACGTAAACGAACAGAACTTGCCAAAATAAACTGAAAGCCATCATTTGTAAAATTAATCAAACTTGTTGAACTGAGGATTGTCGTAAACCGCAACCAGTCAATCGTCACACTGTTTGCTAAAGCGGAAATCACTGATTTCGTAATCTCTTTCTAGCTGAACATTCTTCTAAGGGCTGTGAAAATTGCATCCTTTGTTTTTTTCATAAAATTTCAAAAAACTTTAAAGTCCGCAAAGGACTCCATGGTTTTTCATTTTCTTATAGCAACAATTTCTGTATCTGTAAGTTTTGCAATAAGCTTGTGCTCTCAAAACCTCATTACTTCCGCGATTTTAAGAGGATTAAAGAAAGAGGCGTTTTTTTCCGGAATTCCGTTCGAATTTACCCATAATGAGCCCATTTCTTGCGGAAAATGCTATTTTGGAAAAACACAAAATATTTTGGAAAACGTTTTAGGCTTTGCAACATTTCTATTAAAGAAAATCCGATATTTTTTTAAATTGAAGTTTGTCTAAAACGTTTTACGGCGGTCTGAAAGATTTGCAGAATAAGCTTCGTTTGATAAAGTAATTATAAGTGCCATTATATTGGTCATTAGCATGATCGATGCTTGGCTGCATTCAGATTGTATTCAGTTTACATTAGTAGGTGCAAGGTTTTACTGAAAGTCTTCGAAGCTTTTATTTTCGGCCGCATAGAAACGGACACTTTGAGTCCGAAAGAAGCGCTGTAGGTTTATGCACCGTTTGAATAAGATATTGCCCGGAGAAATTATGCTTGAAAGCAAACTTGCTTCGGAAAACTGCTCACCAGTTGCGTATTACTTGCGCTACCAGATTGTTCCAGCACAATGTTAAAGGAAAGTTAGCTAGAGAACGAACAAGGGATAAATCGAACGCACTGTTTTCGTATCAAAAAGAAAGCGAAAAGCAGTTAGATAATGTCAGCAATGTTTTAGGGTCAGTCATTGCTTATACAAAAATTGAGAACGAGCGCAGTAGTGTAAAGGATGAATTGTCAAAACTTATTAGAACACGCAGGGTATAATATGCAGCACAATGAGGAATGTTCAGTTGTTCCGAAGATATTTTCTCGTTTAATAGCACATTGAACTTATCATGCATATGAAGTATTAACCAGTATTTCAATGCCAAAGAATACGTTAACAAGTAATATCGATAATTTTTGTGTTAATTCAGTATTTAACAACTGCACTATCAACTTTTGCTACGAGAAAAAGTAATATTTGCAGGTATATATACGATTAGAGTCTGTACAATAGAAAGGTGAAATTCTCAATGCAGTTTATTATTCTTTATTATATCAAACTTGTGATTGATTTAATTCATAAACTTTGTACAAATTTACAGGGCTCGTCTTTATTTAAGTTAAGCATACTAATGAGGCGAGTTAGAGATCTTTATTAAAGTTAATCCTATTGATAATTGTTGGGGCCGTAGACGGGGATTTGTCTTTAACGCCATCTTGAAGAGGCACTTGATGCCTTTGTGAGATGAACCTTGTAGACGGGTAAATCCGAAACGTCGCGATCCACATTTGTGACTCAATCGTGAATTAAAAGATTAACTCAGCTATCATTTGAAACCACGATGACGAACACCTTTCATCAGAATATCGTAAATCCCATAGTTTTCATCTTTTTGAGTTTCTACGTAATACATAAAATATGAGCGGGAGACCATTAAAACGGCGGGCCGCAGGCGAGCCGTTTTAAAGACGATAAAGGTCTGAGGAGAATATTTTACAGATTTTATCTTACTTGTGAAATGAAACAATAGATTGTGTTTGTCGTGTTTGTCATGTTAATCAATAGAGATCTGTATCAAAGTTAATGCATACTAATTAGCTGAGCAGGACCCTTTTATGAAAGTTAATGATTTGCATTGGGGTTTAGAGAGGTATACATGTGACTCAAATACTATCCGTAGATTGGTCATAAGTGTTATGAATTATTAATGAATTTTACAAATGAACATGGTCTTGGTAACGGGTTGAACATGCAATTTCCTACCATAATTCACTAGATGTTTTATTTCCTTGCCTTAGTTTGAAAGTAGTTTCGAAATTGGTTACCAGTGGAGGGTTATTTTCAAAATGGAGCTGGATTATGAAGCCATAAAATTTCGGTAATAAACCAATATCGTTAGTGACATCTGTATAGCTTTTTGAGAATCATCCTGAGAGTGAGCCGTTATAGTCAACTGAGAGTACTTTACACTGGGTATGCTTATGCATCGGAGGAAAATAACTGGAAAACTGTTCAAGGCTTATTGTCAGTTTTAGTTGTGTATCAAATGCATGTTTGGACTTTAATGTCACTGCGATTTTAAATGGTTTTGACACCAAGGAAACTGGTATTTACTGTTGTTATTTTCAGGGCTATGCTAAACTCTGTGACTCATATTACTGTTTTTGAAGATATTATTAAGTTTTGAATAACAATTCTGCAACTCAATTTACAACTTACAGCATTGCTGATTTTCATATCTGTCAAATTTCAGGTAAACATTCTAGAAATTTTGGTCAACGTTGTACATTTGTGATTTTTGAATTAATGTTCTGCCCGGATACGGAGAGCAAAAGTGAAGATTTGACGTACGAAATTGCCCCGCAAGAATGGCAGACGGGCAGTGATGGTGAGGAGCAGGCACTGCGAAGATGTGAACGATCTCGAGGCAGACCACGAAGAAGCAGACACAAGATGAGAAACAATTTCTAAAGCAATTTTATACATTCGAAGCCATAAGAATATGTGATATTATTACATTAATTTAGTATTATAACATGAATTTGCATGGTTATTTCACAGGTTACTGTTGCACGCCAAGTATGCTGT
Organism: Pachyseris speciosa; assembly: GCA_016490735.1. Classification (NCBI taxonomy): domain Eukaryota; kingdom Metazoa; phylum Cnidaria; class Anthozoa; order Scleractinia; family Pachyseridae; genus Pachyseris; species Pachyseris speciosa. Next base: position 1,112,283 of record JAEMWC010000103.1, on the reverse strand, counting down.
GGATACCTCTCAAGAGTGTCGTATTGTCTTGCAATCACCAGACACAGATGTTCTCGCTCTCAGCGTAGCCCATTCTCCTGTTATCAACTGCACTGAATTTTGGTTTAAGACTGGCGCAATCTCGTTCCCAGAGTCCTAAGGCTCTTTGGCCAGCAGTTAGTCGCCAGTAGTGACTCTGGGATAATGGAGCGCCATTTTCCAGAAAATCTGGGGTAAAACAATGGAAGCCGTTACGGGCTTTTACGGGCCAGCCAATCAGTAAATTTGATTTTTTTCCATTATCCCAGAGTCTCTCCTGGCGACTAACCACTCGCCAAAGAACCTGAGGACTCTGGGTACGAGACTGAGACTGGCGTGAAAGACCACCTTCGTTATGTTCCAGTTCATGCGGTATGGCAAGAGCTAGGCGAGAAGATGTGCCGTACCCTTCCGGCTTTCCATGCTATTACAGGCTGCGACTCAACCAGCGCCCTTGCCGGAATTGGTAAGGAGAAGGGATGGCAAGTGCTATCAAGAAGTGAACGCACCAAGAAAGTCTAATTCTCCTCGGTGCCCAGCAAACCCTGAGTGATGACGTCGCTTCCAAATGTGAAGCTTTTACGGCTGTGATCTGTATCCAAGCTCCAGGAAGACGTCACGTACTGCGGATGAATTGAGATATTTCCTGTTCTGTCGGAAAAAGCAGAAGAACGAGCTGCTCCCGCCTACATCTGACAGCTTACTCCAGCACTTGAAACGTATGAACTACCAAACGTTTGTTTGGAGAAAGGCTCTAACTGCAATGCAGCATCTTCCACAGCCAGAAAGTAATGGATGGGTGCGAGAAGAACCCTCGCTGAAGCCGCTGAGCCAGCGCTGAGTAATCTGTTGGAATTAACAATGTGAAGTTTTCGAAGGAAATATAATGACCATTAGAATCAAGAAGGTCGTTTCCAAATGCCTGTGCTAGCCCAGGCTCTATAAAAAATGGACTTTCCACTTATCCTAATAAAATGATTATTGTGAATGATTTATGAAATGAATCATATATGAACTGCGGAAATGAAATCAAATGAAGAATGATCCTCGCAGTTGTGAACGCAATTTATGCAATTGCGAAAAGAAGCCTGAAAAAAATATTCAGGACTTCAACGGGGTTTGAACCCGTGACCTCGCGATTACCGGTGCGATGCTCTAACCAACTGAGCTATGAAGCCACTGACGTTGGGAGCAGGTCAATTGTGGGTTCATATGTTCCCGTGAAAGAAATGAGTGTGAATGATTTATGAAATGAATCATATATGAACTGCGGAAATGAAATCAAATGAAGAATGATCCTCGCAGTTGTGAACGCAATTTATGCAATTGCGAAAAGAAGCCTGAAAAAATTTCAGGACTTCAACGGGGTTTGAACCCGTGACCTCGCGTTCACAACTGCGAGGATCATGCTTCATTTGATTTCATTTCCGCAGTTCATATATGATTCATTTCATATATCATTCACACTCATTCCTTTCACGGGAACATATGAACCCACAATTGGCCTGCTCCCAACGTCAGTGGCTTCATAGCTCAGTTGGTTAGAGCATCGCACAGGTGATCGCGAGGTCACGGGTTCAAACCCCGTTGAAGTCCTGAAATTTTTTCAGGCTTCTTTTCGCAATTGCATAAATTGCGTTCACAACTGCGAGGATCATTCTTCATTTGATTTCATTTCCGCAGTTCATATATGATTCATTTCATAAATCATTCACACTCATTTCTTTCACGGGAACATATGAACCCACAATTGACCTGCTCCCAACGTCAGTGGCTTCATAGCTCAGTTGGTTAGAGCATCGCACCGGTAATCGCGAGGTCACGGGTTCAAACCCCGTTGAAGTCCTGAATATTTTTTTCAGGCTTCTTTTCGCAATTGCATAAATTGCGTTCACAACTGCGAGGATCATTCTTCATTTGAAAATGATTATTCCAAAGTATTTCTTCTTTCTTTTTATCTGCGTTAACGGGAGTTTTCGAATGAAGTTCTTGCCACACAGCTAGGATGCTCTTGTAAAAAAGGTAAAAGATATGCCAGACAAACTTTTTCAAACTGTAAGTTTGGTCAGACAGATCTTCCACCTTTTTACAAGAGCATCTTAGCTGTGTGGCAAGATAATCAGAAAATGTCAAGGCGCGGGCGGCACGATTTTGAGGGTTTTGCTATCTATCAGATAAGGTCTTCCCGCTATTACCCCATACAATACTGCAATCAGAATTGTAGACATGAAGAAGGAATGCAAGACCTGATTCTTTTCATGGCGCTAACTCCAGGGGAAACCTTTTTTACAAGTTCGCCAATGGGGCAATTCCATGTAAGGTTTTCATCAATAAATACTCCGAGTGATTTAGTAGCGGAGACCCGATTTATCGGAGTACTGTCGATTTCCACGGCCGATGGAACCGGAATAATTCCGGCGGTTTTTGTCATGTTCAAAGTGAGTTTATTCGCAATAAGCCAAAGACTACTATTTTGTAAATTTGTGTCGAGAGGAGGCTGAATGGAGCCCATATCACTACTAACGCTTGACAAATGGGCGTCGTCCGCATACATTCTAGCCTCTGTATTAGTTAAGCAGTTTGGAGGGTCGTTGATGTATAAAAGAAATAACAACGGACCTGGAGAGCAGGGATCGATGGCACAGTGGTGAGAGCACTCGCCTCCCATCAATGTGGCCAGCCTTCGATTCCCGGACTCGACGTCATATGTAGGTTGAGTTTGTTGTTGGTTCTCTTCTCTGCTCCGAGAGGTTTTTCTCCGGGTACTCCGGTTTTACCCTCTCCTCAAAAACCAACACTTCTAAATTCCAATTCGATCCGGAATGCTCAAGTGTTAAATACATGAGTCCCCGGCTCGGGAGATTGGGCAACCACTCCCACGCTATCGTCTTAAATAAACTGATTTGATTTGATAAGATAGTTCCTTGGTGGATACCACGGTCAAGGGTATAGGTTTCAGAAAGAGAACCATTCACAAAAACATTTTTGCGAGCGGTTATATGATGGTATGATTCAAACCATTTATGCATGTTGTACTGTATTCCATACAGACACAGTTTAGATAAAATGATGGAATGGTCGACAGTGTTTACAGCATTTTTTAAATCTAACAACCGACAGCGTTGATATTCCAACGGCCGATCTTGAAGGCCCAACTATCATTGGCTTCAATTAAATGTTGTGATCAGATAGATATGCATAAAGTTGATCCAAAACCATTCTAAATACAATGCTTCGATGATGATGACGATGATTACTATTATTCATTATCTCAGAGGGAAAACGCTGATGAAACGGTTTAGAATTCGACATATAGTCAGAAAACCCCAGAAGGGACTCATGGAAGCATCTTTTGCAGAAAGTGAAATCAAATGAGCAAAGACCGTGAGCTTCTAAAACATCTTTCCACTATGGTGAACTTTCTGTGCAGTGGTGCTTGGTCAGTTACTCAAATTAAGCATGCATTGGAAATTCGAGTCACATCCTTTTCTGATAAGAAAAAAGGAAGCGAGAAAACTGAAAAACTGTCTTGATGCTAGACTGCAAAACAGCCGTATTTTTGCGTTGGTCGAATGCGACGTCTTGTCGAGCGAAAGGTCTGGAGCGAGGGTGAAAACGTAGAGTGAGACTGGGGAGAGACACTGCGGGCGTGTGAGGCTCGCGTGCTTCGCGCGTGAGAATTCACACATTCGCAAAACGAAAATAAAAACCGACTGTTTTGCAGTCTATCTTGATGCTTTATATGGTTGATAACTGACGCGTAGCTTAAAAAAATTGAACTGAAGACCACGACCGCCTTTTCTACCTTGTTTGAAAGTCTTAGCATAGAGGGGTGGATCAATATGTTGTGAATTGACTCGCGCAAAAATGCAAAACAAGATAACAGCTGTTATTTCCTGCAGATGAAAATCACATAACGCTCCCTTTTACTTTTATCGTTGTGTTTGTAAACTTCATTATTGCGAGCAATAGTGAACCTGTTGAAAATGAAGAGAATATTTGAACCTTTTCTTCCGATAATCGTGTGAACATCAGTTTCGTGAGACTAATTTAGATGAGTTTTTTTTTTTGGACGTTTCCGTTGGCACTAAAAGTAATAGCTGTTCAGGGCTTTTCACTATTTAATGTGACGGCGCGATTCGTGTTCATCGTGTTGGTTATTTTATTGCTATCTTTTTCGACAAAACAGAAAATCGATCATCATCTTACAAATTTGCTGTGACGGTGCGGTTGGTGTTACTTGCGGTAGTTATTTTGTCGCTATCTTTTTCGACCGTGAGGGAATCGATCTCCATCTTTAGAGGAAGTTTTTTCTTTGCATTTCGTCCTAATATTTAGTTGCGCTGAACTAAGTCGAGTAGTTCCGTTACTGACGCCGTTGAAAGACAGAAATGAAATTGAAAGAAAGTTGCTAAAAAGGAGCCCTTTGATGTTGTCTGTTGACAAGGAAATTTCACGAAGTGGAGAATAGTTCGTGTCAGTTGTTGCTAAACGAACTTTTTGACGAATTTTTGTTTTAATGGCCTTTGTATCCCGCAGTTAGCACAGCTGTTCCAGGCGGGTTAGCTACTTGTAGGCGGGCTAACTGCAGGTCGATTACTTCCAATTCCGGGCGCGATCCATTCAACCAAACTTTTCGAAATTTCGGTTCAAAACTAAACGAATCAGTTCGGTCCAACTGGAAAAGTGTCTGAAAATAAGGTCCACCTCTCGAGATGGACCACTTTTTCTGAAATTCCGCCAGAATACTTTGGCTGAATGGATCGCGCCCCTTCAGGTTATGCTTGCAAGGCTTCCACACTAGTTTGACCGCGTACCTTTCGAAAAAAAAAACAGAGTAGAAGCCAAACTAGAGCGTTTAGAATTATATTTCCAGAACTACCTTGAAGGGACGCTACAGTTAATGCAGGCATCACAACGCTTTACAACAGACAGCCAAAATTTATGCATGGAATTGTTTCTGAATCAAATCTATGGCACCGCCGTACCATAGATAACCCTAACACCAAATCTAAACCTACCACAGTCGCGGAACATTTCCTCTCCTCTCCTAACCACACTGCTAATGACATGCAATTAATCCCCATTGAGAAAATATTTTCTAACAGAGACTCAATCCGTAAGGCCAGGGAAGCTTTTTTAATTTCAAAAGGCAGAACAATTGATCCTGAAGGTCTTAACATCCGCGAGAAACATATTAGTTAATTTTTTCTTATAAGTTTACCTTTTTCTAGTATTTTATTTTACACTGTCAATCATTTTACTTTTACGTGTTTCCGGTATATAACTACATAAACACCCCTTCCAATGTAAATTCTCATTGTACCTGAAGAAGGCTGGTTTGGCCAGCCGAAATATAGTACACAAAAATTAAAACCATTCTACGTTGTATCGGCCCTTGCTTTTATACTCCCCATAATTTAAGGTCCCTTCGGGAAATTTATGCTGAAAGCAAGCCACTGGTCTAGAAATGTTCATTGGGACCTAGTAGACATGAAAAGTTTTGGTGGCAACTTTGCAACTTGCTAAGACGGGATATATGAGGGTTCCAATTTCTGACCTATGCAGGCCAGCATGGAAACGAGGCTGCATTATCTGCATTAATCCTTAACATCTTCCGTAAAGATACACCTTTACTTACCAAAATTGCCCACAATATATAATTCGCCGTTCTTAATTGATTTTTGGTAAATTTTTATTTAATTGGTGGTCACGTGACCTTGTAGCATGGAAACGAGGTTAGAATAGAAAACTCCTTATAATTTTCATGTACATGAACCGTTGATTATCAAACGAGACTACATTATGACATTCGATACTCTTAGTTGTTTTAAGTACATTTAGATCTTAATTAAAATAATAATCACGTGACCCGATCAACATGGAAACGAGGCTGTCAGAAAGAACTTCTCCAAGTCAAATACATTTCTGGAATATTCTGGAACAAATCCGTGATTGCTGCAAAATTGGAGATTTAAAGCCAGTAACAAGCACTCATGATAGATACCAAATTGTTTTGTCCTCAGCAAGAAGGAAAGAGTGCCTTTACAGCTGGAGCAACCCTGTTCCATGAAGGTGTCTGAAGGACTGGTTGGTATCACACTGAACGAACTTTTACCTGAATTCTTCTGAGCTTCAACCTCAGACAAAACTAGTTGGGACAGATTAGAAAAATACCGAATTCTTGTGACATTGTGACTAAAATAAAAACCCTCAATAAATGATCATGAATTGCTGTTGTGTCTTCTCCTCTCTTCTAAAGCTATTTTGGGTAAAACAAGAATTCTATGCATCGAGAAAAACAACATTGAATAGGGAGTGGGGAAAAAGGCGACTCTGTTCTAGGGGCCGTTTCTCGAAAGCCCCGTAACTGTTTTCGGGCCCGAAAAGCCACTTCAAAAACTAAGATCCATCTATTCTAAAAAGCTGGCCTTTAACTATGATTTCAAGATACAAAAAGGCAAATTTGTTGCAAAATTTCGTGCCCGGAAACGTCTTCGTTTTTAAGATATGAAGAAATTGTGGCACCCGAAATAGACCCTTAAGCTATAAGAAGTTCATCTATTCGGATTCCCTAGCTGAAATTTTAATAGCCCGAAAATGTTAGGGAACAAAATCTTCCTTTGAGAAAATGCAAGCTGAACTTTCCACGACTTTCTAAGAAACTATTTTCTTTCCGAAAATGCTAGCTGACGTTTTTGGCTGTCAAAAACAGCAATTATGACCTTTCCGAAAACCTCAGGGGCTATGATTTCTCAATTGCGAATCTTATAGGCCAAATTTTAGTTACGAAAATCCGAGTGTACTCTTTAATCGACGCCGAAAGCCGAAGGCGAATTACCTTCCACCGAACAGATATCTACCGAAACTTGTCGTTGGGTGCCGCTGCAGTATCGCGCATTATTTAAAAAAACGCGGAAAGTGTTGCAAGGCAAATTCAAAGCCTTGAAGGAAGTAAGGAGACCGGCCATGAAGAAGTCGATTTGAAGATGATACTGCATGCCCTCAATGTCATTGGTGATGATGCCACGGACTTGTCCATTCATTCACAAGACAGCGATATCCTTGTACTAGCCATAAGATGCTATTCATAGATGTGTTCCAGTAACCCATTTTTCACTGGAAGGGGTGTATATCAGTGTAAGTTACAACCAATCGTGGAAGCCCTCCGTCCTACCAAGACAGCTGCGCTGGAGTTTCAGGAAGCCGACGATTCCATCCTGTGTACCCCTGGTAATCTTGGTCGAAAGGAATAGCCCGATGGCGACATCAAAGGTGGAATTCAAAGGTTTTTCTGCCAACTTTATCTACCGAAGACAAACCAAACAACTCGGTTAAAGAGCTCAGGTAGTTGCTCCTTAGTCTGACCAACATACGCTGCACTGCACCAAGCTATACCCCATGCTCATTTTCAGTTCATGGTTTGGAACAAGGATGTTGTACCAAATCCTGTGCTGCCGTCACCGTGGGATTATGGACGGGCAATGGAGAACGAGGGGTGGACACGTGTAACGACCACTCTTGGTACCGGCTCCAGAGAATAAGAGACTTTCGATTCGCTTCGGTTTGATTTGCCGGTTTCGATTTGATTGATTCAAAGTGAAGGTGCTCAAAAAAGAGACGCTTGTTCAATCGATACAGGGCTACAGTACTGGATTTCTGTGTACAGACCACTGCAGTTGTTCTGATAATAGTGAATGCGAGAAATAGAAATCGAAGGCTTCATCAGACTGACGATGACGAAAGTGATGAGGACGAGAGCAGCAATGAGTCAGAGTCTGAATAAACTGTAAATATTCATTTGTAGAGAATGCTGGAAAACTTCATATATTTCATGTGGCATATATATTTGTATCTCTTTGAGCGTTATAACATTGGTCATCTTCTCGGTTCATGTGTCTATGAAGCCTCTTTGTATGAGGTCTGTCTAAACATTTGTTTCTTTCTCGGGCATTTTAAAGAACAGGGTCTTCGTCCAGAGACAGACTTCCTCAACAAACGTAGACATTGTCACTGGCAAAATAATTTGGCGTGTCTATTGCGAGTGGTTGTCACCGGCTTTAAGGTGGGTTAAGGCGAATTGGAGTGAAATTTTAAGGAGTTTAAAGAAGGGATTAAAATGTACAAAAATGTTTTGAAACACCACCAGACAGTTCTTTCTCTCACCCTCGTTTCCATGTTCATCGGGTCACGTGATAACTATATTAAATCAAAATCTACTCAAAACAACTCAGAGTATCGATTGTCAAAATGTGGTCTCGTTTGGTAATCAACGGTTCATGTAGTTGTATATTCTAAACTCGTTTCCATGCTACAAGGCCACGTGACCACCAGTTAAATAAAAATTTACCAAAAATCAATTAAGAACAGTGAATTATATGTTGTGGGCAAGTTTGGTAAGCAAAGGTGTATGTTTACGGAAGATATAAAGAATTTTCTAATGCAGCCTCGTTTCCATGCTGACCTAAATAGGTCAGATATTGGAACCCTCATAAATTCCGTTTTAGCAAGTTGCAAAGTTGCCACCAAAACTTTTCATGTCTACTAGATCCCAATGAACATTTCTAGACCAGTGGCTTGCTTTCAGCACAAACTTCCCACCGGAGTACATTTGCTCCCAGACTAGCCCCTGAGGTTTTCGGAAAGGTCGCATTTGCTGTTTTTTTGCAGTCAAAAACGCGATCAGCTAGCATTTCGGAAACAAATAATTGCCTAGAAAGTTCATGGAAATTTCATTTCAGCTAGCATTTTCTCAAAGGAAGAGTTTGTTCCTTAATATTTTAGGGCAATTAAAATTTCAGCTAGGGAATCAGAACAGATCAAATTCTTCTGGCTAACGAAAACCGATCCGATCAGACTTCAAACACGATAAGGTACTTAAAAATGTCGTTCCACAGCTTTCGTTGATTTGGCTCGTTGGCTGCCCCTGTCCAGCCCTGTTTATCCATCTTTTATTCTTGTTATTCTCAGTTTTAAATGATGACACTCATCGAAAGTGAAATGCTACACCAAGTACAAAGTCATGATACCGCAATTCAGCGTCTTATTTGGACATAAAAATCCTCAGACGGCTGAAACGGAAGTTTAGGAAGATCGTTAAAAAGGTTTCTTATTCTAAATTCCAACCATGAGTCGTGCATCTGTTGAGATGGCGGATGAACTTAGCTCCCGAAGCGTGTTCTTGATAGTCTTAGAATCCAGCTCCTTCATCGTGCTCAACATTTTGGCACTGCTGGGAAACATCCTAGTTTGTATTGCAGTCTACAGGAACACGAAACTCCGTACAAACACAAACCTTTACATCATCGCACTGGCTGTAAGCGATCTGCTGTCCGCCGTTTTGGTTATGCCGTTTTCAACTGGAGTTCTCATCTCGGGAAGATGGCCTTTTGGTGAGACGTTCTGCAAAGTGAACGGATTTATCACCGTATTTGCGATATATGTTTCACCCGCAACTATGGGTTTGACCGCACTCAACAGATATGTGAGAATCTGCAAGTCCGATCGACTGTATCAACGGTTCTTCTCGCAAAGGAAGTCCATCATCCTTCTAGCGTCTGCCTGGGTTTTTGTATTTTTCTATTTAATTCTGATGGTTCCACTCACTGGCTTACAAGAGTTTCGCTTTGCCCCAAGCTATGCTCAATGTTTAAACGTTCATACCAATGAAGTGGCCATGACTGTCCATTATTTTGTTGTTGTTGGTCTGTTTTTGGTCCTTCCGTTGGCCCTCACCATATTCAGTTACCGGAAAGTTTTTGAGAAGATTCGAGAACATAACAAGGGACTGGCTCAGGCTTCTTACGGACAAACAAGGTTTCGGCGCATAGGCTCACAGGAAATTCAAATAAGCAGATCTCTGTTTGTCGTGGTGTTCGCATTCATGGTGTGTTGGGTGACTATCTGGGTTGTCAACCTCCTAGCTCGTTTCCGCGCTGTGCCGCACATGCCAAGAAATGTCCAATTATTGTGCGCTTTCTTCTTGAGTCTGTCCAACACCATCAATCCATTCATCTACGCAGGGATGAATCCTTTGTTCAGGAGAGAATTTCAAAAAGTACTTTGCTGCAAATGTGTAAGGTTAGGTCAGGAAACTCCGCGCACGTCAAAAGACAGCACAGGCTCACCGAAGGCACAAACGGAAGAAACAGATGAAAATGATCAAGAAGCTGTTACTCAGGAAGGTCGTGTACCAAGCAAAAACGGGGACATTGAAAGCGGACAAGGAATAGAACTTGCCAAAATAAACTGAAAGCCATCAGTTGTAAAATTAATCACACTTGTTGAACCGAGGATTATCCTCAGATAAGCCAGACTTACTAGTAAATCGTGAAACCGTTTTCTGAATCGGAAATCATTTCTTAATCTTTTTCTGGTTGCATGGTAATAGTCGCAGTTTATTATTATTATTATTATTATTATTATTATTATTATTATTATTATTATTATTATTATTACTATATTTAACACTAGACATACCGGATTATATTTTTCGCGAGGCCAAAACATCGAAAATCTGGTTGCTCGCTCTTCTTTCGGAAACCTCACAGAAACGCTTGCCACGCATGCTAGAGAGGTAGATGACAAATAACGATGTTGTAAAATAGTGTGATCTTAATGAACAATGACGTAAATTAAGGTTGATAAAATTAACGCGAATTTTCAATGACATGCATCGCTAATTTCCTATCTATAATGAGGTGGCTTTTGTTCACGGGCCAATCATAGCGTGTACTCAAATTCTGCCGGGTACACAGAACAAGGAATTCGGCGCTGCCTCCCAGACGTTACTAACGCAGGCTAGATGCCGCTGGATTTGGGTTGGGATTTCTCTTACAGAAAACTGAACTTTGACTTCTCGCCTTTTTCGTTCCTTTAGTTTGTATTGCTCGTAGAGACCCGATATTGTGGAACGCTATCATACGTAACATACATGACTTTGCGGACAAGAGCTACAAGTGTCTGAAAAAGACACTTCGATCTTGTGACCTTTATAAAGAACTAACATTCAGGGAGACTTCTGTATCGACTGCAGATTCTAGAAGTAAAGATTTTAGCTACTTTTAAGGACATTCATACATTTTGAGGGTCATCGGTTAGATGTCTAGCGTAACGGCGTATCGCCTTTCAACACAATTTGATATTCACTGTTTCATGTAAATAGTTCTTAACAATTAACTAACAATTAATTTTTAGATTAACGATTTTACTGTGTATATAGTTTGTATAATGTTCATTTTAATTTTTAGATTTTTTTGCTTTTATTTGCACAATCGAAGATGCCAACGGGTATTTTTTCTAGCGAACTTATAGACAAAATAAATATAGAAATTCCTTCATTATGCATTTTGCGGCAAGAGCCAAGAGGAACTAGATTTCAGTTCAACCATGCTGCCAGATGTCATTTTTAAGAAACGCTTTATCTATCTATTATTCTTGTTATTCTCAACTTTTAACGATGGGACTGTCTCGCTCATTTTGTACATGGCTGTGTCCAAAGTGTCGTAGACAGAACTCAAAGCCATACTTTATTATTATTATTATTATCAACTTTATTAACTATTTGACAAAATAAAAATACAAAATGGTCGCTTCCCGCAAATAGCATTGGCTAGTCGAGGCGGGAAGCGACAGGAGAGAATAGGTTTACATTACAGCCTGTCAAATTTGTACAAAGTATGAAGAAAAAAATTGAAAAGTAGCCATTAAAGTATTAACATAACAAGTGGAAAAGCAATAGAGGTATAATACTTCGCTTGCAGAATACATAAGATAACATTACAGAGTAAGTGCAAAAAAAGGGAATAAAATAGTAATAATAAATATATACGTAACCGCCATCATTACAACTTTAACACAACAGAATAACCGCAGAATTAACCGTCATTGTGAAATGTAGATGTAAGTTTCTGAATTATGGAAGGCGATTCAATGTAAATATCCTCAGAAGCCAGAAAAGACAGAGGCATATTGTGGATTTCTGTTTTAAAACGCTTACGAGGGAGCTCACGTGTGGTGTTATTCAGAGAATTCCATTATTCAGATTCTGAGGTTTTACCAAGTTCTTAATTATTATTTTGAGCCCCTATTTAATTCTGGAATATTTTCATCGCACTCCAATAAATCTGGACCTTCCAAGCGAAACAACAATAGAAGATTAAAGGACGTTCCAAAGCACAATAGAAGGAAACTAACCTGCATGACAATGAACTGTCGAAGCGTTAAAAACAAAATAGCTGACATCGCTGCTGTAATAGATCAATATAAACCTGATATCATCTTTGGTACTGAATCCTTGTTAACTTCGAACATCGAAAGTAACGTAATATTTCCAAATGGCTACAAAATTTTCAGAAAAGACCCGGTCCTGATGACTGCCACGGCGGAGGTGTTTTCCAGGCAGTGAAAAACGATATTATAATAACACATCGCTCAGACCTGGACACCGACTGCGAAATTATTTGAACCTAATGTCAGCTAGCAGACAAGAAAACAAAATCACTGCTTTTTGGATCATATTACTGACCAAATTCCTCCAATGTTACAAGCCTCGATGAGCTAGATGCATGATTGTTAAAACTTGGGAACAGCGTGTATAAAAATAACATCATTGTTTCTGGTGATTTCAATGCTCCTGATATTTCAGGAGTGCTCAGTGGAGCCAATATACCAAATAGCCGCTCCGCATGCAGCATGACGCTGGCTGGGAAGTATCGTATCCATAACAAATAACTTGCTGGGAATTAGTTATGAATTTTTGCTTGCTGGAGGCTGTTTTACTGGAACAATTGTTGGCTGGAAAAAACACACCACGCCCACTTCCTGGCTCACTATGACACCTTGAAAGGAAATTTACTGGGACAAAAATTACCTGTGTTTTGTTTGTATAATGGGTCACGCGGCCTGGTCAACGCCGATCATTTGTGCCGTGGAAAGACAATAAACGCAAAAACGCGTTCATTCAGCATGACATCTGTTTCTGGATAACCTCTTCCGCGCCCCTTTTACGTCAATGTCAATTGTAGTGAAAAACAAGGGTCTCGTTTTTCATAAGCCACGCGGTGTGTCCTGTATAGAGCTTCATTTTGAGCTTGTAAAATCATAAACAGTTTTCAGGAACACATTTTTGGGATCGGTACCTGTATTTTGCTCTAAAACGGTAAGTTTCGCTTCTTCGCTAACGGGATGGTACAAGTGTTAGAAATGTATTCCATCATTTAAGGTTCTTTCGCAGAAAATTCCAGTTTATGATAGATCGCGCGCAAACTTAGCAACCGAATTTTCAGATATTTCAGTTTTAGAGCAGCAAAATGTTTGTTTGTGCTATTTAAGCAGTGTAATTGGCGGATGGAAGTTGTTTCGAATCATTGTACAGCTGAATGCATTTTGGAAATTTGTAAGTGGATCATACACGCTGATCATATTCACTAAAATTACATACTGTTTTTTTTTTTCTTCATTTAGCTCAGACCAACAACGCTGTTGCGCCTCTGGGTGAGCTATTAATTGATACCCAGTGAGTTGATAAAGGACAGTTAACTGACAAGCCAGGGTAAGAATAAATTATTTTATGGCTAAAATTTGCTTGCATGCATCGCGGTTATTCAGTGCAAGCCACCAACCCAACATGCGAGCCATGGGGAACTTTTGTCACTTCTGCGTTAGTGCTAAAAAATTGCTTACGCCAACATCGAAATTGCAAGCCTGTGAATTACAATGTGAAATACTCATGGTTAAAAATGTTATATTCTCCAAGTAACTTTAGCAGCGCTTCCAAACAAGTTTAACTACCATTCAATACGCCTTTCAATAACATGCGAACATTTCGTTTCGTGCTGCCAACAATCGTTAACATAACGGACAGCTACATGTAAAACAAACAAAAGGGATCGAAATCCTCCAATCAAAACTCAGCAACATGACCTGTTGAACCCCTTGAAACAGCGCACAAGTTGACCGAGAGTTCCGAAACTTGATTGACAGCAGTGTAAAACGCATTTTCAGTGGCGCATCATTCTCCAACTCCATAATTCTCATGTTATTAAAAGGCTCAGGAATTTCGAATGGTGAAATTATGACTATACCGACAACCAGAAAATAATTTTTTAAAAAAAGCACAAAAAGGCTCTCGTTCCTGTGACTCGTTGTCTTGCTCATGACATCAGTTAATCATGTCACCAAACTAGCAAATATTTCACTTGAGTCAAGTAAACCTTTCTCTCCGATCTCATTCCAGTCAGACATCAGTTTTCCCCTACCTTATACATCGGCAGCGGTAGATGAGATTGCTTTATTACATTTCTATAATCTGGCCAGATATTTTTGGTTTTCACAAATTAAAGATTCTGAGTTCATTTCGAGCAGATTTTTTATTTCTTAAATTATAGCAGATTTGGAGTTCAAAGATTGTTTCATTTCGTTTCTCACGTTCATTGTAATTGTGTTGTTGTCGGTTTCCTCTCTCCACGAAAACCAACCTTCCCAAATCAGGATACAGTAGACGAGAAGAGAGGCTATGTGGATGTCCACTGCCGTAAACGCGATTTGATCGTTTGAAAGCTCGTGTGCGTATGCATTCGTCGATCAAACAGGAGAAATGTCGCTGCCTTCCTGGGACGGCAAGCGGAACTTGGCAAAATATATACTGATAATTTAACCCACCGGAACACAGTTGTAGCTGATAGGAACATCTAATTAATTCTTCACAAATTCCGGAAATTCCGTCAAAACAGTTCTTCGTTCGTGTTAAATGGACGAGTCGGCGT
>JAEMWC010000103.1:1090000-1092500 GCA_016490735.1 Pachyseris speciosa | reverse complement strand
CTGCTGGGAAACATCCTAGTTTGTATTGCAGTCTACAGGAACACGAAGCTCCGTACAACAACAAACCTTTACATCATCGCACTGGCTGTAAGCGATCTGTACGGGTTCGCAAATGATCCCAGGACCGCAAATGATCCCGGACCGCAAATGATCCCCAAAATGGACCGCAAATGATCCCGGACCGCAAATGATCCCCACATTGGACCGCAAATGATCCCTAGCAAAAAATTAGGAATGGCATGGATTGATATGAAAATGACACACACACAAAAAAACACGTTTTTCATTTTATGAGAATTGTTCCATAGTTCCTTTTTTTTTTTTTTTTTTTTTTTTTTTCGTTTTTAGTGGAAAATCTGTGATCTTGCGTGACGTTCTGTCTGTTTGTTGATTTCAGGACGCCGGCTGCATAGTACAGTAATTGATTTTGCCGAGACACTTGTTGTGATCGTGGACTGCGAGTTTCGCTTCATGTCTTTTATTGTGTTGTACATCCCAGGACGTTCGAGAACATGCTTAATCAGATTTCATTTCTGTCGGGTATATGATAAACGCTTCGGTGCACGTGCCCGATTTCAGTGAAAATCGAGCATGTATAAATTAGCCTGGAAACAGGCTCCGCAGTGGGATTTTAAAGGAGCGAAAAGAACGACCGTGGTAGAAATAACTGAAAAATTCCGCGGTTGATTTCGTTATCTTTTGAAATAAAAGTCTTTTGTTCACTGAGCACTCCCATTTAAAATTGTACCCAGAATACTAGAAGTGTTTCTTTCTCACATTCATGGGATCAGCCGACTGGCCTGTGGCTAGCGAGAAACGCGGTGATTTGATCGGAGCAGGGGTCAAAGATCATCCGAAACTTGTCACTGTCGTGTGAGCTGTGACTCCCACGCGTTCGGAAAATATGGCTAAACTGTCTTGTTCTTGTTTCATTGGTATCATTTGTGAACGTTCTTGGAGTTACTAAAGATAAGAACAAACTCAAAGATCTCTAAAGACGGAAGGAAAAACGAGATAGGTTTGGATCCTGGTGTGATAACACTGATTGACTGCTTCACATCAGTTGTACAAATTGTGTGACCACGTTTACCTTTTTAAAATTAATCAGATGATGATAGTTTTGAGCCATGATTTAAGGCTTTGATTAAAATCGCAATTCATGCCAATTGCCTATCCATACCATCTCACCATCCATGCCATTCGTTATTTTTTGTTCGGGATCATTTGCGGTCCAACATGGTGCAATACGGGGATCATTTGCGGTCCAATTAGGGATCATTTGCGGTCCGGGATCATTTGCGGTCCTGGGATCATTTGCGGACCCGTACAGATCTGCTGTCCGCCGTTTTTCAGGGGCACCCAACGACAAGTTTCCGTAGATATATGTTTGGTGGAGGGTAGTTCGCCTAAGGCTTTCGGCGTCGATTAAAGAGTGTACTCGGATTTTCGTAAGTAAAACGTGGCCTAAAAGATTCGTAATGTGGAAATCATAACCCCTAAGTAAGGTTTTCGGAAAGATTGTCATTGCTGTTTTTGGCAGTAAAAAACGTCAGCTAGCATTTTCGGAAAGAAAAAATGGTTCCCTAGAAAGTTAACTTCAGCTAGTATTTTCTCAAAGAAAGATTTTGTTTCCTAAAATTTTCGGGCAGTTAACATTTCAGCTAGGGAATCCGAACAGATCAAAGTTTTCTAGCTAACCAAAACATCACTTTAAACAGACTTCAAACACCATAAGGTACTTAAAAATGCCTTTCTACCGCTTTTGGCTGCTTTGGCTCGTTGGGTGCCCCTGGTTTTTGTTATGCCGTTTTCAACTGGAGTTCTCATCTCGGGAAGATGGCCTTTCGGTGAAACGTTCTGCAAAGTGAACGGAATTTTTCACCGTATTTGTGGTGTATGTTTCACCCGTAACTATGGGTTTGACCGCAGTCAACAGGTATGTGAGAATCTGCAAGTCGGATCGACTGTATCATGCAACGGTTTTCCTCTCAAACGAAGTCCATCATCCTTCTAGCGTCTGCCTGGGTTTTTGTAGCCTTCTATTTCATCATCATGTGTTTTCTCACTGGTTTTCAAGCAAGGATTCGGGGCATAGGCTCACACGAAATTCAAATAAGCACTAGATCTCTGTTTGTTGTCGTGTTTGCATTCATGGCGTGTTGGGTGCCTCTCTGGGTTGTCAACCTCCTAAGTCGTTTAATTATTGTGCCGAACATGCCAAGAAATGTCCAATTATTGTGCGTCTTTTTCTTGAGTCTGTCCAATACCATCAATCCATTCATCTACGTAGGGATGAATCCTTTGTTCAGGAAAGAATTTCAAAAAATACTTTGCTGCAGATGTGGAAGGTTACTTCAGGAAACTCCGCTCACGTCAAAAGACAGCACAGGCGGTTTCAGCGAGAAAGGCAACAGAAACCCGACAAGCGACGATAACCAAGAAGCTGTTACTCAGGAAGGTCGTGTACTAAGCCAAAACGGCGACAATGAAGACCGTAAAG
>JAEMWC010000103.1:1057500-1085000 GCA_016490735.1 Pachyseris speciosa | reverse complement strand
AGATTTAGTAGTCGAAGCACCCCACCGTGAAGATCTTGATAAATTCTGTTTTGAATTGCTTCTGGTTAGTTTGCAAAAGGAAACTTGAAACTTAACTAACAACAAGAGTCATACATATTTCTTTCGCTCGGAATCAACTGAAAGCTGCAGGACAGTTCTTTATTAAGCTCATCATAGAACAGACGGTCTCTCGCGTAAATCATTTTCGGATGTAAACACTTTAATACAATGGCGCGTTTCAAAAGGCGTGATAGCGAAGTCTCAAAACTTCAGCAACACTTACAAAATGGGTAGATTTTGAATTACCTCGGATACTCTCTATCTTGTGGCTTCGTTGGGTTAATTAGTCCTAACTGATCGGCTCGTTCCTCTCTCAAAAGTGCCTCATCACGGCTTGATTTTAGCCACAAAGATAGCTCAAAGATCGCACCTCATATAAGCTTGACAGGATGTTTAATAATTTGAAATGTGTATATGGAATAAGTAGTTGTCTTTGTTTGCGACCTTCTTTTGAGCTAAGGGAAACTGAGTAGGACTGCGCACACCGTTGTATAAAGGATTAAGGTTTTCGCGGTCCCTTAGGGGCTCCCTTTGTAATCATGTTAATCTAAATCGTTTGTCCATTGAAATGAGGTATTCGATAGAGCTGGCATGTCTGGTTGTTGGTCTGAAATCTATATTCTGGCTTATTTCGTGGGTTTGACATTGCCATGTAGTCTTCTGGGAAGACTTTCCGAAATAATATATGCACAAGGATTCTGAAAAGTAAATCTGCAATGTCACCAAGATGTTTATGTCAAGGAACTCCCTGTAGGGAAGAATGAGATTGAAAATTGCTCTTGTGTAAGGACAGAGTAGTAGGTAAGAGCAGGGGACGTAGTCCCCGGTGTGGTGGTCTATCTCTACTAGAATGTGGTTACGGTGGAGGGATTTGCAGTTACGGGCTTACAGTAATTGGCGCACGCTGTTGTAGTGTCCCTGCCAGGTCTCTGGCGAAGCTAATAAAATAAAATAAGTTTAAACATGTGAATCGATTTTCGCATGACTCTGAACTCAGTAGAAGAACTGTGGAAGTGCTAATTTTAAGGAGACTGCAAAAACGCTTGAAGCAACTCAATTCAACCGCCTCGAGTACTTGTTTCTAGGGCTTAGTACTGATTGTGTTGCTTTCTCTGAGAGTTTGTGAATCCAAACCCAAACAGTCAAACATTATGGGATAGCTCTATCTGTCTATCAAGGACAGAGCTACATAACTCACTCGACATTCAACCTGTGTTTGTTAGCTATAAGATCGAGCAAGAGCTGAAAGCGCGGCAAGAAAGGAAATGAACAGCAGCATGTAGTCTATGCATATCAATGTAAGGTTTGTGATGTTGCGTCTGTTTTGACTACGCTTTTATAATGCTAAATCGTTGTCTATTCTGGACTATTTCGTAGCCTTTAATTTTTATTCATTCCAAAAATGGTGTAATAAGTCATCGATATAGGTCGCTTTTATCTCAACTTTTCTCGTCAAGGTTTACACTCACACTAAATCAGCTTTACGCTGCATTCTTTCAAGCCATCACTGTAAAAAGGTCTTAAAACTGAGTAACTGTCAACTTGAAAGCTAAGCTACTTGGATAATCAACATCAGTCTACTCCTAATTTACGTTATTTGCATCGAAAATGGGAATATTTAAGTGTTACCACAAATAAGAAATATTTATGACTACTTTTCGAGCCGGTAGTCATGACAAACACACACACTCAACGCAAATTTACACAAAAGAGGGGTGTATCTATGACATAAATTGCCTGAAGGAGTCACGCTACATTTTGTCGCATTGTTGCAGTGTTGGGTATGTAAATCATAGCACTTTGCAAGACGCTACATTTTGTCCAAGCTGTCTTTATTGTCTCCCATGGTCATCTTATCTCTAAAAAATTCGCCTTGTCCTGAGAAACTTGATACAGGTACTGTATTCTTTCTTTGCATTATAAGAGTATATCTTTCTATGTTTGTTAAAAAAGCTTAAGAAATCCGATGAAGTGCTCTACGTATCATAACTTAGTTTGATCGTGATTGTTAATTTAAGAATTCTGCTCGTCAAACTTCTTGGCGTTATCCGGGCTTAGATTTCGAGTCCTTAGGAATGCGTTATTCTTAGCAAATGGCACCATTGGCCACAGAACTGTGCTGGTAGAACGTTGTGTGTCGAACCTCTAAAGATAGACATTCTTTGATCAGCGCTATCCGCAGCCATATTTAAAGATTTTAATACTCGAAGCACCCCACCGTGAAGATCCTGCAGATAAATTCTTTTTTGAATTGCTTCTGGTTAGTTTGCAAAAGGAAACTTGAACTGACTTAACTAACAACAAGAGTCATACATATTTCTTTCGCTCGGAATCAACTGAAAGCTGCAGGACAGTTCTTTATTAAGTTCATCATAGAACAGACGGTCTCTGGCGTAAATCATTTTTGGATGTAAACACTTTAATACAATGGCGCGTTTCAAAACGCGTGATAGCGAAGTCTCAAAACTTCAGCAACACTTACAAAATGGGTAGATTTTGACTTACGTCGGATACTCTCTATCTTGTGGTGTCGTTGGGTTAAGTAGTCCTATAACTGATCGGCTCGTTCCTCTCTCAAAAGTGCCTCATCACCGCTTGATTTTAGCCACAAAGATAGCTCAAAGATCGCACCTCATATAAGCTTGACAGGATGTTTAATAATTTGAAATGTGTATATGGAATAAGTAGTTGTCTTTGTTTGCGACCTTCTTTTGAGCTAAGGGAAACTGAGTAGGACTGCGCACACCGTTGTATAAAGGATTAAGGTTTTTGCGGTCCTGTAGGGGCTCCCTTTGTAATCATGTTAATCTAAATCGTTTGTCCATTGAAATGAGGTATTCGATAGAGCTGGCATGTCTGGTTGTTGGTCTGAAATCTATATTCTGGCTTATTTCGTGGGTTTGACATTGCCATGTAGTCTTCTGGGAAGACTTTCCGAAATAATATATGCACAAGGATTCTGAAAAGTAAATCTGCAATGTCACCAAGATGTTTACGTCAAGGAACTCCCTGTAGGGAAGAATGAGATTGAAAATTGCTCTTGTGTAAGGACAGAGTAGTAGGTGAGAGTAGGGGACGTAGTTCCCGGTGTGGTGGTCTATCTCTACTAGAATGTGGTTACGGTGGAGGGATTTGCAGTTACGGGCTTACAGTAATTGGCGCACGCTGTTGTAGTGTCCCTGCCAGGTCTCTGGCGAAGCTAATAAAATAAAATAAGTTTAAACATGTGAATCGATTTTCGCATGACTCTGAACTCAGTAGAAGAACTGTGGAAGTGCTAATTTTAAGGAGACTGCAAAAACGCTTGAAGCAACTCAATTCAACCGCCTCGAGTACTTGTTTCTAGGGCTTAGTACTGATTGTGTTGCTTTCTCTGAGAGTTTGTGAATCCGAACCCAAACAGTCAAACATTATGGGATAGCTCTATCTGTCTATCAAGGACAGAGCTACATAACTCACTCGACATTCAACCTGTGTTTGTTAGCTGTAAGATCGAGCAAGAGCTGAAAGCGCGGCAAGAAAGGAAATGAACAGCAGCATGTAGTCTATGCATATCAATGTAAGGTTTGTGATGTTGCGTCTGTTTTGACTACGCTTTTGTAATGCTAAATCGTTGTCTATTCTGGACTATTTCGTAGCCTTCAATTTTTATTCATTCCGAAAATGGTGTAATAAGTCATCGAGAGGTCGCTTTTATCTCAACTTTTTGCGTCAAGGTTTACACTCACACTAAATCAGGTTTACGCGGCATTTTTTTCAAGATATCACCGTAAAAAGGTCTTAAAACTGAGTAACTGTCAACTTGAAAGCTAAGCTGCTTGGATAACCAATATCAGTCTACTCCTAATTTACCGGCGTTATTTGCATCGAAAATGGGAATATTTAAAAGTGTTAGCACAAATAAGAAACATTTATGACTACTTTTCGAGCCGGTAGTCATGACAAACACGCACACTCAACGCAAATTTAAGGTGGATTTCCACTGTCGCGTAATTTTTACGTGCGTATGAACGTAAACCTTAGCTGGCTTTACGTGCGTAAATAAAATAGAGATGATGTGTGAAAGGTCGCGCGTAAACGTAAAAGTTGAGCGAGGTTCAACTTTTACGTTTACGCGCGGTTTTTCAAACATCGCCTCTATTTTATTTACGCACGTAAAGCCAGTAAAAGTTTACGTCGGTACGCACGTAAAAATTACGCCACAGTGGAAATCCACCTTTGCACATAAGAGGGGTGTATCTATGACATAAATTGCCTGAAGGAGTCACGCTACATTTTGTCGTATTGTTGCAGTGTTGGGTATGTAAATCATAGCACTTTGCAAGACGCTCCGTTTTGTCCAAGCTGTCTTTATTGTCTCCAATGGTCATCTTATCTCTAAAAAATTCGCCTTGTCCTGAGAAACTTGATACAGGTACTGTATTCTTTCTTTGCCTTATAAGAGTATATCTTTCTATGTTTGTTAAAAAAGCTTAAGAAACCCGACGAAGTGCTCTACGTAGCATAACTTAGTTTGATCGTGATCGTTAATTTAAGAATTCTGCTCGTCAAACTTCTTGGCGTTATCCGGGCTTAGATTTCGAGTCCTTAGGAATGCGTTATTCTTAGCAAATGGCACCATTGGCCACAGAACTGTGCTGGTAGAACGTTGTGTGTCGAACCTCTAAAGATAGACATTCTTTGATCAGCGCTATCCGCAGCCATATTTAAAGATTTTAGTACTCGAAGCACTCTACCGTGAAGATCCTGGTAAATTCTGTTTTCAATTGCCTCTGGTTAGTTTGCAAAAGGCTGAAAAGGAAACTTGAAATTGAACTAAAAACAAGAGTCATACATATTTCTTTCGCTTGGAATCAACTGAAAGCTGCAGGACAGTTCTTTATTCTTGAGCTCATCATAGAACAGACGACCTCTCGCATAAATCATTTTCGGATGTAAACACTTTAATACAATGGCGCGTTTTAAAAGGCGTCCTAGCAAAGTCTCAAAACTTCAGCAACACTTACAAAATGGGTAGACTTTGGCTTACCTCGGATACTCTCTATCTTGTGGTGGCTTCGTTGGGTTAAGTAGTCCTAACTGATCGGCTCGTTCCTCTCTCAAATGTGCCTCATCACCGCTTGATTTTAGCCACAAAGATAGCTCAAATATCGCACCTCATTTAAGCTTGATAGGATGTTTGATAATTTGAAACGTATATATGGAATAAGTAGTTGTCTTCGTTTGCTTCCTTCTTTTGAAGGTGAGGGGAACTGAGTAGGACTGCGCACACCGTTGAATAAAGGTTTTCGCGGTCCCGTAGGGATCCCTTTGTAATTATAGTAGTCTAAATCGTTTGTCCATTGAAATAAGGTATCCGATAGAGCTGGCATGTTTGGTTGTTGGTCTCAAATCTATATTCTGGCTTATTTCGTGGGGTTGATATTGCCATCAGTCTTCTTGGAAGATTTTCCGAAGTAAAATATGCACAAGGATTCCGAAAAGTAAATCCGCAATGTCACCAAGATGTTTACGCCAAGAAATTCCTTGTAGGGAAGAATAAGATTGATAATTGCTCTTGTAAGGACAATTTAAACATGTGAATTGATTGTCGCATGACTATGAACTCAGTAGAAGAATTGTGGCAGTGCAAATTTTAAGGAGACTGCAAAAACGCTTGAAGCAACTGCATTCAACCGCCGCGATTACTTGTTTCTAGGTCTCAGTGCTGATTGCGTTGCTTTTTGTGAGAGTTTGTGAATCCGAACCCGAACAGTTGAAATTTGTGGCGCCAGCGAGCGAGCGAGCGAGCGAGCGCCATGTTGATGAAAGCGATTTCAGCTCTGAATACTCCTAAATCTTGCAGAAAAATGCTGTAAGTTCGGCGAGAACTAGAAGAAATGTTCAAAATGTACGATTCGGTAAAGAAAGAACTTCAAGATGAGAAGTTTATTTAAGCTGAAAATAAATGTCACTATGCTTGACCGCTGTGGAAAGTGACGTGAACTTATTCGATTTGGCCGGCAGCTCGAGAACGTGGTTGAGAAGCTGAATCACTCATCGTGTCTTGTGAAGTTTTACTGGTTAGGGATCATAACCCAAGCAGCGGATCCACAATCAGGCTGTAGTAGATTTTTAAGCTGAGAAGGTCTCAGAGAAAATAATTTTAAGTTTATGTAAATGTGACAGCCAAAACTAGGCTGTGCAAAGTTTGATTTGATTTCATATGGTTTGGTGTGCGTTTTCGTGTACATTTTTTAGTAAAGAATGTCTTATTTAGAATTTTATTGTAGTACTTAAATGCAAAAATTACTCGAAAAACGTTTACTGCGTATTTTGTTGCATATTTTGTCGTCTTGGCTTGAGCTTCCTCGACGAGGTCGTCTAGCTCACGGTCATCGAGGCAGGCAAACCGCTGTGGCTTTTCTTCCTTTTGCTTTCTTTCCCCGGGCTCACGGGGAAGAGATAGCTTAACCACAAATCGAAAGTTGGCAATTCTTCTCCATTTCTTTAATATTTGTACTTGAAATTACTTTACGAGTCTTGCGAAAGCTTTGAAATATTTTCAAATTGTACCGGGAAACACAGAGAGCGTGACGTCACAACCGTGTTTACATACTCTCATCTAAACACACCTATTGACCAATGAGTGCGCGTGTACTATATTAAATATTTTATAAAGCACAGTAGCACATACTGCACATCGAAAATCGGCTAAAATTATCGATAAGCCATATTTTAAGTGCGCAACCAGCAAATGGTTCAATTTCTTCTACAAGTGCAACGGTATTCTGATCTTTTGAATGGTTGGTTAAAATCTGGTTTTGCTCTGTTCGTATATAAACGAGCTTTTGGTGCCGTTCAAGTGTGGAAAGTCGTTTGGAACTGGCCTGAAGTTACGTTCAGATTATCACTCGAATTGTAAAGACTCTCTGTTGTTGACCGAAGAAAGAGCGTAAGTAAGTTGCTTAAATTACTGTAGCCTACCCCACCATCAGATTAAAATCTAAAAAAAAAGGGGAAATCTGTAAGAAAAGCGCTTCAGCTACAAATCAAGTTGGACAGTGAACAATTGATCAATAATACGAAATTCATATATTATTCAGGTAATTCAAGCCGGGCCTTCTTGATTGTGCTGCATTTGTGAGATGGCCTTGAGGCCTTACCGTGACGAGGAGTTAAACTACTTCAAGTTTTCGGCTCTCGTTTTAAATGAATTTCCCAAAGCCTTACGTCAGACTCTTAAAACCACGTGGGACAACAACACTGGACATCTCCCGGGTTTCCAGCTCTGGGATGACTCCCCTGCTGTGAGAAATTTGTTTCTCTCTGCGGAGGGTGGTAAAACCAAAGTTCCTACACACCAGTCTTACAATGAATGGGATTGTACCGCCTCGTTCCAGGCCACTATCTTTGCGAAGTCCTTCGCCATACACGGCGTAAACCTTAGTGATATGTACGTGAAGCCCCGTGGTGTACCCCATGGAAGTTTCCATGCATCTGTGGTCAGCCCGGGTGGAGACAATGCTGAAACTGTTGCACTTGCAATTGATCAACTTCGCCTTCTTAGAAATTCACTTTGCCATTCGGTAAGCTCAGACATGGACAAAACAACATTTGATCAACGTGTGCAACACGCTAAAGATGCGTTCAATGCACTTGGAGTACAGACAGCTTCAATCGATGCCATTGGAAGTTTGACCGAGTCGGACTTTCCAACAAATGACGTTCGTAAGTTGGAGAAAAGTATCAGACAAGAGACTCGGGCATACATCAAGTTTCTGGAAGATGTGAGTTCAGATATCGACGAGTTAAAAGCCCTGTCAACTGCCATCAAGCAAATGGTGGAAAATGATTGTGCTGACAAAGAGGACATTGCCATGCTGGAGCGAAAGATGAACGAGCTTAAAAAAGCTCAGGATGATGGTCGATCAAAACTCTCAGGTACCAACCTTATATATACTTATCATTAAAGAGAGAACTTCAGTATCAAATAATCGGAGGCGAAACTTGTTATTAAAGACATGACTGGGGGTAAAAAATTGCAAACTGGATTGTTGAGTGAGATTCAACTATAATTTAATCCTTCTTGCAAACAGAGATTTTCAATTTTCATTTGCTAGGTTTTAAATACTCGTAAAAAGAACTTGCTCAAACTGTTGAAGTACATTTGAAATGTTTACTACAAACTAGGAAGTTGCTGTTTTCTCTTATAATTACATTGTATATATGTCTTTTTTTTTTTGCTTGATTGCTTTGGGAAAGAGATGTGTGTTTGGTGGAAATTGCTGTAATTTGGAAATCAATGATTTATAACGCCGTTTTTTTTCCAAAATCTGTGGAAACTGTACTCTACGAATAGAAACAGCCGCCTGTATCTTGCTCCAGGTTCGCAACGAGTCACAAGACGCGGCTATGTTCGCCGATCATTGAAATCCCTAAACAGACAAATAGAAAACTGAGCTGGTTTTCGAAATTACAACTCACTCCTGTCAGAAAATTGAACTGAATAAGGAAATCGAAGAGGGCGCGCATAATAAAAGGTGGACTTGCTGAAGGGAAAGGACAGGAGGTTTTGTCGGTGAGATTATTGTAAAATGACACTGAAATGAAAGAGAGTAATAGGAGAACAATATTTGTAAGTCTTTGTCCTCGATATTTTGAAACAGTGTTTGAAATTAACTAGTTAATCATTTGTCGTTTTCCTCTGCTTTTGTCCTCTAAAAGGTAAAAACCCATCGTTAGCAGAATCTTGCCTCCCTCCAACGGTTCCAAACTTCGTTGGCCGTCAGACCGAGTGTAACGAAGTTACCGCACATGTGTCATCCGAATTTACCCGAATTGTGTCGATCTGGGGCTCACCTGGATTCGGCAAAACGTCGGTTGCAATCGCAGTTGGACATGATCTCCACTCTCAAGGATTGCCGGTGTATTTCCTCTCATTGCGAGGACTTCAGACAAAAGCAGATCTAACTTCAAAGCTTTTTAGCTTCGTTAGTCGACCCATTGAAACAAATCAGCAACCTGTCCAGCGTTTATCCCTTGATGATGAGCTTTGCCAATTATTCGCCAACATTTCAAATGATTGCGTTTTTATTCTTGACAATGCCGATGACTTGTTACAAAGTGGTTTGCCAAATGTGAAGGAAGATGTCTTGCAATTTCTTGAAGAAATTCTCAGGCGAAATACAAAGGTGAAGTTTATCGTAACCACGAGGGAGTCGTTCGAATTTATAAATTTGCATTTCCAAGGTCATCGAGCTGTAAGAATAAGACCATTGGATGAAGTCTCTTCTCAAAGTCTTGTTGAGAGATTGGTTCCAAGTGCAACTACCTCCGATTGCAATCAGATAACGCAAATCTGTGGGTTTGTACCTTTGGCCATTAAAATGTTGAGCTCACTGATTTCGGAAGACGGTGCCCAACCGAGCGAGTTTTTAGCTGAACTCATGGAGTCTTCTACAGAAAGTATTGTCGAGATGTTGGATAATCCATATTATCCAACGAGTCAGCGATTGCAGTTCCTTTTTAACTCCTCTTTCAAAAGACTTTCTCCGCAAGAAAAAGAAGCGCTTGTGTCCTTGTGTATTCTTCCTGAGAGTTTTAGTAAGGAGGTCGCCGCAGCTGTTCTTGGCGTGACAAAAACATTCATGCCAAAAGAATATTGGAAGGTCTTAGAAGAAAATCCCTTCTCGATTCAAGCTCACAACCCGGATCTTTCTCGATGCACAAGCTCCTTCAATCATTCACCAGAGAGAAAGGAGAACATCAGATGAAAGAAACAATTTTGTATTCGAAGTGCCGCCTCAAGCGTTTTTACGTTTCCCATTTCAAGAATCTAAATGAACAGTTTCTTTCTGGACACTCCATGGCGGCATATGTTAAATTTTATGAAGAAAAAACAAGTATTGTGCAAAGCTTGATAGAGGGTTGTTCAAATTCCAGCTTAGTAGACAGTGTTTTCGAAGTGTTAGCGAAAGCAGAACTTTTTTTAAGTACCCTTTTTTTCTTGGAACGAGCTGAGTTTCACAAGATTTACGATCAAGCAATTGAGGCTGCAAACAAGCTGGAAGCAAACGAGTTTCACCGTCGATTACTTGTTTCTAAGGCTTTTTATGAAGTGGCTTGGGGTGCAGAAGGAAGCACCATGCAACTGCTTTCTGAAGCAAAGGAAATTCAAAAGTCGACACTAGAATGTTCTTCCTCGACGTCAGAAGTAGAAAAAGGAAAAAGCATGTGCTATTCTGGCATCTGTCAGCTTGTTGACGCAAAAATCCAGAGTGGTGTTCAGTGCTTAAAAGAAGCCCTAACATCTCTGAACGACAGCTCAGAACATAAGATTCTTAAGATTGTTATTTTACAGATCCTTGTGGCTTATCATCAGTTGGAAAATGATTCATCAAGATCGACGTTTTTCTACAACAAGATACAGGAGGAATGTAAAGAATCAAGAGACCAGAAGTTACTTATTATTCCACCACTGGAAAGCAAGGGACAGGAAACTGACAGTGAAAAGGAGGTTCAAGGAGAAACGAGTAGTGTGCTGAATCAGCCACTGAAATTGCACGTTATTTTTCTTGTCAGGAATGCGGCAAAGAATTTCTTTGACACTGGTACGGAACTATATGTAAGCAGAGGCGTACTGCAGATGCTGAAAGAATTTGAGACAAATGTCCCAGTTTCGCTTGGTTTATTCAATTTCCATCGCAGTGTAGCTAAATATGAAACAACTTTCAATCAGACTGAGGACCCAGTAGAGCTTTACCAAAGAAGAATTCGTTACTATCAAACAGCAATCGCACAATGTAAGGAAAACTCGCTAGAGTTTGATCATGTGCACAATAAAGCAGTTGCAATGTGTTACCTTGACCTAGCTGACGTCTACGTCCAAAAGAAGAGATATGCTGAGGCTCTTCAAGCAAAAAGACGTGCGCTTGATATTACACTAGATCTTTTCGGAAACGAAGATGCAAGCACAGCGGATATTCACCATTCAATTGGAAACATACAAAACTGGCTAAAGGACTACACATCTGCTCTTCACTCACACCAGCGTGCGTTGGAAGTTCGAAGGAAACTGTTTGGAGAAGAACACGCAAGTACAGCGGACAGTTATCGTAGTCTCGGGGTCACACAACACGAGTTAGGGGACTACACCTCTGCTCTTTATTCAAAGCAGCGTGCGTTAGAAATTCGCAAGAAACTGTTTGGAGAAGAACACGCAAGTACAGCGGACAGTTACCGTGATCTCGGGGTCACACAACACGAGTTAGGGGACTACACTTCTGCTCTCCACTCACACCAGCGTGCGTTAAAAATTTGCAAGAAACTGTTCGGAGAAGAACACGCAAGTACAGCGGACAGTTACGGTAGTCTCGGGATCACACAAAACAAGTTAAGGGACTACACCTCTGCTCTCGACTCACACCAGCGTGCGTTAGAAATTCGCAAGAAACTGTTTGGAGAAGAACACGCAAGTACAGCAGACAGTTACGGTAGTCTCGGGGTCACACAACACGAGTTAGGGGACTACACCTCTGCTCTTTATTCAAAGCAGCGTGCGTTAGAAATTCGCAAGAAACTGTTTGGAGAAGAACACGCAAGTACAGTGGACAGTTACCGTGATCTCGGGGTCACACAAGGCGAGTTAGGGGACTACACTTCTGCTCTCCACTCACACCAGCGTGCGTTAGAGATTTGCAAGAAACTGTTTGGAGAAGAACACGCAAGTACAGCGGACAGTTACCGTGATCTCGGGGTCACACAAGGCGAGTTAGGGGACTACACTTCTGCTCTCCACTCACACCAGCGTGCGTTAGAAATTCGCAAGAAACTGTTTGGAGAAGAACACGCAAGTACAGCGGACAGTTATCGTAGTCTCGGGGTCACACAACACGAGTTAGGGGACTACACCTCTGCTCTTTATTCAAAGCAGCGTGCGTTAGAAATTCGCAAGAAACTGTTTGGAGAAGAACACGCAAGTACAGTGGACAGTTACCGTAGTCTCGGGGTCACACAACTCGAGTTAAGGGACTACACCTCTGCTCTGCACTCACACCAGCGTGCGTTAGAGATTTGCAAGAAACTGTTTGGAGAAGAACACGCAAGTACAGCGGACAGTTACCGTAATTTCGGGGTCACACAACACGGGTTAAGGGACTACACCTCTGCTCTCGACTCACACCAGCGTGCGTTAGAAATTCGCAAGAAACTGTTTGGAGAAGAACACGCAAGTACAGCGGACTGTTACCAAGAAATCGGGGTCCAACATGTTGATCGAGGGGAGTACACTTCTGCTTTCCATCCACTCCAGCGTGCATTAGAAATTCGAAGGAAGCTGTTTGGAGAAGAAGACGCAAGTACAGCCGACAGTTACCTTGCTCTTGGGATGACACAAGACGGCCTTGGTTACTGCACCTCTGCTCTCCACTCATTGCAGCGCGCGTTGGAAATTCGAAAGAAAGTAGTTGGAGAACAACATGCAAGCACAGCCAAGTGTTACCATGAACTTGGAGTCACACAAAATAACCTCCGTGACTTCGCATCTGCTGTCCATTCATTGCAGTGCGTATTAGAAATCAGAAGGAAACTGTCTGAAGAAGAACACGCAAATACAGTGAATATTTACTCTCAACTGGGGGCAACACAGCACAGCCTTGGTGACTACACCTCTTCTCTCCACTCATACCAACGTGCGTTAGAAATAAGAATGAAGCTATTTGGAGAAGAACACGCAGACACAGCAGACAGTTACGATTCGCTGGGAGAGACACAGAAGAAACTAGGTGACTACACCGGTGCTTACCACTCACACCAACGTGCGTTAGAAATTCGTAGGAAACTGTTAAGAGAAGAACACGCAAGCAGAACTATAATTTACGGTTCACAGGATACAAATTAGGGGACAGCGCAAAGTTTATAGGAGTTCGTTAATCGTTTGAGCTCGGGAAACGAACTTGACAAAACCTTTGCAAAGAAAATCATGCAAGCACCTCTCAAACCATTAATAATGGTTTGAATTTTCCGTACATTCGTCTGTTATTTTTTCCCGGGAATTTTTCAGCCCGCGGCAAAAAGATTACAGACGAATGTATGGGAAAAAAGCCAGAGAAGGTCTTCTGGCACGGCTAATTCCCTCAAATTTTGTCAGTGGAACCCTTTCCCTAGTACCATTAATTAGCAATATAACTTTTTTTTTTCACAAGGGAGTTGCATACAAACACTGTACGTACTTTCTATTATTGTTTACCTACCCCCCAAGATGGCGTCTTAAACCGTGATAAGTAATGGTAATAGGACCGAGTGGAGTCCAATTCGGTCTGTAATCATACAACTGATAACAAAATGGGACGTCCACGCAGCGGGAGACAGTCCGATTTGTTTATCGCGAATTGGACGACACGAAGTCCTATTACCAATTAATCATATAAATTACAATTTCCGAGAAAAGAAGAGCCAAATTTTGCTTTAAAAGACTGGCAAAGGAAGCGCAAATTGTTTAATCTCGCTCTGAAATTGACTACAATCAAAATCCATGGTGATTGAAACCAAAGTTGTTGTTGGTTGATTTAAACTACAACGTTGAATGTGATTGGTTGATTTAAAATACTACTTTGAATGTGATTGGCTAATTGAACTGTCCGATAACAAAATGTCCAATAACAAACTGTCTGATAACAACTTGGCAAGTGAATTAGTGGAAAATAGGAGTTTTTTAAACCAATCACAATCGAGGAAATTGTAATCTTTATGATTAGGCCTATTATCATAATTTTTTTTTTAACTAAGACTAGTGAGCAGCACGACGGAAGACTTGTGGTTGTAGTTGTAGTTTTCTTTTTATTTCCTACGCGTTTCGTCTCTCACGGAGACTTCATCAGTGAATGAATACAACTAACATAGAACAGCATATTTAACACATTCGTGTTTCTAAGTTTAACTTTACATAGAAGTGATTAATAATCAAAACATGCTGTTGCCGGACGTTACCAAAAAACGTCCAAAATACGTATGTGATTGCGTGTTGTTAAAGTTTGGGGGCCATACGACTAGCGCTAATCGTAGTGAGGTTTTTGCTTCCTATTTTTAGGGAAGTTAAATACAGTGACAGAACTCGGTGGCTTTCTAGAAAGGTCAAATCACGCAACAGTAGAATGGTAGTCTTTAAATCGACATTTAACTGCAGCCACGCTAACATCAAGCGTGTTATCCAGAGGCATTTACCAGATTTAGACTGCATCGTTAGTTAAAAATCTACTACCACTTTGGCACATCTATGTAAATGGCTTGTTTTTTGGGGGCCATACGATTAGCGCTACATAGATGTGCCAAAGTGGTAGTAGATTTTTAACTAACGATGCAGTCTAAATCTGGTAAATGCCTTTGGATAACACGAGGAACAACTCCAGCAGAAAACAGTCCCCAAAGGTCTGAAGATCAAGTCTGTCAAAGCAAAAAGTAAGTCAGAGGATCTTCAGGAGAAGTTTGATCAAATTATCCGCGAAGCGGAACTCAAACTTCTGGACGCCACGCTGGAGAGTCTGCGAAAAGAAGTCTTGGAAACCAAGAAATCGATCCAAAATTCTAAAGAGGACTTACAAGTTACCATATCCAAATGGAGATCCTCATTTCCACTGAAAGACGAGAAATACACGAAGAAGGCGGATTCACTGGCTTAGTACGCCAGACAATTCGTAGGTGATTTCTACTTTCAATGCGCAGCTCGGGGTTGTACGGCTAAATTTTTGGCCCGTATATTATTTGTGAAAAATTTAGCCGTTAATTTACGGCTAAATTTTTGCTTTGTATAATATTCAGAATGGGTTTTTGGCTAATTTTTTGTTACATGTGTAGAATGCGTTTGTTGCAAAATTCGCCGTTGTCTAAACTTTCGAATGGAGACCGACTTTGCAGTCACTGAGGATTCTATCCGGGACATTGTTAAAGCCGAGGTTATGCGTCTCAACAGAGCCGAACAAGGAGCTAGAAACTCTCGCGGTCGTTCGAGTCGCAAAGATGACACAGCCTCGAACAGTGTAAATAAAACCCAGCGGATAAGTAGATCCTCCTCCAAAGGCCGTAATTCTCGCCAGCGTAGCCAAAGCACGGGCCCTAATTCTCGAAAGCGTAGCCAAAGCACGGACCGTAAAAACCAGCAATGCAGCCAATCATCCAGCATAAAGAAACAGCAGCGCCGCCAATCGTCCAGCAGCAATCGGCGAGTTTCACTGCGAAAAAACGGCCACGGCAGAGACGCCGGCCACTGAACGTAGACTGTCGATCGCTTTACAGCAAATGGTTCTTCTCTATGGCTAAACGACCTTTGTACGACCTCCTACCAAGAAATTCGGAATTCCACAATTTCACTTCTCTGCATTTGACTGATCGTCAGGCTAGAATCATAGGCTTGGATTTAAAGTTAAGGCCCACGCAAAAAACCTCCTGACCTGGCGCAGTTTAACATACAAATTCGGGGCTTTTGTCGCAGTGTCCGTTTACATAACATGTGCGAGGGAGAGCCGGATGACCCCGACTTTAACCCAAGACTTTACGTGAAATCCAACTGGAATCCTCCACGTGAAGATCCAGAACTTGAGGACAGGCTGCACGAAATTCGCAAGGAATTGCTGCAAAACATCAGGCAAAACAAGCCGCACTGGAGACGAGATCTTTCTGCTCTAGATCGTGAGGAACTCAACCAGATAACCAGTGACAGATATGTCAGAGTTTTGAATACAGACAAGAATCTCGGACCAGCTCTGGTGTCGACTGATTGGTTGAAAAATGAGACTATGAGACAGCTCAATGACAAACAATCCTATTCTCTCATAAGTTATGAAGAATGGATCCTGAAACATGGTCAGGTAATCGACACTCGCGAAAAACTTATGCTAACTTTTAGCAGATTTATCACCTCTAATGCCGCTAAATTCTTGCGTAGTTACGATCAGTTATTTTGCCTAGCTAAGTTCTACATTATACCTAAGATACACAAAACCTCTATGGTGGGTCGGCCTATTGCGGCTTCGCATAGTTACATCACACGACCTCTGAGTATTTTTGTAGATGAATATGTTAAGCCTAGACTCAAAATGCCTACTGTTCTTAGGGATACTGGAGAACTGATTGAAACGCTTGCGTCTAACAGGTTGCCACCACAGTGCTTTCTTGTCACGGCAGATGTCATCTCACTTTATCCCAATGTGGATACTAAGAAAGCACTAGTGGCCCTTGACCTGATTCTTCGGGAGGCAGGAGCGCCTGAAACGCCACTTTTGATTCAGTTCTCTAGACTGGTTTTTGACAATAATTTCCTCAAAACCGAATTTAGCGGGGATATTTTTCACCAAACCTTTGGGATCGCTATGGGAACCCCTTTTGCAGTCACGGCCGCTAATGCTTTCGTGTATTACTTAGGAAACGATGTTGTCACGCAATTTTCTAGTAATTTACTTTTATATAAGCGGTTCATCGATGACATTTTCCTTATCTGGGAGGGTCCCAAAGAAACCCTATTGGAGTTTCTTAGTTGTCTCAATCACAAGAATGATCGTATCAAACTCGCGTATGTTATTGACCAAAGTAGTATTTCGTTTCTGGATTTATTCCTTTACAAGGATGTCACTTGTAGTACTCTGCAGTTTACTACCTATCAGAAGCCGCTTAATAAGTATCTGTACATTCCTTATGAGTCTTTTCATCCTGCGAGCAACAAAAAAAGCCTTTATTAGAGGTGAGCTTATGCGCTATACCAGAAATAGTTCCACATTTAAGGCTTTTAGCGAAACACGTGAGAAATTCTGGAGGCATCTTAGGCTTCGCGGGTACCCAGTGAGGTTTTTGCTTCCTATTTTTAGGGAAGTTAAATACAGTGACAGAACTCGGTGGCTTTCTAGAAAGGTCAAATCACGCAACAGTAGAATGGTAGTCTTTAAATCGACATTTAACTGCAGCCACGCTAACATCAAGCGTGTTATCCAAAGGCATTTACCAGATTTAGACTGCATCGTCAGTTAAAAATCTACTACCGCTTTCACGCGCTTTGGCACATCTATGTAAATAGCTTGTTTTTTGGGCGGCCATACGATTAGCGCTAATCGTATGGCCCCCAAACTTTAACAACACGCAATCACATTCGTATTTTGGACGTTTTTTTGTAACATCCGGCAACAGCATGTTTTGATTATTAATCACTTCTATGTAAAGTTAAACTTAGAAACACGAATGTGTTAAATATGCTGTTCTATGTTAGTTGTATTCATTCACTGATGAAGTCTCCGTGAGAGACGAAACGCGTAGGAAATAAAAAGGAAACTACAACTACAACCACAAGTCTTCCGTCGTGCTGCTCACTAGTCTTAGTTAAAAAAAATTAAAAATTAAAAAATTAAAAAAATTAAAAACTTTAAAAAAAATTAAAAATTAAAATACTACTTTGAATGTGATTGGCTTATTGAACTGTCCGATAACAAACTGTCCAACAACAAACTGTCTGATAACAACTTGGCAAGTGAATTAGTGGAAAATAGGAGTTTTTTAAACCAATCACAATCGAGGAAATTGTAATCTTTATGATTAGGCCTATTATCATAAATTAGGTGAACTTTTACTCTGAATTTCTTCGAGAATCGAGAATTTCGTCGTCCCGCGCCATATTAAATAAGGACGAAGGACTGCTCGAAAGAGTGTTTCATTACATATCCAAACACCTCGGAAGCCCGCTGCTCGTCGTTTTTTCAACCCACTTCACGGTGTTGGATATCTGATGAAACGCTCCGCTTCCGGTGTCTGATATATTACATCTAATGTAACTTAATGCAGCTTGGACGGCTATGTTGCAGCGTGTAAGTGGGACCAACAGAAGCCCGACTAAAGGCGAACAGTGAATTATTCTGACACGTACAACTGATTCCTGACACTGTTAGCGTACCCTCATGATCCGCTAATCTTACATTTCGCATATTATTCATTTTTACTACCCTGGTCCAGAGGTTTTCTCTGTATCATTTTCTTGTCAAAGATCGAGGTGTGAAGCCCGATCTGAGGAAGAGAAACTTCTGTTTCTCCTTTCCAACATAAACTTTAGGATCAGATTGATCCTATCGACTACAAGGAAGTCAAATACGATGCGTTTGTAAGCAGAGGTTTCTTTAATTTTCTCACCCTCCGTGGCTAATTGTCGCCGCTTCGCGGCTGAATTTGGATAAGAGCAGAGTAAACCTCTCCAGCCGGGGGCAGGGCACACTTTTACTACAGCACGTTTCAGTAATTGGGTGTCGAAAGTAATTTTGTGTTTGGTTTGGTTTAATTTCATTTTGCAGTGCTTCTTAAGACTATTAAACGATCGGTAGAAACAATATTTTACAAACGCGGGAGTGATAATAAAAAATATTGGGTTTGCCGCTGTGATCAATTAAATATAACTCAAACTTACGGTAAGGAAGACAAAAAGTACGTTCCGTTTTTCCTGCGTTTGACGCCATTTTCTTTGTGTTCGTCGGGCTGTGATTTGTTCATTGTGTCGGCTGTATTGATCGCATGCACAGATTACTTTGATTTTGGTTATTTGGTTTCACGACAGTTAAAACCTTTCTCTGAGTTTCTATTCTACTAGCCTAAAATGGTAAAGTGTTTCGCTTTAAAAATACACTGCATAATCCAATTTCAATCGTCTTGCGCTTCACACATATATCCATGGCCTTCCTTCGGTCTTGTTGTTGTCTCCACATAAGTTTGAAATTGGTATCGACCGACTCAGGAAGCGGGCACCGTAGGCGGCTTTACTAGATTACAGTGTCAAGGCTTTGTTTAGCAAAGCGTTCTCAAACGCCAGGACATCCGAAGGGGACTTGATATTTAATTGTCTTACGATAAAACTTACTCTTGTCTTCTTGCCTCTCTTAGAGGTCCTGTCTCAGAACTTCCCCTTGCCCCGCGCGGGATGGGTGCGGTGGAGACAGAGAGGGGCTGGGTGGGTGGGGTAAGCGGGAAGTTTCGGGACAGGACCCCGGATGTGCCAATAGTGGTTCCTACCACTTCAGAAGCTTTACCTGGACTTACTACTCGACTATTATATCATTTTGCTTTGCCTACCAATGGTTCTTTAATCACAAACACTCGAAATGAGGAATGGCTTGCTGTAACAAAAGAAAAAAGAACAAAACGAAAAAAACTAAGTAATCTACGTTTCAGTAGAGTACGAAGCTATTCATTATAGGGTAGTATATTCTTTGATTGAAAATTTGAGCCTTTCCAGATCTTAGTTCATGAGTTCAAACAGTGGGGCTTTTTTTTGGCGACCGTTATTGTTGGGTTTCACTCATCGCTCTTTACAAAGTTGAAAATACGTCGCTGATGTTGAGAAAATAGCTCAGCAAACAAATCAGTGAGATTTCACAAGTAACTTCGCAATAAAAGGGCCCCTGTTACAAATTACACAATCAAATATTATGCATTAGTTATTTTTAGCAATTGATATCTAACACATGTAACTTGAACTGAAGTTACTTTGCAGTTAAACTCGTCAGTGTTTAAAGGAACAGTGTTAAGGATATCGCGCATGTGCAGTAGCGATACATCAAGCTTAATTCAAGTTTCGTCGCCGATATATATATTTTCGATGATCAACGCCATCCATATGGTACGGAACAACCAAACAAAAGTCTCCAAAAGAGAAATATAGCTGAGGCTTCAATGAGTATTATAGGAGATACTGGCCTAAATCAATCCTACGGAGCAAACTGAAGATGGCGCACGGATAAAAAAATCTGTTACTCGCTCGAGAGCATAATCGCACATGCTCGGCCGTGGCACTGCTCCTTTAAAAAGGTAACCTGGTTTCAATTGTTCGGACGCCGATAAACGCTAATCCAGGTTTAAGAGTTTTTAGGCCTTGGCACGGACCTAATCATAAATTGTTTCACATCTCCACAAGGCTTTTCAGATCGTATTTTAAATTTGATTGATCTTTCTGCAGCAAGTGAGGATTTTAACTTATACAAGGCACGGGTCTCACGTCAAACTGTCAACTTTTTAGCCAATGAAAGTTGCTTAGGTGTTGTAAATAGCCGATCAGAAAGCGAGAAGAGCTATTGACAATGTTCGCATAAGTTTGAATAAAATTTATTTACCTCGTACGTTTAAGCCCCGGCCAAACGCTCGCAACATTTCAACCCAACATCTTGCAACATTGTTGGGCACAACATGTTGCACACGTTTGGCCACCGTGTTGCGATATGTTGCAACATGTTGGATGGTGTTGGCTCAAATTTGAAAACGGTCAAATTTTTCGCGCTACATTTTGGAAGTTGCATGATGTTGTACTCGTTTGGCCACGTTCACGCAGCATTGTTGCACTAGGGCATGCGCACTAGGTCGATTTACTATATTCATTCAATATGGCGTTTACGTCCGAGCGTGCCAGGAACCTGGGGCACATAAACATCGACAACCCGTAAAATGTTGGGTTGAAATATTGCGTGCGTTTGGCCGGCCTCTTCACAACATCGTCACAACATGATGCAACAATGTTGCGTTGAAATGTTGCGAACCGTTGGCCGAGGCTTTACGATTGTTTACAGTGCCTTTTCTTTTCATTTAAACCCGGCATTTGACCATTTTAGGGTTTGTTATTGTAAAAAACAAAAAGATAATTGCTATTCACGCCAATTCTCTATCCACACACTTCCACCATCCATGTCATTCAATATGTTTTGCTCGGGACCATTTGTGGTCCAATTTGGAGATCATTTGCGGTCCTGCGATCATTTGCGGCCTTGTGCACTGCAAGAGCATATTCCAAGATAGTTCTCTCAAAATGTTCTTCCAGCAAAGAGGATCGATTTGTGATTTTTCGAGCCTGTTCAACGATTCTCGAAACTTAAATTAAATTCACTCGTTCCAGGAGTTGATTGAATAACGATCGTAATGCAAGTTGAGGTAGTTTGCGGTCTATTGTTACTAAATTTGGTCAAGAATGTGTTCATTGATTCATCCAGGGGAAATTCTGTGAGAAGGTCACAGTGTTAGGGGAAATTTGTCGTCTTTGAAGGGAATTATTCGAAAATAGGGAATTAATAGTGAAAATCGTTGAACGAATGTATAAGTAGAAAATTAATTGGGAAAATAGGACTTCTACATTTCAGCAACTGCTTTTCCAGAATCTTTTGCAAATATTATTTTTAAATAATTGCGTGTGTAGCTTCTGGTGATTAAACAAAGGTTTTTGATTCATGAGAAATTTAAAGAAAAGTAATTTTAAGTTTCGTTTGTTCCTTGCCGAAAAGCAGGTGTCTTTATACAGGTTTTGAGGCGGAAGCGGAATATACAACCGAGAGATATTTCTTTTTTTTTATTTATTTATCTTGTGCCTTTCCTCTGCCTTTCAAGTCATGTCCAATACTGTAGACATGATACGAGTGGAAAAATACGTTTTACAACTCGTACGAGTCGACAACTTGTGTCGACTTCACAGACAGAGTTGTCGAGTGAAAATGCATTTCATTAGTTCACCCAAGGGTCCGCTTCGAACAGTTGTCGAGTTGTACGAGTCGTACGAGTGGACAAAAATATTGTCGACTCGACAAAATAACTTGTCGAGTTGAAAAATGCATCTCATTAGCAGAAAGATTAGCATGGCGGAAAATCGAAACAAGCGCGCTACACATATGTATGCCTCGTTCTCTAAGCCACGGGCAGAAAGAAGCGACGAAGCGTGCGTTACTGGTTTACACCTCGTTCCTTAAACCAAAAGCGAAGAAGCGCAACTGGCATAAACAAGCGCGCTACACACGTGTATGCCTCGTTCTTCAAGCCACGAGCAGAAACAAGCGCGCGTTACTCATGTATATGCCGCGTTCTTTAAGCCTCAAGCGGAAATGCGCAATCGGCCTCGAGTAGAAAAAAGCGCGCGTTACTCATATGTATTCCTCGTTCTTCAAGCCACGAGCCGAAACAAGCGCGCGTTATAATTACTAGTTTACACAGTTTGTCATCCAGCAGGTTTTTCCATGCAAGACTCGGTATATTTTTAAGCATTAGACTCACAATAAAATCTCTCACTTGAACGTCGGTAGCATCAAAATTGGCAGTCTTACCATATTTCATCCCGCTCTTTGTTCTGAGATCTATGTTTTACCACAACCAATTTTTTTAGGATTATCAAGTTGTGTAAAGCCATAATTTATACCAATTAACAAACCAACATGGCGATGAGTGAGAGAGACTCGCTGTATTTGTAACAACTGTTTCGTTTGGCCGAGAACTCGAACGAGTCGTACGGCTCGACAACACTATCGCAGTGACCCTTGCCATGCCACCCTTGCCTAAGTCGCTCCAAAATTCTAAGTGCCCCTAATGAGATGCATTTGTCCACTCGACAACTGTCTGTCGACTCGACAATCATTTTCTCAACTCGAACGAGTTGGACGCCTTGACAACACTATCGCAGTGACCCTTGCCATGTCTATCTAAGTGCCCCTAATGAGATGCATTTGTCCACTCGACAACTCCGTCTGTCGAGTCGATACTTGTTGTCCACTCGTACGAGTTGTAAAACGTATTTTACGGCCCGTATCATGTCGACAGAATTTGACAACCCTCTGCCTTTCAATTGAGTTTAGTTAGCTGACGATTTCAACTGTTCAGTTGTAACGTCGCCTAGACCAGACTAGTCTCGCCCCATGACACGGGAGCCGAGTACACGTGCTTAGGGATCGGCTATCTTGTAGTGTTGTTGCTGGCGGCCATTTGTAGTAAGTGTCGCTATCATTTTCAAAAGAGAGTTTGCGGAACGTTACTAGTCTACAAACTCTCCAGCTGAACGTATTCAGGGGCACCCAACGAAACGTATCGGTAGATATCTGTTCGGTGGAGGGTAGTTCGCCTTAGGCTTTCGGCGTCAATTAAAGAGTGCACTCGGATTTTCGTAAGTAAAACGTGGCCTAAAAGATTCGTTATGTGGAAATCATAGACCCTGAGGTTTTCGGAAAGGTCGTTATTGCTGTTTTAGGCTGTCGAAAACGTCAGCTACCATTTTCGGAAAGAAAAATGGTTCCCTAGAAAGTTAACTTCAGCTAGGATTTTCTCAAAGGAAGATTTTATTCCCTAACATTTTCTGGCAATTAAAATTTCAGCTAGGGAATCCGAACAGATGAAATTCTTCTAGCTATTGAAAACATCACTTTAAACACACTTCAAACACCATAAGGTACTTAAAGATACCTTTCTACAGCTTTTGGCTGATTCGGCTCGTTAGGTGCCCCTGCGTATTCGCTCTAACTTCAGGTTGTAAGCTGACTTTACTCAGCCTTCTTTTTACTGTAATGTGTATAATACAATATTCACATTGTTAAGTATAAATAGAGCGTCCATATTTGTCTTACTTCTGTAAATCGATTTACGCCGGAGAAGAAGAATGAACTTGTGAAGTCCAAGTTCTTGAGTGTCTGATTCCAGTTGTTACGGATCCGACGGTTCTTTGGGACCCATGACAAGTTCCTCTCTCCCACTCAGCTTCAGCGTGGGCAACCCACTTTCACCTATACCTTAGGCCCGTTTCAAACTTCGCCTACCGCCGTGCCCAGCTGGCTCCACTACCGCACGACTTGGTTTCAGACATCGAATTTAATTCCTTCGAATAAAAAGCTGTTGTCCAATCTCGTACCAAGAATGGCTGGGTCCCGTAACCAGAACACTGACCAGCCGTACGAAGCAAATGTAAAATGTTAATTTACGAATTGAGTTCGACACGGCAGTATAGCACAACGGCCGTGTATCGACGTGTAGCACGGCAAGCCTTTCAAACGTCGATTAATGGAGTTCGACACGGCAGTAGCACGACGTTTGAAACTGACGGTTATTAGGCAAGATCTTCATATGCAAATGTGAGGAGGACATCGTAGCGTCCGAAAATCTACCTTTTTATGACAGATATGTCAACGTTTGTTTCATTAAAAGGAGGACCAACACTTCCGACATCCTACTTGACAATCTAAATAATTACCACTCAAAAATCAAGCTCACCGTCATCACTCACTGGGTACATACAACCATTAAGCACCAATCCCGAAAATTCATTACGAAAGCCTATTCATTTGAAACATACGCGTATACTTGTCGCATTTCTTACGTGTACCCAGTCTCAAATACTGATGAGTCGATAACCCCCAAATCCCCCGCGGAGTAAACATCAAAGCACGTACTAAACGATCTGCCGAGGCTAAAGAAATTTTTATCTGCAATAGCCTTTTTGACAGAAAATACCACAGAAAAAGTTTTATCAAGCAGTGAAATGAAAGATAACCGCCGCGGACTGCATGGTTAGCTCAGTGTTAGAGCACCGGACTACCGTGCGGAAGGTCGCGGGTTCCAACCCCGGCCGGACCAACACTCAGGGTCTTTCTCGGAAGACCAGGGACACGGCTGGAGAGAGGTTGAAAATAGTGACTGCTTACAGCTTCAACTGCATGCCGGCGTCCCCGAATTATTCATATATTTATTTTTATTTATTTATTTATTTATTTTTTTGTTACACAAAGGTATTTTTTAAGACGAATCTATCTGAAAGCTA
Organism: Pachyseris speciosa; assembly: GCA_016490735.1. Taxonomy (NCBI): domain Eukaryota; kingdom Metazoa; phylum Cnidaria; class Anthozoa; order Scleractinia; family Pachyseridae; genus Pachyseris; species Pachyseris speciosa. The sequence goes on along the minus strand of JAEMWC010000103.1, from coordinate 1,060,393 downwards.
CAACAGCAACAACAAACAAGCAAACAAACAATAAGAAAATTTTGGGAGAAATATGTAATTTCGAAATTCAGTCTGACTTTTCTAGGTAAATCCATGACTAGCGAGGATATACAAGCAACTGGCTATGCTGTTGTGTGAATTCTTTACAAAAAGTTGAAAATTCGAAAACATGTTCTTTCACGTTGCATTCCGGGGCCATGCGTACAGGGTATGCGATTAATCAATAGCCTATCTATTAATCGCAATCAAGTCAGTAATTTTCAAGGGTGTGGTTGCAAAATTACACGCAACGGTGATCGAAAATTGCCATCCCTAGGCATATTAGCTTCAGACGCACTTTATTCAAATTTTACGGCCCTTTTTTCCACAACTAAGGGCCTGTTCACATGGAGGTGGGGGACCCCAGGAAGGTAAGGTACGCCGCCTCGGTGGAGTTACCAATCTCTCCATACAATCTCTCTTTATTTCTCGATCGCGTTGACATGTGAAGTGGAGTACCTCCCCGGGGCGGGTTGCCCGGTCAGCCGGGGCAGGTAACCCGCTTAGCTGGGGTGAGTTTTCTCCATGTGAATTCCGGAGGTGGGGTGGGGTGGGGTGATGTTCATCCGGGCAATTGTCTCTGAATCTTTGTTGATACGCGTTCTTAGCGACCACGCGATAGCATTTTAAACCTCACCCCAGCGCCCCGGGGTTGCATGTGAAGGCCAGCTTTTTTCGACCACGGGTAGGTGGGGTTCCTCACCTTGTCAGGTCCCCCACCGCCATGTGAACAGGCCCTAAGACCATGGAGGGGAAAAATATACATTCAAAACAATTGTGCTTGTTTATTGGTCAGAGGTTATTTAATCAGGAACGAACAAAGAAAACAATAATGCCAAATTAGTTTACACGCTTCGTCATTGATAAATCGCGTTTTCACATTACGTCATCAAAACTAAAACTCAAAAGTAAACAGACTTTTGCATTTTTATCTAAATTACGTAAAAGACATATTAGAAATGTATCTGCTTCTATGTTTTCAGCTCGGTAGCGTGCTTTGTTTTTTTTAAATAGAGCAGTTTGAATTTGCTAGTTTTTCACAGTGTGTGACATAATAGATGTCTGTCCATAACCACATCACGTATGTGAAAACATCGATTCACCGTGTGTTTTTGAGGTTTTAAAAGCCAATATAACAAGACAACCGTCTATGTGAAAGTTTGCAGGCTCAACAGAGTGAAGAAAGCCTTTGAGATAGCTAAAGTAAGTTCCAGATGTTTTTCACTCGTTTCCGGCCGCCATGTTGGAGCTCATATGGCGTTTCCGTACTAAATCCAGTAAGTTTGAGTGGTACATTTTGACGAAGATCTCGAGTACGGGACATCGCACAGCCCTGAAGCTCGCGAATATTGTTTATTTATTACTCTTACACAATATCTCAATTTCTTGACTTTATCTATTGAATAGTTAACGATTTAATTTTTTTACTTGCGTGATGAGCGCGTGACTGAAAACCAAGAATACACGTAACCAGAAAAGCGACGCAAATAACTGCGTCATATCACTTTCCGCTGTACTCGTATCGTACAAATAAATTCGCCAAATGTCCATATTCTATTCTTAACCACATTAAGCCTCATTGCTCTGTAAAAAACAACTTTTGAGCGCCATAGCGTTAATATGTTAACTTTCCACTTTAAACTATTTTAAAAAACAATATCCAAGGATGTTGTATGAAAATAAAACAAGGCAAAGACGTCCATTGTTTGTGGCAACTTCGAAAAGACCTACAAAAGCCAAGTGATTTACACCAATTTACCTCAACATCAGCATGAAGCATCAGTGGTGAAGTCAGCATATATCTTTATTGGAAGCGACGCCACACAGTAACAATAGTCCATGGATACGGAGTTCCACAATTAAATACCTATCCGGGCACTAATGAACAACGAAAATTTTCCTTTAACGTAACGAAATATCGAATTATTTACAGTAAAAATTGTCATCCTACTAGCTTTTCTTTATAACCTTGGAATATCCATATGAAGGGTTTCAAGCAATGAATTTTTGTAAAAAATACGTTCCAATATATGAAATCGCTTTTCTCTCATATCCTGCTTTTCCATCCTTTCTGATTTAATAATAATAATAATAATAATAATAATAATCTTTATTTGCTTTTTTTAATGTATACATTTTTTTTTTGTTACAATCTAGAAAATTTACAAAATAGGTTAATCTAAACTAAATAAAAACATTGGGCAAGCTAGGAAGCTAAATAAACCAGTAGGTTTTCTTGTTAGCTCCCTGAACAATTTAGGTTCTAAGTGGCAGGTAAAATAAAATAAAATTAAATTAAAATAAAGCAAAAAGAAATGCAAGGAAGGATGAACTTATTTACATGAATTATGTTGCTTCATCAGTAAAACGAAACTTTATTTTATTTGTTGTTCAGAGAGTAGATAATTTTTAATTTTTTTAGGAAATGTGAACACACTTGAGTTTTTTAAATGAGTTGGGAGGTCTTTCCATATGTCCGTAGCCATAAAAGAGATGGATTGTTTACCTACGTTAGTTCATACACTAGGCTTATAAAGATTTTTTTAGCTGTATATCTCGTGTTGTAGTGATGTTTATTACTAGCATATTGAAACTGATGTTGTCGAAAAGCTCAGGCAGGCAGCTCTTATGCCATGAATGCATGAGACTTGTAGATGATAGAGAACGCTAAACCTCTGCTGAATTTAATAGGCCTCTTAACAGTTAAAACTGTTAAGAGGCCTATTAAATTCAGCAGAGGTTTAGCGTTCTCTGTTTTACTACCAAATGTTGTGGCAAAAATAGTTATCTTACAATATGGTTTTGTTTTACTTGAATTTTACTAATATGTGTTTTATATACACTTCCCCAAGCT